>OZ030006.1:91240145-91777645 GCA_964023405.1 Apodemus agrarius | reverse complement strand
CTTAATCTTTACAGTAAGAACAATTCAGTTACAAACCCCAGGAATCAGCATTCAAAGGGCAGAGGCAGCCCAAATTCATTCCACTGGGACATCTTTAAGACCACCCAGATGCTAGCTGCTGCTGAACTTTCGAATTTGAATCCATTTCTATAGTTATCTTGCTATAAATTGTAGATTTTCCCTGGGCCACTAAGGTTTTTGTACTTGGTGGTTTTAAATGGAACGCAGGACTGTGTCTGCTATGTTCATTTTTTAAACCTTTCTCAACTTTTATTTCCACTGGCTGCAAATTTTCAGCGTGCTCAGAGGGTATACAAGGGAAAATATTGTGCATCATATGCTAGACAGTTGAATATAAATTCAGCTGATACATTTGCTTTCTTAATTTCTGATGAAATTGCCTTGGCAAGCATCAATCTGCTTTAGAGTGGGAGGAACCTAGCTGTATTCACGATCATTTCATGTCAGAATCGCCATATTGTCTTTACAGTGGAACCTTTTTAAATACTGAAGTGAATGAGATGCTGGATTTAGCCTATTGCCAATATTTTAATTGTATTTGTTTAATAAATTGCTTTTCTGAGTCTTCCCGTGGACTCATCTTCCAAGTTCTAAATCTACTGTTTGCAACAATGATAGACAGCACCAAATGCTAATGTCTCCTTCTGGAGGCAAAGTAAACATTTAAAATACATGCCAAGTCTTATCTCTGGGATAGGAATGAAGAGGAGAGAACATACTGAATCTCGGTCACTGTGGAGTTCCAAATGATAGATTTCTGCCTCTCTTCCCAGCAAACTTAATCATGAGTCTTCAGCATCAAGTCATGAGTTTGTTCATGAGTACGACTAGGAATGATAACACTTAATGGCCAATAAGCTTAATGAAAACAGATGTGAAAATGAAATCATTTCTGACTCAATGTGGGTAAAGCCCACAAGGGCCAGTGATCACAGCGGCCATGCACAGGCACCTCCTAGGGTTAGTGACGTAGTGGCCATACATGAACACATCCTAAATGGTGAGTCTCTACATGAGTTCATAACATGCCAGAGACAAGCAAAGGCCCCCCAAACACATCTTAAGATCCACCCATGACATCCAGTCTGATATTCTCTTTGTCATTTTTTTATGGCCATAGGGATCAAACACATGCGAGACAAATACACACCCAGTGAGTTGCTGCCCGTGACCCTGATTTTGTTATTTCTAAGCAAACATTTCTGTAATCTTCCACTGTTTACAACTGTGGCTAAGCTTGAGCTCTATCTATATTCCACCACCTCCGACCTCAACTCAGACAGCCATATCCCCGTCCAAGCTAAAAAGCCTTGCTGCTGAGGACGATCTGAATGATGCATGTCCTAATCCAGGCATCAGACATCCATTGAGCAAGCCTTCTGCTTCTCCCTATCCTGAGTAAGCTTCTATTCAAAGCAGACCGGAATTAGGGAGTCATGACATTTTGGTGAGGTCTGGAGTGTTGTGAATTCATATTTTTATTCACTGAGGAGAAAACTGAGGACAATTTTAGTTTCTCTCATTCACCTCCCTGAAGACTGTGAGTCCACTCACTGCTGACAGAGCCCAGGGAAACCAGAGTAAGAGAGCATCTTCAAGATTGGCTGGCTTCCCTAAATACTCAAGGCACAATTAGCAAGTCAAATGATTCCCAAGAAGAAGAAAGGAGAGGACCCTGGGCCTGAAAAGATTGGATCCAGTTTTGTTAGACACAGAACAGAGAAATCTTGGGGGGGGGATGATTGGGGAATAGTTGGGGGGAGAGGAATTATGGGACGTATGGTAGGGGGGGGACTGGGAAAGGGGAAAGCCTTTGGAATGTAAACATAGAATATAGAAAATAAAAATTTAAACAAAAAAATAAATAAATAAAAATAGAAGTGTACCACACTGTGAAAAGAGAGACAAGCATAGTAAAAAAAAAAAAAAAAAAAAAAAAAAAAAAAAAAAAAAAAGAATGGCTGGCTTCGATGCTGCCTGTCATCCGCCACGGGCTCTGGCTCCCACGCTCAATTCCATTCTCTCTAATAGAGCTTCAGAATGAGCATGGTTCTGGGATGCACATTAATACATCTATTTCAAAAACAGAAATCTGACTTTTTTCCTGACAAGAAGCAAATAAGATCTGACTGGTGTTTAGCAATGAGCATGGCACTGCCTATTAGATTAGGCAGACGCATTTTCTACAAATTAAATGATTTATACGTGTAGAATATGTGACAAAAAAAAGTGTATTAAAATGATAAGTCTGCTTGATTTATGTGGGCAGGAGATGAGGTCCAGGATTGGAAGCTAGATTTTTTTTTTCATTTGTAACACACGCTGCCAGTGTGTGTGTGTGTGTGTGGGGGGTGCTGGCGGCAGGAGGGACCAGCCGCGGTGACTGTTGAGATGAGTAATGGGCTAGAGAAGGGGGGGGGCACATGCAGAATCTCAAAGATGGTATCAGGAATTCCAGACGGGAAGAATCAGCCCTGGACCACACCCATGCCAGCACAGTCCTCAGCTCAGTCCGCTCTCCTCTCTGCATTGCTGAGAGGGGTCTAAACGTGGGGACTTGACAGACCCAGGAATCCATAAGCATTTCAAGCTAGGCCGAGGACAGGATTTTACATTACTCCAATTTTAGTATCTTAACTTGATCCTTATTACGGCTTTATGTGCTCACAACACTGGCCTGGGCATCTTGTAGCAGAGCGGTTACTGTTCTTGTGACTGACAGAAGTCACACACACACACACACACACACACACAGAGAGAGAGAGGGGGGGAGCGCACCTTTTGTGGTTTTGGACTTAGGGGTGCACTTGCTGAACAAGCACTGCGGCACGGGGACAGCACCCTCACCCTTGGGCCGCTTTCCTCAATGTTTTTTACCTCCATTTGGAGTCCCCATTAAAGGATGTGTGTGCTCTGGAAAGACTCACACTTGTCTGTCTCCATTTAACAAGGTACAAGAGAGCATATTGTGTGATAAATTACATTTTAAGACAAATAACTTTCTAAAAACCTTCTGCAAGAGTTCAAACTTGTCTAGATGCTATGTGTTAAAATATAATGAAGACATTGGCATATATTTTGAATTAGCTTGCATTGTACCTCTATTAAAAAACATTATCTTACAGAGATGTTCTTACCTTTTTAATTAAACAAATTTACAAAGTGCTACTTCAGTGTCAGCAAACACTTTTTCATCTCCACTGTTTATTTTTCTGCACATGGACTTTGAACTGCAAGATTCTGGCGAAGTGTAATGACCTTTCCCTTGGTTTGCTATTTCCCTGACATAGCCTTAGAACAACATATTACTGATAAATTCAAAATAATTCAAGTTTCTTCTTCTTCATTCTTTTATAAATTGTATGTGGTTTTACTACTCAGTGTTCAGTCTCAAGTACATCTCTGGTCCATTAGGAATGGTGGGCAGGGTAGGAACCTACAGGTTATTGCAGGATCACTTGATGAAACTTTTTCTCTTGCAGGGAATGGTATCCTTGCTGAAATAAACTGATTAGAAATATTGATTTCTAGTGTCTCAATTCAGTTCCAATGGTCCTTGTATGAGCTACTTTTCTCTCTGTGACAAATAAGTGCCCAACAGGAACCGTTTGGGGGAAGAACAATTTGGGTTCAGCACTTCCTGGAGGAGAAGGTAAGGCTGTCAGGGGGCAATTCAAGGATGTGGGAGCAGGAACTCACGGTGGCTGATAACACTCATCAAAGACAGGAAAAGTAGTTTTGGAACAGGGTGGCCATATAATCTATAAGGCTGGCCTACACTTCCTTCATCTCGGAAAGGTGCCACAACCACCCCATTTGGCAGCACCAGCATCTATGTGCACACAGGTCACACCTAAACCTTAATGTGCCTTTCACCATGCCAATACTGCACAGTGATAACCCAGATGTTTTTCAGTAAGCCTTGAAATAGAAGCCATACTGCTTTTGTGCTTGTCAAAACTGCTTTTGTGCCTTTGTGTGTCACACTGTGCTGTTTTATTTGGGCACTGTTCTGCTGGTTCTGAAGTGGACTCTCCATTGCTTACTGTAGCAACTCTGGGTATCAATTCACTTCATCAGCCCTTTGAGATTGTTTGTTTGTGTCTCTAACGACTGGATGGATAATTTTGGTAACGTCTACCTCCCCCGCAGTATAAAACCTTACATGTTGTTGCTCAGGAGGTGGAGTTTTGGGCACATGAACCTTCTCTCTGAGATGATGGGCGGGGGTGGGGGGTGGGGTGGGGGAAAGTGTCCTTCATTGCTGGGCTATTTCTTCAGTGCTCTGCATGAAACTGCTCCACAGTCTCAGTTAAAATCAGACTGGCGGTTGACATTACTCTTATGTCTGCTTTGTGTGTGTGTGTGTGTGTGTGTGTGTGTACATGCCTGTGTGCTTATATTTTTTTGTTTGCTTGTTTCTAGAGACAGGGTCTTACAGTATAGTTAGGATTATCCCAGAACTCATTGTGCAGCCCAGATGACTTTAAATTCAAAGTAATCCCCCTGTTCCAGCATCCCCAGTGCTGAGATTGTAATTGTGAGCCACCTAGGCTCGGTCTGAGAGAAACACTCTTGTTTGTGGTCTGAATAATTAGTTTCTTTTCTTTTCTTTTTCTTTTTCTTTTTTTTTTTTTTTTTTTTTTTTTTTTTTTGGTTTTGGTTTTTCGAGACAGGGTTTCTCTGTGTAGTTGGGGCTGTCCTAGAACTCACTTTGTAGACCAGGCTGGCCTCGAACTCAGAAATCCTCCTGCCTCTGCCTCCCAAGTGCTGGGATTAAAGGTGTGCGCCACCACCGCCCGGCAACTAGTTTCTTATAATGAGTCAGGATTGTTATCTGGTAAGCTACCCTCTAATTGTTTACTTCTAAATTATAATTGTTTTGCTGGTTTTGAGAATGTCATTCTCTTTAAAGTCTCCCACAGGCCACCTCCACTAAAATCATTTTCCCTGATTGAACATCACAGCAATCTGTTTTTCCCCCCCTGGGGGTCTGAATCTTATGTGGTCAAAAGGAAACTTTGACTTGAATTTTCAATTTAAAATAAATAAATCCATAAATAAATTATGTTTCAGGCTGTGTGATGGATATCCTACTATCTTTGAAGACAAATGTCTGTGTTACACTACAAGCCATGCTAACGTACACCCCAGTAGATAGACTAAGCTGTCCAGAACCATCATCCTTACCTGCTTCTTTACTACAAATTCCTACTCATGTGAAGAGAATATCACAAAAGATATGAGAATAGAAGAAAGAGCGAGAAACTCAAGAATTGGACATGTTTATAATTTACATTTCAGTTTGTCAATGGCTAAGAGAATAGGAAAATCAGCTAGCAAAGAGACAATCGCTTACAATTTTAAGTGTCTTAAAAAGAAATTCAAGACAGCAATTGAACTGTCATATCTAACAAGACTAGGATATTCTAGAAAGAACACATTAAGCTAAGAAAATGGAAAGGGTCATTTGGAATTACTTTTTTTTTTTTTTTGCAATTTTAACATCAAATGTTTGCAAGGCAGTATCCACGAGACTTACATTACAGAAAAGGAAATTTTAAAACATTTTTTTTTATTTTAGTGAAGTGGATGAGGTCATATAAATTTGCCACAATATTCTCGAAGGAAGGAAAATGAAATGGAGGAGGGATGAAAACATATTTCAAGCCTGAGTCTACCTCTAGTCGCTGCACATGCCACATGGGTGATCCTATGAGGACGGCCACCAGCCACACCACACCTGCAAAAAAACATGTCCGTTATAAAACGTACCATGGCATGCCTAAATCGCTAATCATCAAGATCCCTGGTCTCCAGTGCCCCCATCTTCTCTGTCACAGAGTACAGCAATTACCTCTGGTCTTTCTAAAAGTGTGTGTTGGCGGTGTGCAGGTGTGTGTATGCATGTGCTCTCCCGTATGCAAGAGAATCCTGGAGCAGAACATCAGGTCTCCTGCTGTAGCACCTTCCACGTTACTGCATGCAGAACTGCAAGGACATTGCATGCTTGTCTTTTTATGTCATTGTTGGGTATCCAAACTCAGGTCCTCATGCCCACACAGCCAACATCCCCACCCACTGAGCAATCTCTCCAGCCCCTACTTTTTCTAAATGTTAAAAATTCATTTCTATGACTGCATTGCCTAAAAGGTGAGAATCCCAATTCTATTGCACATCCTGACCAGGTCTTCATTCTCTCCTTTCATCACTGCATGTCTTCCCACCTGCTCCCTACTGGGGAAGGTTATATACGGTTCACTTCCCTTCCTGCATCCCAGAATGTCCTGCCCTGATCCACATCCTAGTTATATCTTGGATGGGCCACTCTGTCCATCTGTGCATTTGTTTCCAAGATAACTCAGATGTCACCTTCCCTAGGTGACTTGAAAGTTGCTGTCATTTCCTAATGAACTACTTCCTTAGTGATTCTGGGCCTAACCATATCATGACACTCTTCATGTCTTCTCAGTCTCAAAGTCATGAAGGGCAAGGACAATCCACTTGCATTCTTGTTTCTCCAAATGAGAATCTAAGGAAAATGCTCAGCCCTTAGTAAGTGTTGATCCATGTTTGTTGGATGAACAAATAACTTTTAAATTTTTAAATTTATTGATGTGTGTGGGTATTTTGTCTGCATGTATGAATGTACACTGTGTACATGCCTGATATCCAGGGAGTCTAAGAAAGAGCATTAGATTTCCTGGGACCGGCATTAAAGTTAGTTATGAGTCACCATGTTGATTCTGGGAATCAAACCCCAGTCCTCTAAGAGAATACCCAGTGCTCTAAACCGCTGAACTGTCTCTCCAGTACTGAAATGAAAAACTTTTAGACTTTCACAGACCATCTTCTTTCACTTATTTTTCAAGTCTAACATACAGGTATCCTTTTAGAAGATTTATTTTATTATTTTTTTTATCTATGTGGATTGTGTGTATCTGAGTGAACGAACAACACATGTGTGCAGATACCTCTGGAGACTGGAAGAAAGTATCACATCCCTTGGTGCTAGAGTTACAGGCAGTTGTTAGCCATATGACCTAGAACTGGAAACAGAAATCAAGTCCTCTCGAAAGGCAGTATGTTCTTTTAACTGATGAGCAATCTTTCTAGCATCCAAAACATGTATCTTACATTAATCCTAAAGTTGACATTCAAGACAATGGGTTCATTATGGCCCTTACATTATTTAGCCTTAGTTGCCATTGTATATCAGCTCCACTCCCCAACTGCTCTCCCCGATGTTCTATTCCCACTACACAAGGTTCCTTCCTACACCCAATATTAGCATGCCAATCCCCAACAGCAGGACTCCTCCTGCTTTTATAAGGGATGTTGACTTGGAGTCAACTGTATAGAATACAGTTGAATAGTACAGCTGGGGTACATGGTATTCTATTTCCTTGAAAAAGCTCCAGACTGATTTCCCTAGAGACTGCAGTTTCACACCCCACAGTAGTGGTATGTTCTTCATGCTTTATCTCATATGTAGAAACTAAAAACTAGAAAATTGTGTGTGTGTGTGTGAGAGAGAGAGAGAGAGAGGCAGATTTAGAAACACACATACAGGAAGATAGGAGAGGAGAGGCTGGACATGTGGCTATAAAAAGAAAAGCAGAGATCTTAACATAATCATCCAATTTTACATTCATTTTCATGCAAATATCATAACTTAATCTTTCATGATCTGAAAAATTCCTCCTATAAGTGTACCACATATTCTCTATCCCTGCATGTGTCGATGGGTATCTGGGCTATTCTCACTGCCTACTTATTGTGAATGAAAGCAATAATTACGGATGCATGTTTGTGGGGTGTTGACTTGGAGCCCTTTGGGTGTATAGAACATAGCTGAGTGTCATAGCTAGTGCACATGAAAGCTCTACTTGCATGCCGGCTGTGCTCTCTTGAGAAGGCTCCAGACTGATTTTCCTGGCGGATGCAGTTTCACATCTCACAGCAGTGATGGGTTCCTTTAGCCACACCCTCCCCACTGTTCACTGCTGTTTTTCTTTATGATGACCACTCTGAGTGTGACACAATGGAATCTCAGCGAATCTTCTCCATGGCTAAGGATGAATTCCTTTTCAAGTATTTATTAGCCATTTGCATTGCTTCTTCTGGGAACTGTTTATTGAGTTCTTTAGCCCATTAATGTTTGGATAACTTTTCTAGTGTTTAAATATTGAAGTTGTTTATATATTCTAGATATCAGTCCCACCTGATGAGTACTTTGCACAGACTTTTTCCATTCCTTCCATACAGACTCTGGCGATTGGTATTTATGTAGCCACACTTGTCCGCTCCAGATTATTTTGTACTATGTGACAAGCATATGTTTACTATGTTTTCCTTCAGCAATTTCTAAGTTCCTGGATCTACTCTTCTTACTTAATCCATTTTTCATTTATTTTTGATCCGTGTAAAAATATATATGTAGTCTCACTCTTGAACATACAGAAAGCACTTTTCCAAACACCATCTGTTAAAGAGGCTGCCTTTCCTCTCACACACATGGCTGGAGTCAAGGTGATTCAGCATGTGAAGGTGCTTGCTGTTGAACCTGATGACTTGAGTTTTAGCCAATCCAGGATACAGTTTTGAAGCTAGTATGTGAATGGAGCATTTCCCTCTTTTTCTCTCACAAAATCTGTTTTTATGGAAAGAGAGCTGCTGTATTTTGTTATCATCTTACTCAGAAACCTCAAAATAAATTTCTCTTGGGCACTATTATATGGCACCATTTACTTACTTATAAAATAGGTATTAATAAAACAAACACAAATAAAAAACAGCATACTTTATGAGTTCCTTGTCCTTTGTGAGTCTGTTGAGAGAAATTATTTTTTTATGTGCCATTGCAAAGAAAATAGATTAACTACTAAAGGTCATTTCAGTCTATGAATCTTAACAGAATAAGAGGAGGGTGAATTTTAATTTGTCCTTTCTTTACTGTTTTTGTATCATTTAGAAAACAGGATTTTACATACACACACACACATATTACTCAAGGAAATGATACTCAAACTATGATTAGTGCTTACTAGAAAGATATACACAAATTGACATTACCCATAGAATATTACTATGATTAGGGCTTACTAGAAAAACATACACAAATTGACATTACCCATAGAATATTACCATGATTAGGGCTTACTAGAAAGACATACACAAATTGACATTACCCATAGAATATTGACATGATTCAATGATCCAAGTAAGGTTGTATAGAATTATCTTATGCCCAACCATTTTTCCAATATATCAAATTCTGGAAGGATTGAGTCCAATTGAATGAAGCTCGTTGCCTCTACTTGGCCCCTGACCTTCCAGATACAAAAACCTTCGGGTGAGAAGAACATTACTGATATACTTGGTTACATTATCAGGATGAGAAAGCCTGGATGCTTCCCTCAGCATATGCCTGGAATCTAAGCAGTTTCAGGCAGAAGACCAGAGTCTATGAGTGACAGGAATGGTCCGTGGTGTTAAAGCAGATGTCAGGAAGAGTGCACAGCAGCCCCCTTGGGGAGATGAGGTCTCTGGATTTCAAGTATTGCTGCTTTCTCTGAATTATTTTGGTTAGAACAGCTTTAACTGCCTGTTACCATGTGACATTGAGATTCAACCTATTTCTCTTCCTTTTTGATAGTTTTCCTTCTCCTTACTTTAAACTCTTTCCACACCTATACATTGGTGTGGCAAATTGTAAAGCTGTTAATTATTAGAAGCCCAGAGATATCTGAGTTATTTTTAAAGAAGATATGACATAAATTTTAGTATAATGATTTTTTTCCTACCAATTTGCTCACTTCCAACTGCTTAAAAATAAAAATAAATTTGGGTTGCAAAGACTTCAGGAGTGCTTTCTAGATCTCTACATTCTGCTACCAGGTACATTCCTGTAATTAAAATAATTCTGTTTATTCCTGCCACATGAATATTAGTAAAGTTTCTGTCATTCACTGTCATGTTAGCTGCTCATCATACATCTGGGTCTTTAGCAATGACAGATGCAAACAATGATACAGATCAAGTTTTCACCATCAATGAGCAGTGAACTCTCCTATTCTGCTGTGCTAGGCGTTAGGACACTTCCTTAAAGCTGTTGCTTGTCACTACATACTCCTTGGGGACAGTTACAGTAAACTGACCATCTAGGATCTTCAGAAATGAAACTATAAAGAGGAAAGCATTTGTCTTTGTCAGGCATCTCTGGGACTCTAATTGCCATCTAAGAACCCTGTGACCTTCTGTAACAGATACTCAATACCTGGCATTTCTCAGGAAAACATTGTAGTTTTCTGATTTCTTTTTTAAAAAAGCACATCTCTGTTTCTCTGGCAAAATCCACTTTCCCTTGTAAGCTTAAAGCCTACTTCAGAGTAGCAGCCTCTTGGTCTAATGAATGTTACTGTGGCAATGCCCCTGATGTATTATCATTGGTTAGGTGAAAGAATTGCTTACAAGCTTACAGTTTAAACTGAAAAATGCTCAAAATGGCACATTTTCAAGATTGAGGCAGAAAGGAATGAATGGGTATATATTCAAAAGGAAAGATTGGACCTCTCCAATCACATCCTAATACACTCCTAAAAGTGCTTAGACATGGTTTGTTCTGTAATGGCATTAGCATAGAGTTGGTATACCTGGTGGTCTTACTGAGGGTTACACGTTGAATCTGAAACATACATTAAAGATTCCTATGCTAAGGGCTTGGTTTGCAGCTGATGGACTTCAGAAGTGAGGGCTGTAACATCAAAGGCAGGTGCATCCATTGATAAAATTGAATGGTGGGTCTGGATTGGGAGGTGGTTCTGGATGTAAGGCATAGGTCATGAGGCATTGTGGTCCCTAGACCATTGCTTCCTGTCCTGTCTCTTGTCTGGCACGAGGTAAGTACCCAACTCTGGCAATGCCCCCCATCACATGCTCTGCCTCACCACACAAGGGACCAGAAACAACAGAGCCAAGAGACCATAGACTGAAGTGACCAGCAATGACGAATCTGTTCTTATTTAAGCTCTTCAACTCAGGTGCTTTGTGACAGTGATACGAAGTGACAAACATACCTAACATTGTGAAAGCCCTTTGATTGGTGTACTGCCGCTTCATTTTAAAAGGATGGACAAGTCCCTGGTGCCTTTCCACTGCAATGCAGGTCATAGTAAGGATTTCTGTCACAATGGCAGTGCACTGGAAAAATGGAACCATTTTGCAGATGAAGGCACCTACAGCAAAGAGAAAAAAATATCATATATGAAAAACAATGATATTCAATCTGTTTCCTTTTAATTGTCACAATAAACTAATTCTGAACCTCTGCATAAGGCTTTATAATTATAACAATATTACAGACATACAATTGCAAAAGTGTCTTTGGACTTATATCTTCTTTCTTTGACTGATGTTAACCACGTTCTAAATGTCAAGCAATTATGCATCTCAAAACAATGAGAGAACAAATCCAAACCTAGCTACTGATAATAGGCAGAAACAAGGTAGTACGAGTAGGTAGAGGTGATGGGACATATCTATAATCCTAGCACTCAGAAGATAAATGCAGAAGGATCCAGAGAGTTTGAGTTGAGTCTGGGTTAATCAGTGAAGTCTAAATCACCTGGGTTACATAAACCATTGGGGCTATCTTCCATGGTTGGGCTACCTCAACTGCTCTCAGCTTTACTCACTTGCCCGGAGTTCTCTCTGAAGGTGTGAGGCCCTGTTGACTTCTCCCTATGTGCCTGGCATGTTCATGGTGTCCTATTCAGCTCACATTTGAGTATATTCCCAGTGAGTCTCCGTTGGAGAAAACTAGTTTTCCTTTGCAAGTGGTCTCAACTAGAGATAGCTTCTGGGTTAGGGATGGGAGCATGTGTCCACCTCCTAAGGCCCTGTGCTAGATAGCATTATGTCAACTTGAAATAAGCTGAAGTCATCTGAGAGGAGGGAACATCAATTAAGCAAATGCCTTCATAAGATCTGATTATAGACAGGCCTATAATGCATCTTCTTAATTAGTGATTAATGAGGGAGGGCCCAGCCCATTGTAGGTGGTGCCATCCCTAGGCTGGTGATACTGAGTTCTATAAGAAAACTTGAGCCTGAGTAAGCCATGAAGAGAAAGGCAGTAAGCAGCACCTCTCCATGGCCTGCATCAGCTCCTGTCTCTAGGCTCCTTCCCTGTTTGAGTTCCTGTCCTAACTTCCTTGGATGATGAACAGTGCTATGGAAGTATAAGACAAAAAACCAAAACAAAAACAAGAAAAAAAACCCTCTTCATCCTCAAGTTATTTTTGGTCAAGATGTTGCAATGCAACTAGAGAAACCCTAAGACAGACCCCTTCTGGTTTAGAGCTGTGCAAACCCTGTGTGTATTTCCACAGTCTCTGTAACTTCATACGTGTGTGTCAATGCTGTCCTGTCTGGAAGGCACTGTTTTCTTGTGATATTTCATTCCTACTGGCTCTTATAATCTTTGTGCTTCCTGTTTGGCAGAGTCCCCTGAATCTCATTCTACTTAGGTCTGGGTGTTCTAAGGTCTCTCTGCACAGTGGCAAGTTGAATCTCTAAATTGGTTCCCATAGCCTGGAGGAGAAAACTTCTCTGATGATAGCCAAGCAAGGCTCTAATCTATGGGTATAGCATAATGTTTTCAGGAGTCATTTTATTTCTATGTTACTTAAGCAGAACAATAGGGTTTGGTTTTTCCCTCGGTCTATAGCTTATATAATCTACTTCCTGGCCAATCAAGCAGTGTCAGGCATGGGTTCATGTAGTGAGCCTTAAATCCAATCAGATCCTTTCATCTGTTCAAGGACATTAGGTTTTTTTTTTTTTAATTTCATGGCTATTATGCATAGAGAAGCAATAAACATGGTTAAGCCAGTATCTGGAGTAGGATGTCAAGTCTTCTGAGCATATGCCAAGGAGGTTAGAGCTAACAAAGTTCTATAAGGTAGAAAAGGCCAATTATTCCACACTTATTTGTTCATTTACTTGGTGATATACTGAAAGCACGGCTTGTACAACTCACTTGATAGCAATGACCTCACTCACTCCCTGAAACGGAGTGACCGGGGAAACAGTGGAAACATCTTCTCATTGCTCTCACCAGCCTGCTGATCGCCATGCATGCTTGTGTGGTACAGCAGGGTGATGTTTAGCTTGTGGGAGATTCTCCACAATGATTTTTCAGAGGGGCTGCACCACTCCTGGCATCAGCAAGCGTGTTTCTTGTGTTTTACTCTTGTTCTTAACACGTCTTTTTGAAGTAACTTTTGAAAAGTGAGCAAAAGAAGCTATTTGAGAATAGCTATTGTAATGCTGTACTCAATACTGCCTTCCCTGGAAAGGAGAACGAGGTCCTGGCTTTACCGCCTTTTGGCATGCACTGCCAGTGCTAATACATAAACACTGTCGACCTGTTTTTTGTTTCTTTATAAACATACTGGTGTATTGCTAGAAAGCCTTTATTGATTTATTTACTGTTAGAATTTGAAAATGAGGATATGCTGAAGAATACATATTTCCTTTCTGTTTAGTTTGGGGGTCAGGGGGAGGGGATGTCATCTGTTTGTTTTCTCCTTCTTAGCCCTGGCGATCCTTTTAAATCTAGTAACTATTTTCCTGTAGTTTTTCATGGCATTCCTGTTTTTCACATCCTCCTATATTTAAAGAATAAATCCCCTTATGTAGAAATGTTGCCTTTGTCTTATGATTCCCCTTTTTTGTATGCACGCTTTGCACCTGTATTCACTGGTAAGCACCTTCTCTTGCTCTTAAAAGTCTTTCCAATAAAGATGGCCTCTGATTTGCAAAGTCACTATATTCCTAAAGCAAGTAGCAGTAGTTCACCTTAGTAACCTGTCTCTGAAAGTGTGGCAGTCTATGTGAAAATGTCTTCTGATTTCTTAAAATGTCCCATTCCCTACAGATTCTATCGGGTATAACTAAAACACAGGGAAATTATCATTTCATATGCATTATTCTTAAAATTGTTTCCTGTATAAACTGACACCATAACCACTCCATGTCACAGTTAAAGGGAAGATTTTTCTTGTCTATAAGAGAGATAAAGAATAGTCAGAGGCATCTGGAAGAGTCCATAGCAGAGAGAGAAAAAAAAGTAAACTGAACAGGGCAGGGCCATCAGACTGGACCTGGCCAAGGCAATCTGTGGAAGAGGAGAGAACAGCAAGGGGTAGGGAATAGAGACATCATCATGAGAGAAGCAGGGAGAGAGAGAGAGGGGGGGGCAGAGAATATCAAGAACACCAGATAGCTGGGAGAGGAAGCCTATGAGCTGGAGAGAGTTTAGGGTAGAGGAGGAGGTGAGAAGGTTAGGATATAAGCCTGAACTTTGAACTGTATCAGGTATTTGTGATACTGGGGGAGCCTGGAAGCCAGCATGGACTTCGATATTGCCGATAGGCCCCACAAGGTAGCCCTATGTCCCTTCTGCCAGTGATAAGGGAAGCGGCTTCTTTTAGTAGATGGTAACCAGCTTTCCAATTCCTCGAGGAACGCTGTCTTTCATCTAACCCCCAGAAATCCTCCCATGGTCCAGGCTGAGCGCATTCCTGGATACTTGCACTGCCGTTTAGAACTGAGGAGAACTGGAGTTTCCTTTGGACCTGACATTCTCTCTGATTACAATATTCTTACAAGTTTTTAAAAAGATAAAATAGTTGTGTCCAGCTGTTCTGTATTAGTAACATGGTTCTAACAAAGCAGAACAGCCAGCACTAGCAACTAATAAACATGTAAAGAGATTCAGGTAAAATCTGCAGGAGAAATAGGGTAACAGGTGGCCTGTAATTCATGAAAAATAGAGAAAACCGAAAACCTGAGACAGGGGAAGCAGGAACAAGTTAAGGTATCTTCATTCACAACAAGTGTTAAAGGCAGTAATGGATGACCGGGTGGAAACGGGGGTGGGGGGTGGGGGTGGGGGTGGGGAGCAAAATCAGTCAAACAATGAACCTCAAAAACTGGCACACTCCTTATCTTCCTTATATTGAGGTAGAGACCTCTAGATGGATGCCCAGGTGTAGCTGCCATTTCAGGCTACAAAACTAAAGGTCTGCACTTCATTTCAGTCTCAAGGTCATGCTTATAGAATTCTTTGCATAGCAGTACAAGAAAAATGAAGCAATTGTAGGCCACCAAGTTCAGGGTCAAGTTTGTCACTGTCTCGGTGTAGCCTGCGAGTGACGTCCATTTGTTTGATGCATTTCAGGCTATCACTGTGCCTAACTTTTGCAGACTGATATTCTAAATGAAGTTGAAGATCTTATTTCACAGCGTGACACCAAACGATCCTTTAGCATCTTTTCTGGCTCCTTTAAAGCAAGTCTTTTTTTTTTATTAAGTTAAGTAACAATTGCAGAGAACATCGCACACTGAGTCGAATGAGGTCGCACATCCTCCTCTTGTATCATTAACCCTAAGCACAGACCTCCCTTTGAGAATACCAGGCATGTTTTCCAAAGTAATTACTGTGATCTTGATGTTCTTCCAACTTCATTTGGAAGACAGCTTGAGAATGTTCATATATATAAATATATATATATATATATATATATATATATATATATATAAAATCAAGTTTGAAGGTAACTTTTTCTTTTTTATTTATTGTATGGGTGGGTATATGTGTGGAAATTATAGAACAATAGAACAATTAAGGAAGTCCCTTCTCTCCTTCCACTCTGTGGGCCTGCAAGGATCCAACTCAGGTCATCAAGCTTGCCAGTGAAAGACCTTCTGTGCTGAGCCATCTTGCTGGCTGTTTTTCTTTATATATACTCATCAAGAGAGGGTGACACATTCCTCTCAGAGGACAACAACAATCCCATGGGGAAAGTAGCAAGTGAAAAAACAGCTATTAAAATATCTAATTAAAGTAAAATTACAACTTAATGTTTACTTCTAAATTCCCTTCTATTAAAAACAACAACAACAACAACAACAACAACAAAAATGGAAACTTCTTTCTAGTCATCTGTCTGGTTCTCCATTACTCCGAGATGTTACCTTCTATGTCCAATAGTCCCTGGTTGTTCACCTGAGACAGCAGCATAGGAAATATGGAGGAAGATAAATTTCCAGAGGTTAACATATAAATGACAGCACCAATGGAAAGTCTGGAAGGCCTCCTTTACCGAGACTTCATGAAACCAAAGGAGCATGCTTAGAAAAGTTCACATTATATGAACATTACATGACTAAGAGTGCTGTATTTATGACCCAGACCAGATCACTACAAAATCTTGACTCACCACTGAAGGGTCCCCACTTTGCCCTCTCAGATCCTGCTCTCCAGACTCAGACACACCTGTAAAATTCAAGCATCTAAGAGAGAGCAAGTCCTTTAGGACTGGCTTGAGCAGGCAAGTCTAGACAGATGGACCCACCCTAAGGACCTCACAGATTCCACACCTGCAGGTTTTTAACTAGTGGGCCTGCAGCTTATAGGACTTCTGTATTTGTCCTTGGGATGTTCCTTCAATCACATTGTAAGAAATGTTTTTGGTGTATCTGTGCCAAAAGACTAATTCGCCAGAATAAACCTATCTATAACAGTAGTCTCTACTTTTTATTATTCTAATAGCTAAAACTGCTATTAAAAAATAACTGAATTGACTTTCTATTTCCCACTAATGATCAGATATTAGACCATTCAAATAATGGATTAAAATGAGCACCCATTAAACATTAGGACAATAATGTAAAAATCGGAAATAATTGTTTCATTATGCCCAGAATGTTAAAGTAACCCATTGTGAAGTAACGGGGTATTGGGAATTACTTTTTATATAAACCGAGAAATGAACAGAAATGCTCAGAGTAAGCATTAGAAAGAATTTGTTGAGTCAACAAAATGTATTATAATGTGACCTTCAAAAATGCCTTTAAAATACAGGACATAGAGAGATTTTATACAGCTCATTATGCCCATTTACCAAATATACAGCTCTCTGCCTTGCAGAGAGTGATTGACTGTGATAACTGCAGTAGCATTTGCTCGAGCCCTCTAGAATAGCTATGTTCTGCCCACCTCTTCTGTCAGAGCTTATCTAGGGGCTAGCAGAGAAGAAGCCCTTAACTTAGCACACTACTAGCTTCCGCCAATCCAAAAGTGAAAATGTGATCCTGGACCTATAGCAAAAGCTCCAGCCTTCTTGCTTGTGTCCATCACTCCGATGTAGACAACAATGTTTACATTTGTCTTTATTTATGGCTTTCTTCATCCCATAAAAGTACATGAAACGGCTTCCACATTGGAACACGGAATTTGGGATAACCTACATCTGTGTGTCTGAGCCATGATCGCTCACGATGGGCCCAGCATAAACTATCTCCCTTAGCATGGGAGCTTTAGTTTTGTGTCAACAGAATTTATGTCATAAGTCAAAGAACGGCTAAGGAAATTAAAGTGTTAACGAGTCAGGTTTGCTCCTGTGCTCAGGCCACTTATTTTTCACCAGTGTTAAGGTAACGGGATTTCCTTCTGGAGATTCAACGTTGAGTGAATTGAACATTGACTACAACTGACAGAAACTCCTCCATGACAGAAATAGGAAGTGTTAGGTCCCACACTCCAAGGCGTCAATACCACTGGCTGTCTAGAGATGACTCTTGACAAAGCTCTGCTTTGGCTGACAGAGTTTCTGGTGGAGAGAGCAAAAGCTACACTCACCTGCGAAAAGGGGCCGCCTGTGAAAGTGGAGCTGCTCCCCTTCTCTCTTCTCTCACATAAGGGGGCATCTGTTTACATAAATGCTCCACACTAACCCTCCAGCTCCTTCGGTGCTACTGATGGATGCCTGTAACATGCGTAAAAGCCACAGCACTGGACTCTGAGCTCGCTCAGCTCCCAGACTAAGCTGGGTCCCAGCCTATTCTGGCTTCCAGCTTCCCCACCACCACCACCACTGCTCTCTTTCAAACTGTCAAGGCTTTTCCTCATTTTGCTCCTCGCTCCGTCCCCAAGAGGTATCCAAGGCAGCCTCAGACTCCACAAATGCCTCTGGCTATCCTGTCTCTACTACTCAAGAGACAGCCATGCTGCAGTCCCGTATTTAAATAAATCTTGACTTTCCATGGTCACATGGAGTGAGTCACTGTTCCCTA
Organism: Apodemus agrarius; assembly: GCA_964023405.1. Taxonomy (NCBI): domain Eukaryota; kingdom Metazoa; phylum Chordata; class Mammalia; order Rodentia; family Muridae; genus Apodemus; species Apodemus agrarius. The sequence goes on along the minus strand of OZ030006.1, from coordinate 91,759,480 downwards.
ACTTTCAGTAAGGAACATTTCTTCAAACCCAGCAAACTCCACACCACACAAAAGACCTCTTCAGGTTTATACAGGAAAAATAACCACTTTCTTTTCTTCACAATTTATTTTTTTTATTCACATTACATTCCAATCTCAGCCCTCCTTCCCTCCTCCTGATTCAGTGCTTACAAACCCCTCCCCACATTACCCCCTTCCCTTCTCCTCCCAGAATGGAGAGTTCAAGCCTCTTAGGTATGATCCTGCTCTCAGACATTTAGTCCCAGCAGGACTAAGCACATCCTCTACCACTGAGGCCAACCAGGCAGTACAGATAGGAGAAGGAGATCCAATGGCAGGCAACAGAGTCAGGGACAGCCTCACTCCAATTGTTAGGGTATCCACATGAAGACCAATCTGTACATCAGCTAGAAATGTGTATGTCTGTGGGGGTTCGGGGGCTATGTCAAGGCAACAAGATCACAAGTTCCTGGCCAGCCAGTACTGCTGAATAAGAATGTCTCCAAAACCAAGCAAACATAAACAAGAAATAAACACTGCTCCATGGAGTAAATATGACATAACTATTGTGCATGCAAACAATGTGTCTCACAGAGCACATCTTTACAACTTTATCATCATGCTAATATATTGTGGGGATGGGCTTGTCTAAGCACACCAGGAGCTCAGCCTGCCTGAGCAAAATAATACTGTCTTCAGAAACATTACCAGACCAGACAGTACAGTACACTGTAAGAAAGCTTTCTAGGCTCTATTCTTTCATTCAATTCACGTGTACTGTTCTCCTACTGAAGTAAATCAGCCACAGTTGGTGTGCAGATTTCATTTTCTCCTGAGAGCTCAGAAGAGCTGATACCTGACTAAAACAAAGAAAAACAAAACAAAACAAAACAAAACAAAACAAAACAAAACAAAACAAAATAGGTAACTATGCCTCAGTCCAGGTGATTTTTATAGATTTACTTATTTATCATGATTTTATGTGTACAGTCATTTTGCTTACAGGTATGTTTATATGTCATGAGTGTGCCTGGTGTGCTTGGTGGTCAGAAGAGGGTATCAGGTCTCTTGGAACCGGAGTTACAGATGGTTGTGAGCTGCCATGTGGATGCTATGAACACGGCCCAATCCTTTGCAAGAGCAGCAAGCAAGCACTCCTAACTACTAAGCCATCTCCCCCATCCTCAGAATAACTTTTTAAGTCATCAAAATAATGTATAATAGTTTAAATGCCTCTTAAATATACATGCTATCTCTGAGGCTAAAAGCCTCAGCCAGTTTTTAAAATCTATTTGGAATATTACACATGATAGAAGGAGAAAAAAATCTCTTATGAAGTCCTTAATGAAAGGAAATTGTGACAAGTTCCTGATTAGATAGAAACCATTCCATCTCTGTGGGAGAATATACAACATAAATGTGGCTTCATAGAATGAATTGGGTAGTGCTCCTTCTGTTTCTATTTTCTGGGATAGTTTGAAGAGTATTCGTATTAGCTCTTCTTTGAAAGTCTGATAGAATTCTACACTAAAACCATCTGGTTCTGGGCTTTTTTTTTTTTTTTTTTTTTGGTTGAGAGACTTTTAATGGCTGCTTCTATTTCTTTAGGGGTTATGGGGCTGTTTAGATAGTCCATCTGATCCTGATTTAACTTTGGTACCTGTTATCTGTCTAGAAGATTGTCCATTTCATCCATATTTTCCAGTTCTATTGAATATAGGCTTTTGTAGTAGGATCTGATGGTTTTTAAATTTTCCTCAGTTCTGTTATTTCTTTCTTTTCATTTCTGATTTTGTTAATTTGAATACTGTCTCTGTGTCCTCTGGTTAGTCTGGCTAAGGGTTTATATATCTTGTTGATTTTCTCAATAAACAACTACAGGTTTTGTTGATTCTTTGTATGGTTCTATTTGTTTCTATTTGCTTGATTTCAGCCCTGAGAGTGATTATTTCCTGCCTCCTACTCCTCTTGGGTGTATTTGCTTCTTCTTGTTCTAGAGATGTCAGGTATGCTATTAAACTGATAGTATAGGCTCTCTCCAGTTTCTTTTTGGAGGCACTCAGAGCTACAAATTTTCCTCTTAGCACTGTTTTCATTGTGTTCCATAAGTTTGGGTATGTCATGCCTTTATTTCATTGAATTCTCAAGTCTTTAATTTTTTTTATTTCTTCCTTGACCAAGTTATCACTGAGTAGGGCATTGTTCAGCTTCTATGTGTATGTGGGCTTTCTGTTGCTTTGTTGTTATTGAAGACCAGCCTTAGTCTGTGGTGATCTGATGGGATGTATGGGATTACCTCTATCTTCTTGTATCTTTTGAGATATATTTTATGACTGATTATATTGTCAGTTTTGAAGAAGGTACCATAAGGTGCTGAGATATCTATAGATATCTATTAAATCCATTTGGTCCATAACTTCTGTTATTTTCAATGTGTCTCTGTTTACTTTGTGTTTCCATGATCTGACCATTGATGAGAGTGAGGGTGTTGAAGTCTTCCACTATTTACTGTGTGAGTTGCAATATGTGCTTTGAGCTTTAGTAAAGTTTCTTTTATGAATGTGACTGCCCTTACATTTAGAGCATAGATGTTTAGAATTAAGAGTTCTTCTTGGTAGATTTTTCTTTGATGAGTATGAAGTGTCCTTCCTCATCTTCTTTTTTTTTTTTGATAACTTTTGTTTGAAAGTCAATTTTATTTGATAATAAAATGGCTACTCCAGCTTGTTTTTTGGGATCATTTGCTTGGAAAATTGTTTTCTAGCCCTTTACTCTGAGGCACTGTCTGTCTTTGGCACTGAAATGTGTTTCCTGTATGCAGCAAAATGCTGTGCCTGTTTACGTATCCAGTTTGTTATTCTATCTCTTTTTATTGGGGAATTGAGTCCATTGATGTTAAGAGATATTAAGGAATAGGGATTGTTGCTTCCTGTTATTTTTGATGTTATTTTTATGTTTGTGTCACTATCTTCTTTTGGGTTTGTTGAAAGAAGATTACTTTCTTGCTCTTTCTAGAGTGTAGTTTCTCTCCTTATGTTGGCATTTTCTATCTATTATCCTTTGTAAGGCTGATTTGTGAAAAAATACTGTGTAAACTTGGTTTTGTCATGGAATATCGTGGTTTCGCCATCTATGGTGATTGAGAGTTTGGCTGGGTATAGTAGCCAGCATTTGTGCTCTCTTAGGGTCTGTATGACATCGGCCTAGTATCTTCTGGCTTTCATCTCTGGCAAGAAGTCTGGTGTAATTCTGATATGTCTGCCTTTATATGTTACTTGCCCTTTTTCCCTTACTGCTTTTAATATTCTTTGTTTAGTGAATTTAGTGTTTTAGTTATTATTTGATGGGAGGAATTTCTTTTCTAGTGCAGTCTGGAGTTCTGTAGGCTTCTTTTATGTTCATGGGCATCTCTTTCTTTAGGATAGGGAAGTTTTCTTCTATACTTTTGTTGAAGATATTTACTGGCCCTTTAACATGGGAGTCTTTGCTTTCCTCTATTCCTATTATGTTGAGGTTTGGTCTTCTCATTGTGTACTGGATTTTCTGGATGTTTCAGGTTAGGAGGTTTTTGCCTTTTACCTTTTCTTTGTTGTGTCAATGTTTTCTATGGTACCTTCTCTACCTAAGATGCTATCTTCTATTCTGTTGGTGGTGCTTGCATCTGTAACTCCTGATCTCTATCCTAGGTTTTCTATATCCAGTGTTGTCTCCCTTTGTGATTTCTTCATTGTTTCTAGTTCCATTTTTAGATCCTGGATGGTTTTGTTTAATTCCTTCAACTCTTTGGTTGTGTTTTCCTATAATTCTTTTAGGGATTTTTGTGTTTCCTCTTTAAGGGCTTTTATCTGTTTACCTGTGTTTTCCTGTATTTCTTTAAGGGAGTTATTTATGCCCTTATGTCCTCTATCATCATCATGAGATGTGATTTTAAATCAGAGTCTTGCTTTTCTGGTATGTTGGGGGTATCCAGGGCTTGTTGTAGTGGGAGAACTGGGTTCTGATAATGCCAAGTAGCCTTGGTTTCTGTTGTTTATGTTCTTGTCCTTACCTCTTGCCATTTGGTTATCTCTGGTGTTAGCTGGTCTTTCTGCCTGTGACTTGGCTTGTCCCCCCTGCAAGCCTGTGTGTCTGTACTCATGGGAGACCAGTTCTCTCTGAGAAGAATTTGGGTATGGCGGCTGTGGCACAAGGTGCAAATGGAAACTGGAAGGATCTTGTCCCTGGTTTTTCCTTGGTTCCAGTGTCTTGATGGCTCTGAGTGGGTCTCTCTGAGCAGAAGTGTTGCTCTTACTTGTACTCACAGATGTATCGCACTCCTGCGAGACCAGCTCTATCCTGGTGGTATTTGGGTATAGAGCACTGTGGCACAGGATCAGCTCTGAGTGCAAACCAATTTCTTCTTCTTGCTGTACTGCTGGAGTTTTCATTGTATTCTAGGTATAGTAAAAGTCATTGTATTTATTTGACTATGTAAGTTCAGAGGTTCACCCTATTATCATTAAGACAAAAGCATGGCAGCATCCAGCCAGGCATGGTGCAGGAGTAGCTGAGAGTTCTTTATCTGAAGGCTGCTAGCAGAATACCGACTCTCCAAATAACTTTTAAAAAGGCATCCAGGAAGGAGGCAGTGACTCAGTGGGTTACTTGTTGTGCAAGCCTGAGAGTGCTGAGCTTGAAGCCCCACAACTCACATTACTTCCAGGCACAACAGTGCACACTCTATATCCCAGTCTTCCTGGAAGATGGGAAACAAAATCAGTAGAATCTCTGGGACAAGATACCCTGTCTCAAACAAAATTTTGAGAAAAAATTTGGAAGAGAGAAAGAGAGACTCTCTATCCAGAGTTCCACCAAAATATCTCAATTTCTTATACCATGTTTTGCTGGTCTGTTCCTCACAGATCTGTATATAATCCATGAGTCCATCGCTAAAAACAAAATAGTTTCCTTTGAGGAACATATTCTGGGCTTGGAGCCAAGTTGAAACAACACTGAAGAGTTTCACCATTAGTGATTTAATATTCTAGCATAAACAATGAGCATCTGATAAAGACAAGGCACTCATATTTCATTGGTGTAGTGATAGTGACTAAAAATTTAGGAAAGATACAGTAGAAGATTCTGTTCCAGTCAACTCTGAAGTCAAGAACAGTTATATGTTGATTGGCCTATGTCAATTATTGTTGGTCAAAAAATAGCCACACAGAAAATCTCTTCTGCTCCCCTCCAACAGCCCAAGTTCTCAGGCAACTTTCGCATTTTCCTGTAGACCTCTTCCTTTCATAAGTGCCCTTTTTAGTTTCATTGATCCCCTGGATAATCCATACCTCACTGACAGATATATAACTTAGTTGTATTAGCAGTGTCTCCTCAGCTGTACAAAGGAGTATGCTCACTAGCATATGTGTTGGGAAACAACCCTTAAAGCATCTTATTTTTCACTAACACTATGACCTTAACACAGCATCATCATACAGTCACCACACTACAAAGATGTCAATTTTCTCTGTGATAATAAAAATCTATTGTTATTTATTTATTTATTTATTTATTCACTTTATATCCCAATCTATACCCCCACTCCTCTCCTCCATGTTCCACCATCTCATCCCCCTTCCCACATATCCCCTTCCCATGCTTTTTAGAGAAGGAGAGTCTACCACCTGGGTACCAACCCTCCATAGAACATCAAGTCTCATCAGGACTGTGATGGTTTTTATATGTTCAGCCCAAGGAATGGCACTATTAGAAGGCGTGGCCTTGTTGGGGGAAGTGTGTCACTGTGGGGATGGGCTTGCATATCTTCTTCCTAGATATGTGAGGATGTTCAATCTTTTTCTGGCTTCCTTTGGATAAAGATGTAGAACCCTCCTTCACCATTCCTGCCTGGATGCTGCCATTCTTCTGCCTTGATGACAATGGACTGAATCTCTGAACCTGTAAGCCAGCCCCCAATTAAATGTTGTCATTTGTAAGACTTGCCTTCATCATGATATCTGTTCACAGCAGTAAAACCAGCCAGTTGAATCAGCACCATTTGTTGAAAATTGTCTTTTTAATACTGGATGGTTTTAGCTCCTTTGTCAAATATCAAGTGACCATAGATATGTGGGCTCATTTCTGGGTCTTCAATTCTATTCCATTGATCTTCCCATCTCTGTACCAATACCACGCAGTTTTTTACCACTATTGTTCTGTAGTATAGCTTGAGGTCAGGAATGTTGATTCCCCCAGAAGTTCTTTTATTGTTGAGAATAGTTTTTGCCATCCTGAGTTTTGTATTATTCCAAATGAATTTGCAAATTGCTTTCTAACTCTATGAAGAATTGAGTTGGAATTTTGGTGCTGATTGCATTGAATCTATGCATTGTTTTCAGCAAGATGGCCAGTTATACTATATTAATCCTGCCAATCCATGAGCATGGGAGATCTTTCCATCTTCTGAGATCTCCTTTGATTTCTTTCTTCAGATACTTGAAGTTTGTGTCGTACAGATCTTTCACTTGCTTGACTAGAGTCACATCAAGGTATTTTATACTATTTGTGACTATTGTGAAGGGTGTCATTTCCCTAATTTCTTTCTCAGCCTGTTTATCATTTGAGTATAGTAAGCCTACTGATTTGTTTGAGTTAATTTTATACCCAGCTACTTTGCTGAAGTTTCTTGTCAAATTTAGGAGTTCTCTGGTGGAATTTTGGAGTCACTTAAGTATACTATCATATCATCTGAAAATATTTTGACTTCTTTCTTTCCAATTTGTAGCCCTTTGACTTCCTTTTGTTATCCAATTTCTATGGCCAGGACTTCGAATAGTTAGGGAGGGAGTCATAGCCTTGTCTAGTCCCTGATCTTCAATAACAACAAAAACAATGGAAAGCCCACATACCCGTGGAAACTGAACAACACTCTACTCAATGATAACTTGGTCAAGAGGAAATAAAGAAAGATAAGGATAAGGATAATAAGCTGGATAAGGAGAGACATTGTAACTCTCAGCCTTCTAAACACATCAGGACCAATACACATATAAACTCACAGAACAATGGTGGCATGCACAAGGCATACATGGATCTGCACCAGGTGAGGCCCCAACATTGAGAAGAATGGTAGACACAAGCCCATATCCCTAACTGAGAAGCTATCTCCAGTTGGTAACTATTCACAGATTAAAAATTAGTTTTCTACTACAGAGTAACACTGGGTTTTGTAGTTTCATTATACAAACTTGGCCCCATGCCTAGCAGTAGATGGCCAACCCAAAACAAACTCAATGGTATTTTTGGAAGTTCTTTGTATTACAAGATTTATTTAGGCTTTTTCCCATCTTCTCTTTTCTTCTTGTTTCTTCTCTTCTCTTCTCTTCTCTTCTCTTCTCTTCTCTTCTCTTCTCTTCTCTTCTCCTCTCCTCTCCTCTCCTCTCCTTTCTTTGCTTGCTTGCTTGCCCTACAGTATATTTATTTATACATTATGATTTACAATTTGTGTTTTTATGGTATTTCTGTGTATGCCAATATATGTGTCTCTGTGTCTATGTGTTTCTTGTGCCTTTTCTTTGGCTGTTTTTGTTTTTGTTTTTCTTGTTTTTGGTTTTTTTTTTGCTTGTTTGTTTGTTTTGTCCTATTCTGGTTTGTTTTTGTTTTATCTATTATTATTGCTGCAGTTTTGGATGTCTGTTTTCTAATGAGAGCAAGAATTGATTTGGAGTTGGCAGTAGGTTATCAGCTGCTTGTAGGCGGGTGCAAATTGAAACTCTCCAAGCTCTGGTCTTAGGAAGGTGAGTGGCAGCACATGGTGCCCTCTAGCTACAGGTGATGTCCAGGCATGCGATATTAGGACCCAGAGTCCCAAAGTTAGCTTTGGGCTACCTCGTGGTGCTAGGTCGCAGCTGGTAATAATTCTTGGTGCTGAGGCTTGTTCCCATGTCTGGATGTTGCTATTCCTAGGCTCTTGGTAACAGCGAATATCACAGCTCACAGCCAGCTGTCTGAGACACTTGACCTGAAGACTTGACAGTTCTCTGGAACTCCTCTTGTGGAACCCAGGGACCATGGACTCTCTTCTGTATACTTTGTAGCTTTTTATTTCTCTTTAGACTTAGCTCTATACCCTCCTCCAGTCTCTATCCTGCCATCCTTCTTATCCTGGCCTTCTTATCCAGAGCCAGCTCCCCATTTTCCACTGTCTGCTGACATTTTCTGTCCACACAGCTGAAAAGTAGGCATGGGAAGGCCACTGGCAAGGAGCCTTTCAGTGGACTTCTTATTTTAACACCCAGAGAGACAACACATGGGAATATCTGCCAGCTACTCTCCATAGCTAATCTTAGGAAGCAAGTAGTTTACGGAAACAATAAATATCTAAAATACTTAGCTGAGAATATAGATTGTCTATATAAAAACAGCATTCATTGTAATCATGAAACATATTAAACTGCACATTTTATAATGGATGTACACTTTGAAAAGGATTTTTCCAAAAAAAAATTCTAAAAAAATTATTTCTGTTAAAAGTGGTTTAGCACATATTAATTATATACAATAATGAGTCTCAGTGTGATATTTTCATTCATGTATACAGTCTCTTGATTCATGTTCACCACGATAGTTTTACAAACTGCTCTCACCTACTTTCTACTCCCTTCCTCTTCCCAATGACCACCATCCTTCTGTTTTCACAAGGCTTGGTTATTATTTTTTTTTGGTGTTTCCTTGGGGGTTATTTATAAGAACATGAGTTTTTGTATGCAATATCATGGCACTTTCAAAGTAGTTAAGCCAATGAAGAAAATGTCTCTTCCTCCACGAGCAACCAGTAGCTGCCTACTGATGATTAGGGAGGAGTGGGTTCTTAGGAGTCCACCATTCTCCATGGCAGGATTTTGATGAGCCCAATCTTAAATCGGCCTTGTTCGAATAATCCTAACCCTGTGACTCTAAGAATCCAAGAACTCAAAGAAATCATTGTGCCCTGGAGACAGCACTCGTAGGCATTCTGTCCCTTCATCCAGCTCTCACATTCATTCTGCCCTCTCTTCCATGATGTCCTCTCAGACTTGCAGAGTGACAAGGATGCCTCACTCATAGCTAATTATTCAACAATCCAGCCGGGCAGTGGTGGCGCACGCCTTTAATGCCAGCACTTGGGAGGCAGAGGCAGGTGGATTTCTGAGTTCGAGGCCAGCCTGGTCTACTGAGTGAGTTCCAGTACAGCCAGGGCTACACAGAGGAAACCCTGTCTTGAAATACCAAAAAAAAAAAAGTCTTCAACAATCATTTATTTTCATTCAGCACTTTGATGAGTTATAAATCTTTCTGGTTATCACTGCCACCACAATAAGAAGCTTCTCCAACCAAAGCTTGCAGCAGCCTGACTCTATGAACATGTAGGTATATCATGCCCATTTTACATATTGGCAGCAATGGCTTCCACACTGGGGCCTGTGACCTCTTAGCTATGGGATTTTGACCAGGATTATAGTGCCAGACATGAAATCTCTGCTTTGGTGTAGCCTCAAATCCAATTAGAAACTGGTTAGCAATGTAGTGTGCAGGGACCATAGCTAAGTAATCTTGCTGCTGATGAATATCCTACATAGCAGTTACTGTCAATATGGGGGCTAGCCAGAAGGAATAAAAATTCCAGGTTAGTTCGTTTGACCTTTCCATGTCCTACAAACAGGGTTTGTGGCATCTTCAGCAATGGAGTCTGACTCCCCAGTGCTGGCAGCTAACCAACAATTGGCAGGGTCAATTGTTTATAATGTTTGTAGAGCCATATAAGCCTCATTTAATAAATTTATTAGTAGCATCCTTGCTTTGTATTTTTGTTTCATTAATTATTTTCCTTTAAACACTATGGGCATGCTATATACCCAATAATTAAAATCTGACACTGTATTCTTTTTTGTCCATTCTACCATTGGATACTTGTTTGGAATTATGCTTTTCTCTTCAGCAGATTATCATTACACAATCGTCAGTATGTTTATGTATAGTCCAAGGGATCCCACATCTAAATTCATATATTAAGATAAGGGCAGTTGTTACTACAAAACTAAAGTACCTTGAGATGCTGACGGCAGCATAAGAGAAAACCTGTGACATTATTAGAGATCTGGGTATGTATACTTTATAGTTCTAGAACCATGTCATCATGTCTAAAAGATGTACATACTCAAGTATATGTCCAAGTTCAACTTATGGTTTGGTGGATTTTACTAGCACTCTAGTTTCTAGTAATCATATGGTAGAATATATTATATTTGTAAATATATGTAAAACACATGTAAATATATGTAAATATATATATTCACCTGAATATATATATATATATATATATATATATATATATATATATAGTAGAAATAGAAGGTGTTTTGGATTGGTTCTAATGCTTTTAATTAATCTTGCCCCTTTGGGACTATGTATGCCCAAACATTGAATGTCCTTGTCCCCAGTTGGTTTTTGATCAATCAATAAAGAGCCAATAGTCAGTTGTTAGGCAGGTAGACTGAAGGGGGAATCTTTAGATTTGCATGGGCTAGGGATTGGGAGAGAGGAATCACCATGATTAGGAGGGAGAGGGATCAAAGTTAGAGCTGCAAAAGGGAAAATCACCCAAAAATGTAGGTGAGAAGGAATGAGACCCCCAGAAGGGCTGCCCAGAAATGTCTTGGGCAGTAAATACTAGGGGGAAGCCCAGAAAGAGCCAGGACACCAATGGTAAAATATAGAATTAGAGGGTGTTAAGCCAGGAGTACTGGAGGGCAGTGTATGCTATCCGATAGCTGCGGGGAGGATTAGAACTGCCGATTCTTTGAGCTAGTCAAGGCATATTAAAATTAATTATTGCGCACACATGTGTGTGTATTTGTGTGTGTGTGTGTGTGTGTGTGTGTGTGTGTGTGTGTTTGTTTCATGTGTGAGTGTGACCTGTCAGGAGTACCAACTACCACTACACAGTATTTAAATTAAGGCAATGAAAGTGAGAATGATTTGCACATAAATATTAATATGTCTCACATATACACACACATTCACAAAAATCCATCTAAATGTAAAAGGCATTAAGTTGCCTGTGCAACCTTTGTAATCTATGATTTTAACATGTTTACAGTCCTGTCTAGGGCACCTCTAGAAACACCCCCTTAATACCAGTTATAGAAAGGGGGGAGAGATGGAATGATGTCCTTCAGAGACTCTTTGAGCAATGTTATCCCCAAAGCCCACAACTGACGACTGTTCAGTAAGTAACTGCGCTTCAAGAAGCCCTCACCCAGGCTCTTGAGAGTTTCCAGTTCTTTCCCCCCAAAAGCCTCTCTTTCTATTAACTCCCCTACACTTAAATCTATGTCAAACTTTATTCCTAACAAACTCCAAATCTGCTTCATCTTAACTTGTCACGAAATTCCTTTTTGTGGTCAAGTGAAGATGCAGAAGCAAAATGAAAGAAGGGTTCTGAAGCTTAACCAGCACACTTTGGATGAGGTCTGAGGTTGTGTTTTTAACAGTGTTTCAGGTGAAAAGTGGCACCAAAGTTTCTGACCCATGAAACTGACTTTATGTAATAAGGAAAAATGCACAGTATTCTGGAGACTTCGTACTACTAAGAAACATCTCCTAAGCCCAAAGGTTTTTGTAACCCAAGTAAGTTGGGCCACAAGTTAATGGTTCAGATCCTTGACCCAGGCCAGGCATGGGTGGCACCAGAATGGAAAGGACCTGCCAGGGCTGCCTGAGCAGCCAGGCACACTGCCAAGTGTTCCCTGGCAGGCCACGCACATTTGTTGCTTAGCAGCTTCTCAGCTAAAGGCCAGTCAGCACACAGATGGATCACTAAGCTCCAAAACCCAGTTGTATTTTGGTTATTTAGCTTTCTAAAATTATCACTATGCTCTATGACTTTACTCTTTAAAAGGTACTTTATTTTAATATTATAAAACCACAATTGGGAGATTTTAAACGTCTTTTAAATCCATTGCTGTCCCTACTATATAGGCTTTAATAAACTTAAAAATAATTTTTTAATATATATATATATTATTTTCTATATTCTTTGTTTACATTCCAAAGGCTTTCCCCTTTCCAGTTCCCCCCTCACCATATGTCCCATAAGTCCTCTTCCCCCCCCCATTCCCCAATCACCCCCCTCCCCATCATTTCTCTGTTCTGGTACTCTCCTACAAAACCGGATTTAGTCTTTACCAGACCAGGGTCCTCTCCATCCCTTTTCTTGGGAATCTTTGCTTAGCTAATTGTGTCTTGAGTATTCAGAGCTTCTCAGCTCATTAATATCCACTAATCAGTGATTGCAATTCATGTGAATTCCTTTGTGATTGGGTTGACTCACTTAGGATGATATTTTCCAGATCCAACCATTTGCCTACAAATTGCATGAATTCATTATTTTTAATTGCTGAGTAGTATTCCATTGTATAAATGTACCACATTTTCTGTATCTATTCCTCCGTTGAGGAACATCTGGGTTCTTTCCAGCTTCTGGCTATTATAAATAAGGCTGTTATGAACATAGTGGAGCATGTGTCTTTATTGTATGCAGGGGAATCCTCTGGGTATATGCCCAGAAGTGGTAAGATAGGGTCCTCTGGAAGTGTCATGCCCAATTTTCTGAGGAACCGCCAGACTGATTTCCAGAGCAGTTGTACCATCTTGCAATCCCACCAACACTGGAGGAGTGATCCTCTTTCTCCACATCCTTGCCAGCACGTGTTGTCTCTTGAGTTTTTAATCTTAGCCATTTTGACTGGTGTGAGGTGGAATCTCAGGGTTGTTTTGATTTACATTTCCCTGATGACTAATGATGTTGAACATCTCTTAAGGTGTTTCTCAGCCATGCGAATTTCTTCTGGTGAAAATTCCTTCTTTAGCTCTGTACCCCATTTTTTAGTAGGGTGTTTGGTTCGTTGGGGTCTAACTTCTTGAGTTCTTTGTATATATTGGATATTAACCCTCTGTCAGATGTGGGGTTGGTGAAGATCTTTTCCCAATTTGTTGGTTGCTGTTTTGTCCTTCTGACAGTGTCTTTTGCCTTACAGAAACTTTGTAATTTTAAGAGGTCCCATTTGTCAATTCCTGATCTTAGAGCATAAGCTATTGATGTTCTGTTCAGGAACTTTCCCCCTGTGCCCATGTCCTCCAGGGTCTTCCCCAGTTTCTTTTCTAATAGTTTCAGTGTGTCTGGTTTTATGTGGAGGTCCTTGATCCACTTGGAGTTGATCTTAGTACAAGGAGATAAGAATGGGTCGATTCACATTCTTCTACATGTTGACCTCCAGTTGAGCCAGCACCATATGTTGAAAAGGCTATCTTTTTTCCACTGGATTATTGTAGCTCCTTTATCAAAGATCAAATGACCATAACTCTGTGGGTTTGTTTCTGGGTCTTCAATCCTATTTCATTGATCTACTTGCCTGCTGCTGTACCAATACCATGTAGTTTTTAACACAATTGCTCTGTAGTACTGCTTGAGGTTAGGGATATCGATTCCCCCAGACGTCCTTTTATTGTTGAGAATAGTTTTAGCTATCCTGGGTTTTTTGTTGCTCCAGATGAATTTGAGAATTGCTCTTTCTAGATCTATGAAGAATTGAGTTGGGATTTTGATGGGGATTGCATTGAATCTGTAGATTGCTTTTGGCAAGATGGCCATTTTTACTATATTGATCCTGCCAACCCAGGAGCAAGAAATATTTTTCCATTTTCTGAGGTCTTCTTCGATTTCTTTCTTCAAGGACTTGAAGTTCCTGTCATACAGATCTTTCGCTTGTTTGGTTAGAGTTACTCCAAGGTACTTTATGTTGTTTGTGGCTATTGTGAAGGGTGTTATTTCCCTAACTTAAGGCAAAGGACACTGTCAGAAGGACAAAACAGCAACCAACAACAAATTGGGAAAAGATCTTCACCAACCCCACAACCGACAGAGGGCTAATATCCAATACATACAAAGAACTCAAGAAGTTAGACCCCAAAGAACCAAATAACCCTATCAAAAAATGGGGTACAGAGCTAAACAAAGAATTTTCACCAGAAGAAATTCAGATGGACAAGAAACACCTTAAGAGATGTTCAACATCATTAGTCATCAGGGAAATGCAAATCAAAACAACCCTGAGATTCCACCTCACACCAGTCAGAATGGCTAAGATTAAAAACTCAAGAGACAACAAGTGCTGGCGAGGATGTGGAGAAAGAGGAACACTCCTTCACTGTTGGTGGGATTGCAAAATGGTAAAACCGCTCTGGAAATCAGTTTGGCGGTTCCTCAGAAAATTGGGCATGTCACTTCCAGAGGACCCTGGCATATCATTCCTGGGCATATACCCAGGGGATTCCCCTGCATACAATAAAGACACATGCTCCACTATGTTCATAGCAGCCTTGTTTATAATAGCCAGAAGTTGGAAGGAGCCCAGATATCCCTCAAAGGAGGAATGGATACAGAAAATGTGGTATATTTATACAATGGAATACTACTCAGTAATTAAAATTAATGAATTCATGCAATTTGTAGGCAAATGGTTAGATCTGGAAAATATCATCCTTAGCGAGTTAACCCAATCACAAAAGAATACACATGAAATGCAATCACTGATAAGTGGATATTAAAGAGCCCAGAAGCCCTAAATACTCAAGGCACAATTAGCAAGTCAAATGATTCCCTAGAAGAAGACAGGAGAGGACACTGGGCCTGAAAAGATTGGATCCAGTTTTGTAGATCCAGAACAGAGAAATGGTGGGGGGTGGTGATTGGGGAATAGTTGGGGGGAGAGGACTTATGGGACGTATGGTGTTGGGGAACTGGGAAAGGGGAAAGCCTTTGGAATGTAAACAAAGAATATAGAAAATAAAATTAAAAAAAAAGATTGCCAAGAAATGCAGTCCAAATGGGCTTACAAAGTTTGATGACCTTTCACCTGTTCAAATTTAGAGCGGAGTGCCATCATTAACTGATTTATATACACCATACATTCCATACATGTGTTAATGCAGAAATGTACCTATAGTGTTACCCTCAAATGTTTGTATGGTTTCTGAGCAAAAGGACTGAGGAGGTAGAGGAGATACCACCACTGACAGAGCAAGATCTCCTGGAAGGAAATCCTTGATCTAGAGGCCAGTGCCCAGACCACGTGACCTCCACAGGCTTCCCTTTCCTCTATTCTTTTGGCTTTTTTTTGTAATTCTTCATTCTAACTCTGCTACTGCCCAGCCTCTCCCTAATCCTCCCAATATCTACCACTGGAAATTCTTTGCTAGGGAGACCTACAATGGACACAACAAAATCCATAGGAACCTAGGTCTGTCTAGCCAAAAAATGCCAGACCAGGTTGAAATTCCTCTGCACACTAATTCCATCTCCACTGTCCTCAGCCTTTTCTTCTGCTTTCCTCCCTGCAGTACAGGTGAATGCCTCTAGGAAACCTTCATATATGGGGGTTGCAGACACTGGGGATGCCAAACTGAATCCACCAGTCATGGGGACAGCATGCTCACCAACCTTAAAGTTCATTTGGAGCTTTCCATCAACGATCCCGGAGATGAACAGTGGAGTGTGGAAGTCATGGCTAAGCTCTACCTGAATGGCTATGCTAAATACCCCACGGCCAGCCTACATTTGTCTCACAGCTTGTCCCTGCTGCCAAATTGGTCTTTACCCACATAAACATTCTTCAAGGGAAAATCAAACTCAGAAGAAGATCCAAGCCACTCTCTTCTAGCTGCAATATGGCCAATATACAGCTGACCTCTTTCCCTAAGCCATCCGCCCAACTTCTCTCAATGTATTTTCTGTACTTCCCTTCCCTTGCCACTACTGGCAATTTTTCCCATCAACATCTCACTCCATGAACCCAATGGACCATTACTCCCATGAAAGTCATAAAACATTCCTTCATTCAATCTACCCCTCCCCTTTTGTCTTTTAGGACACTCTTCAAGATCCCATCCTAAATGTTCCCTGTCATGAAGCCAATATGTACTAATGCCCAGCCCCACTTCTATGGTGCAACAACACTACCAGTTCCTGCATGAAACCCCATTTTCAAGGTTTCTGGACTCCCGTAATGATTGTCCCACAGGTTTATTTCTATGAGCCTGTAGAGTTCTCTCTACACCTGGAAGGAGATTAGACTGGGTCTCACCATCTCACCTGGCACCACAGGAGCCACTGGAGCAGCCTTCAGCCAGAGACACCATCTGGCCATTGACTTTCAGGCCAGGCTTGGCCAGGCCATGGCTTCCACTACAGATAGTCTCAAATCCCTTCAACAATGATCACTTCCCTAGAGGGTGTTGTTCTCCAAAATTGAAGTAATGACTGAGAACAGGGATGGACTTGCATTGGGTTGAGGGAGGAAGGTTGGTTCTATGTTAATCAATCTGGGCTTGTGAAACAAGACAAACAAATGCTCAAAGATGTCAGGCGAGATCTATGAGCCTACCGCCCCTACCCCATGACACTCAAATCTGCTATGTCAGTGCTAAGACTACAGCTGTCATTTTAAGGGAATAAGAGAGAGTTTATTCTGGAGGCATTTTAAGTAACCATAGCCCAGGAACACAGATTTGGGTTACTCCAAATTCTCTGTTCTAACATGGAAGCAGTTTTTACAAAGTTGTTTTTTTATATAGTTTTATAGAACAAAGAAAGTCATACATCAAGTCAATCAATACAGCAAGAGGGGGAAGCTTTTCTATAGCCACAAAATGCTGTCTGTGTTGGTGGAAGTCATCTGCTCAGTTAATAGATTCTAAACAGTTTTAATCTATTAGTGTAAGATTTTAACTCAGACACAGTTTGGCCGGGAATGGCAGGTACACCTGTGCGGCAGAGTTAGTTAATTGGATCACTAGTGTTAGGAAGACCCACTTTATACCTGGGCCACACCTGAAAGCCTACAGAAAAATACGTGAAAGAAAGAAGCTTTTACTTTTTGCCTGTTTGCACTCATTCTCAGTGCTAAATCGTATGTCCTACTGCTGAGATATTCCTTTACTTGTATGAAATTCTTAGGATTCTAATATTACTAAGGACCCTGTTGTGAAGTAAAGAACTATTGGACTCTTGGATTTTCCATTAGGAGACAGCCCCTATTGGGCCAAAGCCTATAAGCCACTCTAACAAATATCACACACACACACACACACACACACACACACACACACACACACACTTTCTTATTCTATCAGTCTGTTCATCTAGCGAACCCTGCCGAATACAACTATTAAAGAGGATTTCTTTGCATTGACTTATACAACAGAGCAAAGCATTCCAGCAGTGGCCATCTCAATGACTCTAAGGCAGATAATCAAGTTTCTAGCCCAGGAAATGGGACAACACAGTAGTTCTGATCTGACGCTGAACACGTGGAGTCTTTGTAGAGAATCACTGGAAAGGCATATGCATTGAAGGGCCAAAAACGGAGGAGCCTGACATTGGGAAGCAGCAGCAGGGACAGCCAGAGCCACTCAGAACATAGAAGCAGGCTGGCTAACATGGCCTTCTCACTTAGCTCTTATGCATCCAGGCAGGTGGTCCACTTTAGGAGTCCCCTGCTATTCAAAACGGGTCTGGTCTCTGTGCTACATGGCAGTCTCTGGTAAATATTCCCGCAGACACACAGAGATTTGATGTGAAGCTGTCTTAGTCCAATCAAGTTGAAAACTCTGTTTAATCATCACAGATTTGTCTTTCTTGACCACAAAGAACAAAAAAAAAATGAAGCTGCAATAGAAACTGAATTCATAAAGATATAGAGAAAAACCGGGCGGTGGTTGTGCATGCCTGTAATCCCAGCACTCTGGGAGGCAGAGGCAGGTGGATTTCTGAGTTCGGGGCCAGCCTGGTCTACAGAGTGAGTTTCAGGACAGCCAAGGCTATACAGAGAAACCCTGTCTCAAAGAAAAGCAAATACAAAAAAAAAAAAGATATAGAGAAAATTGATGGGTAACAATGATACCAAAGTGTTTTAAGAAAATAGCAATATGGAGACAAATAACACTCATTAATGCTGTGATATCTAATCATGCTAGCTGCATGCATTAAGAAGTGCCTAGAAGATTATCAAGATCACTCTGGTGATCTTTGAGAGCCTTTCTAGAGAGGATTATCTCAAAGGCTACATGGGCCCTGATGCAGGCAGTGTTGTTCCACGAGCTGGGAGCGTGGATGTGTGGATAGAGCTGCCGCAGTACCGCTCTCTCGTTCTCTTTTTCATTGTGGCCACTCTAAAGCCAGCCGAGCCGCAGTGAGCTGCTCGGAGCTACCAAGTTCTCCCTCCAGAGTAGGACAAGGGCACAGAAACCATGAAGCAAAGTGAAGTCTTTTCATGTAAACTGTCTCCTTTGAGTATTTGATCACAGCAGTATCAAAGTCTAACACCATGGTCAGAGTTGTTCTGGTTCCCTCCTCTCTCCTGCCTGCCATTTAATTAACCAGGTGGGTGGAGTGAGTGGCCTGTGGTGTCTAGATAGCAGGAAGGAATATTTGAATGAGGGAAGCTGGGGCTGGAGAGGTCAAGAGTAGATAAAGAAAAGGATAAAGAGAGGGGGAATGAAAATGTCATGAGCTGCAGCAGCGGGGAGAAATCAGATGCTAAGAATGACCTGATGAACTTGTTTACTCAAGGGGATTTGAATAAAACGAAAAGCAGAGCTGTCTTTAAGGGACTCAGGGACCTTGGGGTCCTCACTACAAACTAGGTAAGCCCCAGTCAGAACATCAGCTCTGAGAAGACACATGAGCCTTGAACCTTACAAAGTGAAGCTTCCGGGCAGCACTGACTGTAGCAGGGTAGGCTTGAATCTATTCAGGTCTGAGAGGGACATTTTAGGGGTTTTAATGAGCAACAGATTGAAACACCTGTACATTTCCTCTCAATAAATAATTAAACAGTAAAATTCATTTATAGAGTGCTGTTCACTGAACCACATTTAGCTGATTTTTACATTGTGATTTAGCAGACTCTTGAGGGCAAGGATTTACTCACCCTTCCATGAATAAAGAGGAAAGCAGAAGCTAGGAAATGCAACAAGACAGAATAAATCAAAATAGCAGAAATTTTGGTGATAAAGAGCAATAGGCTTTAATATGTTGTCCTTTGCTCGCTGCAGAGAAGAACAAAATTGCATCCGTGGCCGAGCCTGGAGATGGCGAATTCCTTTTGCTTAGCTGCACTGAGCTGTTGCCCTGAGTTCTATTTCAGTTTCCATGACAGCTATCTACGCCTTGCCTTCAAAAGACATCAGCCTCCTTCGTTACTGCCACAAAATAAGCCATTCCATAACATCAGGTACCTGAAGTAAATTGAATTGATGTTCCTTGCAACTAAATAAAGTCTGTAGAAGATAAAAAAAAAAAGATGCGATTCAATAAGCCATCACAGAAATGAATACTGACCCCTCCAAAAGCTCCAAACACAATTACAATGGAAAAAAATGATATTCATAAATTCATTCATACAAGTGTCTAGAATCCATGCTAAGAACTTTTCAACAGGCTATGTTAGATTAAACAGACCTGCTTCTGACCTCACGGTACTTATATGCTAAGGCGTGCAGTGGAAATTAGATAAGCAAATGACCACAAGGTCATAACATTGTCCAGATGTGTTATCTTCTCAGTGGTAACAGTATACATTTAATTTGAATTTTGAATGAGTTTACTAAATCAACCATCCACTCTAGCATCTTGTCAATATATTGATTATTCTGTAATATAAATTTAACTGGAGTTTTATTTTATTTCACTATGCACTGATTTCATATTTTAAACAGAAGCCATCACTAATTGCTAAGGCTTTGTTACTTGCCTATTAAGAAAGTCTCAGACTCTACTCATGATTCTTCCTCAGAACCTGCTGGTAAAGTCACTGCTTGAATCAGGCTCACATTGATACTCAGATTGTCCCTTATTTCAATAAAATCCTTGCTATTAAAAACACATTCTTTATTTTTTCTAGATGCCACAGTAAAGAAACATTAAAAAAAAAACAAGCGCGAAGTGTCATCTACTGAGTAGTGCAGTCACCTGTGTCTGTAGTTAACGCAGAGCTTGTATACAGTACCACACCTATAAATGCTGGGGTCCTTGCCTTAGTAGGGCTAAGGAAAGTTAGTTAACAGAAAGATTTCTCATAAAGGTTTTAAGAATATGGAAATTTTTCATTTCAAAGAACCTGACTGCAAGGGCGGAGCTGTTACAGGGAGCTGAAGCAGGTGATGGGGCTCAGTTCTCCGAGGCGATAGAATTTTCTAGCACAAGCACTGTAGTCAACCTCACACTGGAGCACATTCTTCAAGTTATATCCTGGCATCACTGCTTCCCTCCGGGGTGAGCACAGACCATTTCCTATAAGACAGGGGAGTTGAGCTGGCTACCTTTCTCATGAAGACACAGGTTGCTCACACCTCTGAGTATGTGGCAGAGAAATGACTTGCTCTGTCACAGGACGGCACCATACAACTTCTTTGTTGTTGTTTGCTTAGTTGGTTTCGTTTAGCTTGGTTTTTTTTTCCTTTTGAGACTGAGATTCTCTGTGTACCCCTGTCTGTTCTGTAGACCACACTGGTCTCAAACTCAGAGATTTGCCTGTTTCTGCCTCCCAAGTGCTGGGATCAAAGGAGTCATGCCCAGCTCTTCACTGTGCATTTTCAAATCCTGGAAGGCATGACACTGTGAAAATCCATGTGCTAGCCTGCTTGAAGTAGACCCATTAAAGAAAAAAAAAAAAGCTGTGTGGGGGTGGAGGGCTGGAGAGATGGTTCTGTGGTTAAGAGCATGGACTGCTCTTCCAGAAGTCTTGAGTTCAGTTTCCAGCAACCAGATGGTGGCTCACAACCATCCATAATGGTATTGAATGCCCTCTTCTGGTGTGTCTGAAGACAGTGACAGTGTACTCACATACATTAAACAAACAAACAAACAAATAAATAAATAAATAAATAAATAAATAGTTTTAAAAAAAAAAGACTCTAGGCTCTCCTGATGAAGAAAACTACCTGGGTCAGAGACAGTTTATTCCTTACTTGGGACATCCAGTATAATGAGTGCCAAACAGGTCATTAGTTGAATGTAGTCTCCTGAGTGATTCCACACAAATCAGTGTAAGAAGCCCTCATTTTAGCCAAAATGAACATGCTGCCTCTCAGAATGTGAGCAATGGTTCCTTAAATCACCCTATGTCTGAGTGGCTTTTTACACAGAACATATCATTGCTAACACAGTGCATTTGAGCCCCTCTTCCTCGCCTGTGTAATGAAGATAATGCACCTGGTACTCCTTTAGTGCTCTGCCAAGAGCTCAGTATTCTTTTCATGAAGTGCATAGTCAGGCACTTCATGACTGTCCAGATGGAGAAAACCCTTGCATTGTGGGGAGCAGTCAACGCCATGGAACCACTGTCACTATTTCACAGTAGCCCTGGACCTGCTGGCCAAAGACAGCAGACCTTACTCTCCTGTCCAGGCCACGAATCAGAGAGCAAGGACATTCACAGGAAAAGGTCCACATGAATGCATAATGAAAGAAGATTTAATGTGTGTTGTAAGGGTGGAAGAGGCAGCGCTGTCACAAGTGACTTTCCTCAATTAAAAGGGTGGGGGACAAGTCATCAGGGTCACTTTTAATTTCTCGTCACTTTATTTTATTTGAGGTTTGTTTTTTGTGTTGTATGTGTATGGGTGTTTTGCCTGCATGTTTGTCTGTGCAATATTTTGTCTCTGCAATGCTCAGAAAAGTCAAAAGAGGTTGTTGAATCCCCTAGAACTGGAGTGACTGGAGTTGGGCACCACACGGGGTACTCCCATTGATCCTGGTTCTTCTGGAAGTTTGTTCTCTTAACTATGGAGCCATTTCTTATGCCACTTAGGTTTATTTTTTGAGATGGTTCTAGGCATCCTGGCCTAGAACTCATTTTGTTGTGGAGAATGACCTTGGGCTTCTGCTCCTCCTAGGATTATGGGTACATACCAGCACACCTGGGTTCTGAGTGCCGTGGTCAAACCCAGAGCCTTGATCATGCTGGACAGTCTACCCACAAGCCTCATCCTCTCCCCCAGTTTTTTTATTTAAATCATTTTTATTTGACAAAAATCTATTCTACATACAAACATACCAAATACATACAAAACAATAGTTTGACTTTGTAACAACTCTAGTCTCCTGCCAGTGAGGTCTTCATAAACGCTCAGCCCTTTTAATGCATGAGATCCTCCACTTTCATATCAGTCCTCCCAAGTGCATGCTTTCTCAAGAGTGCAGGTGAAGACATAATTTTTTAAAAAAAAAATTTAAATAGTTACCTCAATGTCAAATGATTTTTTGCCAAGTTATATTGTTAACAGATTGTAAGTACCACAGGGAATTTTTTAAAATATTGCTCCCTTTTTGTGCATATACTGAAGATTTTTTCCTCCATCCCTCTCTCCCTCTCTCCCTCCTTCCCTCCCTTCCTCCCTCCCTCCTTTCTTTCTACTTAGACAAGGTCTCACCCAATAACTCAGGATGTCCTCAAATTTGCATCAATCTTGGGGCTGCAACGTCCCAAGTACTTGAATTGAAAGCATGAACCATCACATTTGGCTTTGAAAGCCCTTTATATATGAAAAATACAAATAACATTTTAAGATTTATTTTTATTTTAAGCACACGTGTGTGTGTGTGTGTGTGTGTGTGTGTGTGTGTGTGTGTGTGCGTGTGTGTTTAGGTACGTGGAAGCCAGAAGAGGGTGTTGAATCCCCTGGAGCTAGAGTTACAGGTGATTGAGAGCTGCCTACCATGGTCGCTTGGAACACATTTCTTGTTCTCTGGAAGAACAAGTGAGCCTAACTACTGAGCAGTCTCTCCAGCTCAGAGGTGTAAATATTACATGTACTCAAGCTGAAAATTCTAAGAACTGGATATGTATTAGTATTTTTTTGCTAAAATTCAGCAAGTTATACAACTTACATCTTTGCCGTGTAATTCTTCTGCGGCTTCATCTAACACTGTGGGGACAGCTTTAGGCACCATTTTACAAATCTTCCTTGCATTGTCCTCTAATAGGGGCTGATTTAAGGCCAGGTATGTATTGTAGACTGTAGTTAATACAGCAATAAGTGGGGAACAGAATTGACAGCCAAGGCTGTGTGATTCCACGGGACACGTTAGTATCCCTGCCTTGCCTTGCCTCTGTCTTTTCCCCAGGAAAGGCACAGACTATCTTTTTAGATTTCCATCGTATGAATGACTTACAGTTTACCTGGTATGAGTACACATTTCCTAAAAACTCAGTCAGCTGGGCGGTGGTGGTTCATGCCTTTAATCCCAGCACTTGGGAGGCAGAGGCAGGCAGATTTCTGAGTTTGAGGCCAGCCTGGTCTACAGAGTGAGTTCCAGGACAGCCAGGGCTACACAGAGAAACCCTGTCTCAGAAAAAAAAAAACAAAAAAAAAAAAACAAAAACAAAACAAACAGAAACCCCAGTCATAGAAAGAATGAACAGAGTCTGCTTTAGTTTTGTAAAAATCACATCAAGCAGTAAGCCTTTACCTGTGTATTTCAGTGCAAGTCGTGAGGAACCTGCAGTGCTCAGATGTGAATAGAAGTAAGCGCAGCTTCTAGAGAATCTCTGTCAGCACCACAGGCTGAAAGGGAACTGGCCAGAGCAGGTACTGAACCATTAACCTGCCTCAGCGAAAAGAGGCGGCCAGGAAAACTGAGCCGGGAGTTGTCCACCACAGAGGACATGAACATAAAAGGAGTGGTGGAGAGCCGTATCCATCCCAGAGAGGGAGAGTTGGGCAGGAGTTTGTCTTGATCTCAAAAAGCCTACTTTGGAACTTGGGCTATGAAGAAGAACATCAAAGAAATCAAAGGCAGAGGACGTATGTTCAAGGATCTTAGAGACCCATCAACTGAATTCAGCCCCAAAGATGCATATGACTTTACCTACAGTTGACCCAAGTAGATAAGCCTTCCCCAAAAACCCAAGGCTGCTCTGCTGCCCTTCCACCTCACAGGAAAACCTACTGACTCTTGACTTACAGTGCCATTACCTTGCAAAATGTGATGGTGGCACCCAAAGGCTCACCACATGGCATGACTCCTCTTCACTCAAGAATAACTCCTGATGATGTCCTTCTTTTTCCCCCCTTTTTAACACTTCTTTCAAAATAGTGGTCATCATTCTTGCTAGTGGATTTTAAAAGAAAAACCCACAGTTGCCCTGATATTACAACAATGTCATCATATGTAAATTTTCAAAGTGTCATAGAAAAAGGGAACTACTAACAAGCATAACTGCTGTGTTATAATCCCTCACCAAGGAATAAAGCTGGAAAAGTATCAGGCTATCACTCTGAATATGTCTTCCCAATTAATAACATCCAGTTAGTTTCTAGAAACTAACCGGATACAATATACTCCATGCATGATGCACACTCTTTCTTCTCTTCTCTTCTCCTTCCCTCCACTGTAGTGAATTCCATTATATATCTCACATGAAACCACCTACAAAGGTCTGGTTGTTAATAGGAGATACAGGTGCTATTCTGATGAAGGCTGAGAACTATCCCCCTGCAACACCCACCTACAACACTACCTGTGGGTAAAATAAACTGGAAACCTTTGATGTGAGTTGTGCTAATTACTATGAAGCTAGATTCTCTAGAAAGGAGGTTATTTATTCTACTATGTGTTTTGAACTCCAACCAGTCTCTGTGAGTACATATGTGTGTGTGCATGTGCATGTCTGTATATGTGTATGTATGTGTGCTGAAGTATAGATAGCATGTAGTATGTGTATATGATGTATGGGTAGTAGTTGGTATGTGTGCATGTGTGTACCAGAATATGTTCGCCTGTGTGTGTATGTGTATGGGCCAGAGATTGAGTTGAATATTGTAAAGTCATCTTGAAAGACTCCAAAAAGGTTAAGGGCTTCAATCAAGATATAACAGACTACATGTAATTTAATTGCTATAAATCTTTGCTGGACTCCTTTTATACACCACCATCTGCATTTTGTAAGTAGTTTTAAATTCTATTCCTTAAGAAAATTAAAATCAAAATTTAGCTGGTACATGTGGACAGGACTATGCTATTTAAAGCACCGAGTCTATCATTCGTTATTTTAACATTGCTGGTGCTATAGGCATTTACGCTGTCTCTGTGGTTCTCAGCCTTAGCTGAAAATCATAATGCTTCCTGATCTCAGGAACTTTGAAAGCCTAGTATCAGTATCCATACTCATGCCAATTCATTCAGTGTCTTGTAGGGGTGGGAACTGGGTATTTATACCTTGTAAACCTCAAGGGGTTCGATGAGCTGTCAAAAGCAAGAACCATTCCTTATTCGGGAATTCTCAGATCAGGCATGGGAAATTCAATGTCCTCCCTCTCCTTTCCCTACGAGTACCTTTCCCAAGGAAAGCATCTATGATAAGTACTCTTGAGCTTGCTACCATCGTTTCAGATACTTTTGGAATGTCTCCTTTTTTGAAATTGATTTTGGTCAGTATTTTGGTCAGTATTAGAAAAATTAATGTCACTGCCCAGACAAGATGGTGGGAGGAGTCACTGAGCGCCGTGTGTTCAGAAGACTTCTCCTGGCCCTGGTCTACACTCTACCCATGGTAGGAGTAAATGGGCTCAGGCCACTGCAGGCTTCTTGCAAACACTCCTGCTCGGTTTATTAATGCCTAGAATTTAAAATGTAGCTAGAACTAGAATTTGTTTTCCACTTCCTTCTGGAAGATCTTCAGAACAGCTCAGCTGTGCCTCGAGCTGTTTTGACTTCTCTCTCCCAGACCTATCCATGTCCCCATCAGGCTCTGGACGTCCCCTGCTGAGTCCTGCTCCTCACTCTCCAGGGCTGTGCACTCAGGAATCCGAAGCACCACAAACTGAGCCCACTTTCCCCATCTCTTCCTTGAACACTTCCCTCCCCTTGTTAATATTCCACGGGAACACTGCTCTCTCACACCGCCAGCACACCCGCAAACTGCTGCATACCTGTGTGATTCAGACTGTGTGATTATAGCTGAGAGTGGGCAAAAGCACAAGATATGATGAGGGTGTTCTGCATGCTGATGATGTCCTATTGTAACAGCCTCTGCTGCAAATCAGGTACAGGACTACTCCTTTTTTTAGTCTGCCAGAACTGACAGTCACCTCTACACAGAAATGATTCACAAAGGATGAGATTGCATCCTGCTTCCGTGCTCATGCATTAAGACAGGGGTGTTAAGTGTAAAAGGGGTGTAGAAATTTAAAGGGAATAATATGTATATAGGAGTTAATGGTGCTAGAGAAAAATACCCTGAAGAATTGCTAAGAGCAAAATCAGTTATCCTGAATTTATCTAGAAACAAAACACTTTTGCTCAGTGAAACTAGAGAGATCTTTAACACATCATGAAGCAAGATACAAAGGGAAGGAAAGAAGAGGTGCTGTGAAGAGTCTTGAAAGGAGGTTAGGTAAATGTCATAGTCCCAGGACAGTCATCTGACCCAACAGGCAGATCCAAAGGAAAGCAGACAGAACATCCCAGGACCCATTTCAGTACACCCCCATCCTACAGGAACATCGAGTGTAAAGCAAATGAGAATATGCTGTTGAAAGTACTCCAAATCAGAGAAGCTCCTCTCCTGCTAGCTCAGAAAATTGGGGTGGGGAGGGGTTGATGAGTGAGCCAAAGACAACAGTATGGGACTTGGTTTGATAAAGAGGATTGCACACCTCCTGCCGAACAGTAAGTGTAACTGCTGCAAATGAGGGGCATCTCCTGAAGAATGAAATTCAGGCAAATTGTCCCGTGTTTACCGTTCGAGTGACTCAGCTGTCACTGGTAATATCAAAAAGAAACGCAACAGCTTTGTGCCATGGTTCGATCGAAGGGGCTGACTGGTGTTTTCCTTTGTTTGACTCTGTTTTTCAGGCCTGATTTATAACTGTTGATTTCTGTGGTATAAATACTCCCACTAGGGATAATTTTAGGCCCACAACAAGACATCCCGACACAATCCCTACATATAGCTGCTGCATACCACAGCCTCCAAAAGTCAGAGCAAGCTGGATCGGAGCTGAGAGTTACTATCCAGACTTGGGCTCACACAAGCAGTTTCTAAGAGCCCTTCAGAAGAGTCTCTACACAGGCAAGTCTGAGAATAGCTGCATACAGTGCCATTTACAGCCACACAGATATCACCTGAGGATCTTGGAAAAGGCTCATTCAGTAGGTGCTGTGGTGACTAGGGAGGGAGATGGGAGCTTAGTTCTATGTCAAACGTTGTGTAAACTGAAGTTGTCTGGACAGAAGAAACCTTGTTTGAGGCAAATGCTTCCATCAGACTGCCTGCTGGCAAGTCTGCAGGGCAGTCTCTCGATTAATGACTATTTGAGGGCTCAACCCATTGGGAGCTGTGCCACCCCTGGAAAGATGTTCTTAGGTAGAATAAGCAAGCAGAGAGGGCAAGTCTACTAGGAACAAACAGTGCTCCTCTCTGCCCACTGCTTCAGTTCCTTCCTCCGAGCTCTGGCCTTGAGTTCTTGTCCCAACTTCCCTTTACAATGAACCAAGACCCAGACATGTAAGACAAATAAACTCTTTCCCCTCCAAGTTGCTTTTGGTCATGGTATTTTATCCCAGCAATGGGAAGCAAACCAGGAAAGAAGAGAAATGAACTAGAATGAAAGGCAGTCATCCACAGACTACCGCTGTCAAAAATGCTTAGAAGAGAAACGTTTGGAAAATTCACGAATGTAGAGCTTATGGGCTATGATGACTAAGGCTCAACAGGTGCTTCAGTTTGTTTACTCGGTCACATCTTAATCTTTAAATCTGAGTTAGATGAGAGTATCACTAAAAAAATAAGAAAATCTGTGTTATGGTTTCTCTTAGGAAAAGAGAGGGGAAAGGAATTGGAAGTAGTGACTAAGCTAAAAAATGTGACAGTCCCGCCCACAGCTCAGGAGGAGGCTGCATTGCCCATCCAGGAGGCAGTCTCCCTCCTGCCACTGTCTGGCCCACTTTATCCCTGGAGGCATCTGAGAGGTATTTATATTTTACACTTTTATGTAACATTTTCCTCCCCAGTTACAGTTTCCTTCTTTTCTATTTCCCACCATTTTCCACTTATCAGCTGTGTATTTCTGAAACACCTTACACAGTGTTCCTAAAATATCAGACCTTTCTCTCCCCAGTCTGTAGATGGACCCATTCTCCTCTGTGGAAAATGATCTGAATCATTCTTCAAGACCTAGTTCAAACAACATAGCCTCAGAAAGCGTTCCAAACTCCCCTATGGGCCAAGAGCAAACTGAATCTTCTTCTAAATATTAAATACTGTCTTGGCTCACTTGGGTTACTTTCTACACTCTGAGGCCCACACTGGACTATATAAGGTTATTTGTTTTTATGATCTCAAGGAAAAATTCTTTGCCGTATAGCAGATTCTTAATCACTTTATCAAATGAATAAATTAAGAATTAGTTTTTAAGCTCTCATTAATTTGAGCTAACCTTTGTTACTTTATCAAAGAAATTCTGCGATACTATTCTAACCTAGAATATACAAGTTACTGCTCTTTCATGTCCTTGTCCAGTCCCTCTGAGGACCATTTCTCCTCCTCCTAAAGTTTTGTTGTTGGTCACTTAATATATGGCATATTATTTATTCCATAAGTCTTGTCCTCGATAAGTAAGAAGAGGCCATATATAATACTTCTTAATACCTTGTACTTCCATGATATGATGACAGGTTTGGTTTGTTTCTGGGTTTTGAGACAGAGTTTCGCCAAGCTGCCCAGGCTGGTCAGAAAGATAAAATCTTCCTGCCTCTCTACCCCTCTCAGCTTTGGGATTAGAAGTATGTTCTGTATCTCCTTCTGTGTGTATTTTGTTCCTGCTTCTAAGGGCCAGAGTATCTATACTCTTCTTGAGCTTCATTTGATATATGAATTGTGTCTTGGTAGTCCAAGCTTCTGGGCTAATATCCAGTGAGTGCATACCATGTGTATTCTTTTGTGATTGGGTTACCTCACTCAGGATGATATTTTCTATTTCCATCCATTTGCCTAAGAATTTCATGAATTCATTGTTTTTAATAGTTGAGTAGTATTCCATTGTGTAAATATACCACATTTTCTGTATCCATTCCTCTGTTGAGGGAAGGAGATACAGAGACAAAGTGTGGAGCAGAGTCTGAGGGAAAGGCCATCCAGAGACTACCCCACCTATTTATCCATCCCATATATAGCTACAAAACCCAGACACTATTATTGATGCCCACAAGTACTTGCTGACCAGAGCTGGATATAGCTGTCACCTGGGAGGCCCTGTTAGTGCATGACATATATAGAGGGGGCCACTCTCAGCCAGTCATTGAACTGATCACAGGGTCCCCAGTGGAGGAGCTAGAGAAAGGACTCAAGGAGCTGAAGGGGTTTGCAGCAACATAGGAGGACCAACAATATGAGCCACTCAGTACTCCCAGAGCTCCCAGGGACAAAACCATCAACCAAAGAGTACACACAGTGTTACCCATCACTCCAGAAGCATAGGCAGCAGAGGATGGCCTTGTTGGACATCAAAGGGAGGAGAGGCCCCTGGTCTGGGGAAGGCTTGATGCTGCCGTGTAGGGGAATACCAGGACAGGGAGGCAGGAGGGGGTTGATTGGGGAACAGGGGAAGGGGAGATGGGTTATGAGACTTTCGGGGGAGGGACCGGGAAAAGAGACAACATTTGAAATGTAAATGAAGAATATATCTAATAAAAAAATTTTAAAAATGAAAAAAGAGTATGTTCTACTGAACTGGGGATAATCACTTTTTACAAACTACTTTTTCTGACACTGTTTATTCTTCTTACACCATCTCTATAAAATATAAGAATAACATATGGCCCTCAGTTAATAGTTGGAAGCTAGAGTGACATATGTTTCTCAGAGTTGGAGGAGAGCAGACCGCTTGAGAGCAGCCTCAGACTCCCCAGTTAGGGAAGATCTGTACCCTCCTGAGCCATCCCTCAGCCTGGCTCGGAACAGAAGACCCGCCTCACTCTTCCAGAAAAGTCCAAACTGTAATATGTTATCTACAAATCGGGGTCAAGTAGCCAGTGTTAGAGCGAAGTCGTGACCCTGGTCTTTCCATAGCCAGATGCTCAGTGCTTGTGGTCAGTGTCACAACGATGTGACCACTCAGCAGAACAAATGTGCTTCTAAATACATGTGTGGGCAGGAAACGTAGTAACTCTATGACTTCTCAAAAACCCATAATCCAAAACCCTCCATCACACTGATGAAATTACCTCCCTCAGGTAACTCTAGAATGCCCAAATGCAGTTATTTTATCAGAGACCATAAAGCGTTTCTAATCCATAATCTATTTACAGTGATCTATATATCCTGGGTCACTTTCAAGCCAAAACTATATACTCAATATTTGATGTTTTTTTAGAAAATATATCATAGTTGAAATGACAGCAATGTCCTATCCTTATCCCCAACAATTCATGTAACTCAAATTCATGAAAAACAGCAATATTGGAAGTATCCGCTGGCAACCTCCTCATGCTGGCAGGTAAGGTGAGATAAAACAGCCTCCAGGAGTTTAAGTGAGTTAAGCCTAGGGATAGAAAGGGCAGGGCAAGAAGGCGCAATGATCCATTTCTCATGCACTGACAACCACTTTCTAAGAATTTCAATGTACCCTCAGGATACAGCACTCTAGAAAGCAGGGGTAGAAGGGTTACTTCCTGCCTACGGTGCCCTGGGGGCGCGCCCCAGAGAACCCAGGGTCCCCCTTTGTTCTGTTCCACCACTGGAAGTCTCTGATTTCTTCGCCAGTCCTACCCCTTGTTCTAATAAAGAGCAATTTCACCTGTCCTTAAGAAATGAAGAGGGGGCATGTTTACTTAAAATTACTAAGCCAAGACATTTTTGGCCCAGTGTAGATTTGTTGTGAAAGGTTTTAAGTCTGTGTGTTAGGAGTTAATACATGCAAAAACCTGTCTGACTGGGAAGGAAGTCTGGAAGTTGGGGAAAAGGAGAGAAAAGGTGACCTTTGAAATGTTTTATTAATTGAAAGATTAGCCTAAAATTGCAATGGATTATTTTAAACAGCGTGTGGGGGAACCGTGTAATTACGATGAGGGGCTAAAACGACTGAAGAATCACGCTGTCCTGGACTGTGCTTAAATCTTACCACAATCAATCTATCTATGGGACAAGGAGGGATGCTGGCCCCAAGCAGAAAATAAACAAAGAAACAAACGTCTCCTCAAGTAAGCCCTGCAGAGAAGTTCCGAAATTCAGGGGGGTCTCTTGATGGAGAAACAAAAGGTGTCCAAAAAGGAGAATGCCTAGCCTAGGAGGACCTCCTTACCCCCCAGCCAGGTGTCCGAGACGTTCTGGAGCATGGTGACCGGCATACAGAAGAAGACAATGAGCAGGTCGCTGAGTGCCAGGGAGCAGATGAAGATGTTGGTGACAGTGCGCATGGCCTTGCTGCGGGTCACCACATAGATTACTAGGGCGTTGCCGAAGAGCGCCAGGGCGAAGATGAGCAGGCCGGCGATTAGGAGGGCGAGCCTGGCGCGCGCGGGCAGCTGCGGGGTGAGCACCAGTGGCCGCAGCCCATAGCGCGCGATGAACTGAGCGCGGGTCAGGTTGTGCAGCCGAAGCAGCGCCGAGAGCTGCTCCGCAGTCAAGTTCCACGACATGCCGGACTCGAGAGGTGCCTCTTCCGCGCGCGTGGGGCAGTCCGAGGTCCGGGAGGTATAGGAGAGAAGCCAGAAGCCGCGCTGCCCTGTGAGAGGCGCGCGAGAGGCTGGCCGTGACCAGAGCAAAGTCAGAGCCGCCAAACTGTTCTAAGAAAAGTTCCCAGCCAGGAGCTGCGGTCCTCAGAAACCTCGCAGCGCCACGGGAGGCTCAGTGTCCAGTTTTCTAGACCTTAGTGGCGCTCAACCCCGCCCCTGCGCGCACTCCCCAGCCCCTAGAGGGCCGCCTCCTGTAGCAAAGCACCCAACATGGAGTGTCCTGCCTTGCCAGAGCCATCCAGACTCATGCTGCCCCAGCCCAGGCTGATAATGCTACAACAAAAACTGTTGTTTGTTGCGGTTTGGTTCTCCTCTTGTAAAATCATGTATGGGTCACAACTACCCATGGCAAAATGGTGGTTTAAGTCTTTTCAGAGTGGAAATAATAACTACGGAAGAGAAGGTACAGTTATAAAAAGAGGATCTCACGCATACTTTTTTTTTCTGTTGTGTCTTAACTGTGTATGACAAAGTACAAACCTAAAAATTGGCATAAATACTCTGTGTGTGTGTGTGTGTGTGTGTGTTTGTGTGTGTATGTGTGTGTGGTGTGTGTGTGTAAAACAAAAGAAAGGAGGAGTGGAAATGAAGTGGGAGTCACGAAGAGAGAAAGACAGAGAGACAGACAGACAGACACTGTAATAAATAGGACCATTTCCTAAAACTGGCACCTAAATCAAAATTCAAAAGTCCATCACCACCCAGACGACAGGCTGGGACTTGATGGCCACACTGCTCCCTCCGTGACCTCTAACCTCTAGCCATCTCTGCACATCTGTCAAGAGTGTAATATCAACGGAATCAGATAATACATATTCTGTGTGTATGTGATCTCCCCCCCCACACACACACACATACACAATACGCTGTAAACCTTTCCAGGTTGTGAGATGTTTTGTAAATCTATCCAAGTTGTGAGGTACATTGTAACTCTATCCAAGTTGTGGGGTACATTGTAAATCTGTCTAAGTTGTGAGGTACATTGTAAATCTGTCTAAGTTGTGGGGTACATTGTAAATCTGTCTAAGTTGTGGGGTGTATTGCTGACATACACTGGTTTATTTACCTGTTCACTCCTTGTAAAGCAGTTGGGGTCTCTCCAGCTTTGGGCTGTAAAACTGCTATGAAGAAACATGGACTGGGCTCTGTATGGCTATAGTTTGCACTTTGCTTATGGGAAGCATCAAGAAGTTTGTCTAGTGTGTGATGTTGTTCTGGCTAGTTGTTGTGTTTTGGTTAATCAGCTTAGCACAAGGTAGAGTTTCTTATCAGCTTAGCACAAGAGAGGAGGAAACCACTGCTGAGAAAACGCAGACATCGGGTGGCCTAGCGGCAAGTCTCGAGTGTTTTCCTGATTAAAGACTGATGTGGGAGAGTCCAGCTCTCCGTGGGCAGCGCCAACACAGGCAGGTGATTCTGGACGATACAGGGAATCGGGCTGAGCAAGCCCGGAATGCAAGCCAGAGCGCTGCGCTGCCTCCCGCCCTTGCACCAGTTTCTGCCTCTGGCTTCTTTTCTGCCTTGAGGTCCTGCCCTGACTTCCCTCACTGATGGGGTCTGACTGTAAGCTAAACTAAATCCCTTTCTCCCCGACTTGCTTTTGGCGTTGATGTTTTATACCCACTGGGGTGACTCTAGACCACTGAAATGAGGATCGCCACTTGTGGTCTAGCCTGATGAAAAGAAGCTAAGAAGAAACCCAGGAGGAAACTCTAAGAGCCCTGTAGTTTAAAATAAAACTCTAATACACTCATGTGCAGGCGTGAGCGCGCACACGTGTGCACACACACACACAGAGAGACACACACACAGAGAGAGAGAGAGAGAGAGAGAGAGAGAGAGAGAGAGAGAAAATCCTGAAATCATTTAGAAAATGGCCCAAAGATGGGAAATATACAACCTGTTTTGCCATAAAAACTTAAAGATCTAGTCCAAACCTTTTCTTTTTTTATTAGACATTTTCTTTATTTACATTTCAAATGCTATCCCCTTTTCCCATTTCCCCTCCAAAAACCCCCTATCCCTCCCCTGCCTCTGCTCACTAACCCACCCTCTCTTGCTTCTCTGACCTGGCATTCCCCTACCCTGGGGCAATGAGCCTTCACAGGTCCAAGTGCCTCTCCTCTCACTGATGTCCAACCAGGCCATCCTCTGCTACCCCTGTGGCTGGAGTCATGGGTTCATCCGTTGGCACTCTTTGGTTGGCGTTTAAGTCCCGAGAGCTCTGGGGGGTATTGTTTGGCTTATATTGTTGTTCCTCCTATGGGATACAAACCCATTCAACTCCTTGGGCCCTTTCTCTAGCTCCTCCACTGGGGACGCTGTGCTCAGTTCAATGGTTGTCTGAGAGCAGCCCCCTCTCTATTTGTCAGGCACTGGCAGAGCCTCTCTGGAAATAGCTATATCAGGCTCCTGTCAGCAAGCACTTGTCGGCATCCACTATAGTGTCTGGGTTTGGTAACTGTATATGGGATGGATCCCCAGGTGGGACAGTTTCTGGATGGTTTTTCCTTCAGCCTCTGCTCCACACTTTGTCTCTGTATTTCCTCCCATTGGTATTTTGTACACTGTCTAAGAAGGACCAAAGTATCCACACTTTGGTCTTCCTTAAGCTTCATGTGGTCTGTGAATTATATCAGGTATTCCAAGCTTCTAGGTTAATATCCACTTATCAGGAAGTACATACCATGTGTGTTCTTTTGTGATTGGGTTACCTCACTAAGGATGATTTTTCTTAGTTCCATCCATTTGCCTAAGAATTTCATGAATTTATTGTTTTTAATTGCTGAGTAGTACTCCATTGTATAAATTTACCACATTTTCTGTATCCATTCCTCTGTTGAGGGACATCTGAGTTCTTTCCAGCTTCTGGTTATTATAAATAAGGCTGGTATGAACATAGTGGATCATGTGCCCAGGAGTGGTATATCTGGGTCCTCCAGTAATACTATGTCCAATTTTCTGAGGAACCACCAAACTGATTTCCAGAGTGGTTGTACCAGCTTGCAATCCCACAGGCATTGGAGGAGTGCTCCTCTTTCTCCACATCCTTGCCAGCATCTACTGTCACCTGAGTTTTTGATCTTAGCCATTCTGACTGATGTGAGGTGAAATCTCAGGGTTGTTTTGATTTGCATTTCCCTGATAACTAAGGAACATTTCTTTTAGGTGCTTTTCAGCCATTCGGTATTCCTCAGTTGAGAATTCTTGGTTTAGCTCTGTGCCCCATCCACACCTTTTCAGTAGGCAAGTTTGGTGGCTGAGCTGGCCTTCTAGTGCCCGCCCTCACCAGAGCATTTTGACAGGTTGCTCATCCAGAAGATAAAGAGCTCCTAGCTTCACTGCTGACTAGAGACCAGAGAACGTTTCTGACAGTGCTGCTTTTGGGTCCGTACATTAACGGCCTGTCTGTCGGACATGCCCTGTTCTCAGCCTTCTCTTCTCTGACCCTGACTCCCATTTAAGAAAGTGCAAAGCTGATTTCTCTGGCTTTTTAAAGCTGAGTGGAGCAGATGAGTATTGAAGTCGGGGTACCCCTCCAGTGGGACTCTGTAGAGGACCCAAGGTTTATCAATAGTTACATTATTTATACATAATTCACTACACTTTGCAGTCAGGGTACCAATTTGAGCCAAGTATAAAAATTTAATTTTTTATGTCACTTTAGCTTTCTCCAAATATAATTGTCTTAAATATTTCTTCTACAGCCATTTAGAATGACTAGTTATTATAGTAATTTTATCTTTACCTGTTAAAAAATTCAAGATCCTTAAGAGAAAATTGATCTCTTCTTATTTCTACTGTTCCTTCTTGTTATGCCAGGATAACAATTGAATAATTCTTTTCCTTTTAAAATTCACACACACACACACACACACACACACACATACACACACACGTACACATGCAGACCCACAATGCACATACATTACGTACATACACACACACACACACACACACACACACACACACAGGATAGAGGGAAACTTTCAAGAGTCTGTTCTCTAAGTCCACCTTGTGGAATCTGGGGATTTACTTCTTCCCAATTAACTCTAGATAATTCATTTTCTTATTATTTTCTTTGTGCTTAAGAGACATTCTTTTGTTGTTTATTTTAAGAATGCTAGAATCAAAATTCCCACTTGCTTATGAAGGACATTTTCTGTGGATATGTCTGGGTTGGAAGGTTTTTTTTTTTATTTTTTTTCCCAGCATGTGAAAAAGACTCTCTTACTTCATTCTGTTTTCTGTGGTCTCTAAGGTGAAACCCATTGCTACTTACATCGTTTCTTCCTGCAGATGTGATGTCTTCTCTTGGTGTTATTTTAAGACTTTATTGTTCTTGTCTTTCATAAGTTTTGCTGGTATTACCAGACTTGGGGTCATAGCCTGTGCTCCAAAAAGCCAGGTTCAACCAGCTGTCCTAGATAAATTAATTAAATGAGCCAAATAGTAGTGAAAAGCAGAAAAGGGAGAGTTGTTCAGTGGCATCCAGTTGTGAAGAAGGAAAACGAAGCCCCAGTCTGCGCTCAGGATCCTGACGTCATGTTGCAGACAGAGTAGTGCAGAGCTAAGCAGCCTCTAGTCCACACGGCACACTGTCCTGACCACCACTGACCATCTTTGTCTCTGTGGAAGGTTGTCATCAAGTTTTCAATCTTGGGCTAGCCCAGGATTGTGGTTTTCTCTTCTCCCAGCAAGAGACTGTTGGAGAAATTCTAGTTTCTTGAGGCCCATTGTTTTAGTAATCTGATAGCCAGCTTGAGTGTCTCTCTGTAAAGTATCCCCATCCCTGACATAGCAGTTTCAGGGCATGTGTCTTCATGCTGACTTCTTTAGGTTACCTTATTTTGGATTTCCTGAGGCTCCTGATTTTGGATCTCCTGTCTTTTTACTATATCTGGGACATTTTAGCCTTTATTATTTCATAGTCTTTAAATTTCTTTCAGATTTATTAATTTTACTTTATGTGAGTGAATGTTTTGTCCGCATGTATGTATGGCAACAATATAAGTGCCGGTGAAGGTCAGAAGAGGGAGTGGGATCCACTGATCCTGGAGTTACAGATAGTTGTAAAGCAGTGTGGGGGCTGGCAACCAAACCCTGATCCTCTGCCAGAGCAATGGGTTTTCTTAACTGCTGAGCTCTCTCCAGCCCCCATATTTCTTTTCTAAGCACTGTCTTCTTTTTGCTCCCCTTCTTTTGAGTGCGGGAGGGCTACAGTTTTTCTCTTACTATCTTCTTGTAGGGAAGAATCTAGTTGAGAGACAGACAATGTAAGCAGAACTTCATTCAGCAATGAGATGATATCCTCCAGACTGCTGAGCCAGGATGGGTAACAGTAAGACGTCTCAGGTGGCTATTGATAAAAGAGAGTGTTTAATGATTATTTATGAGATGGCTTATCCACCCCAATCATGGATTAGTTCTCCCTTTCAGAGTACTTTTCCCCAGCATCTCACTAGAAATTATCATGAGGCAGATCAGTACTCACAATGCAAATGAAATTCTAATAAAGCTTAAGAACAAGCCCTGTCACACTCACCTTTGATCCCAGAGCAGAGGTAGAGGCAGAGCCAAGTGGATCTCTTGAATCTGAGGTCATCCTGGGCTACAAAGTGAGTTTCAAGACTACCAGGGCTACAAAGAGAAACTCTGCTTCAAATACATACATACATACATACATACATACATACATACATACAAACTAGCTTGTTTTTCTGTGTCTGCAAAACCTAAATTAGTGTGCAAGTTTGGCAACTGGGGAAATTCTCCTAGTTTGCTACTGTGGAGAAGATTTAACTGCAGTTTCCAGAGTGTTTACCCCAAGGGGGTATCCTGATTATCAGGAAGAACAGGTACCAAGATAAATTTTCAGTTTCCTTAGTTTCTCAGGTATAATGCTTTGCCTATCTGGTCTTATAGTGATATAAAGGTCAAGTCTTGTTATATTCCCAGAGGGATCTAAGACTCCATCCAGATTTGGGAGTATGGAGACCAATTTAGCTCTGTTGTCTTATAAAAATCAAATTTCATTGTCTACAAAACTTTTAACGTTTTATTAAAATGAACCTTCTTCATTGATTCATACATTGTCTACACTGCTGTTATACAAGGGTTGAGTGTCAGTTGCTCATTTGTAAAAGAGCCCCAAAGCAGAAAATATTTCCTATTTGATACTTACAGGACACATTTTATCAGCCTCTGATCCTGTCAGTATGGCAGAGTGGTTATATATCCATATTAGTATCCTTAGCTCAGTGAGTAAGCAGAGAAGGTGTGTTCTAAGAATCTAAAACAATCC
This sequence comes from Apodemus agrarius, assembly GCA_964023405.1. Lineage (NCBI taxonomy): Eukaryota > Metazoa > Chordata > Mammalia > Rodentia > Muridae > Apodemus > Apodemus agrarius. Next base: position 91,721,363 of record OZ030006.1, on the reverse strand, counting down.
TAACTATAAGTGGTTCTTAGAGAAAGCAGAGTATAACATAAATTGGTCTACGAGGCAGATGGAGTAAACTTCCAATAGATGAATTGGTTCCCTGTTCTGAATCCTAACCAGCACGTAAAGAATTGGTGATGCACCTGTAGCTTACTATCTGTTGGATATTATCAGGCTTGGAGAATGTGTGAAAGAGTCCCCCCTTCATAGTCAAGAACTAAAACAGTGGAATCCTAATTATTGGCCACAGGAGTGGGACTTTACTCCTTTCTGGTTCTGAGAAGAGGTGTGACATCTTGGACTGCATGAAGGATCATTGATAGAAAAAACACTAAAACCAAAAAAACTATCTACACCTGATTCTAAGAGCCCTGAGCTTTACAGGATGTCTACAAGGAGGCTTTTTGCTAAGGATATCTCCTTAGCAGTGCCTGTAAGAGTCAAATCAAATGGGTCTGCCAATCACCTCATAAGACAAAGTCCCTCAGAAAAGACTTCTTGAATTAAAGAATTTAAAATTTTTCCTATATTTGTCTAGAACATACAATATTCCGTTGTGCGTTATCCAACATCACCCACTGAGTATATACTTGGCACTACATTACACCACACTTTGCATCTACATGCTGTGTTTTTTGTCTGCAGATGCTTCATGAAGAGCTAAAGAGCAAGGGACCCAAGAGGAAGGCAGAATGAGACCCCAGCAACACCCATTGGAGCCTCTTCCCTGTTCTGGCCACAGTATTTTTATAGTTATCATGCTATGGTCTCCCCTTCTTTGGGGGTGAGACCATGCAGTTTTCTGTCCCTTTAAGCTTATGGTGTCCTTTGTGTATGAATTTCTCCCTCTTTCCTGTATTTGTCTTCATGAGCCTCAGGTCACCTGCTGTCCTTCTACATGAGTACTTTGCATTCTTTCTTTCTCTTCTAGACTGCTAACTACCCTTTGATGCCCATTAATTCACCGTTCATAAGTATTCTCCATGATTAGGACAATTTTGATTCTAAATTTTAAAAGAAAAACTGGTTAACTGACCTGAAAAGTTGATATTTTTATTAACTCAAGTGGTGTAAAAGTGCCTTATGTATACGGACAATTTGGCCAGACAATGACAGTTATATGTTAGAATAATCCTGGTAACTGGTATTTTGAAGTTTAGTGTGATTCTGTAACTAGATGGAAGAATTTTAAAAAAAGGTGATCTAAATGCTGTAAGTATAGGTTCTTGTGGGTTTTTTTTAATTTTTATTTTCTATATTCTATGTTTACATTCCAAAGGCTTTCCCCTTTCCCAGTCCCCCCCCACCATATGTCCCATAATTCCTCCCCCCCCCCCAGGTATTCCCCAATCATTCCCCCCCCCCACGATTTCTCTGTTCTGGGTCTACAATACTGGATCCAATCTTTACAGGCCCAGGGTCCTCTCCTTTCTTCTTCTTGGGAGTCATTTGACTTGCTAATTGTGCCTTGAGTATTTAGGGCTTCTTGTGGTTTTAAAAACTCAGATTATATGAAAAGTATTGTAAAGAAAAGACAGAAAGAAACCAACAAATATAAAAAAGAATAAATAATTAAAGCTATATAGAAAGATTTCTGGTTTTAAAATTTCTTGGTCCAGGACAGTCACCACTATTAAACAGAGAAAAACAAAAAACAAAAAACAAACTAACTAACTAAAGGCACAAATACAAAGTTGCTATGGATTCTAATAATACTGCTGCTTAAAATTCCTCAAGGTAAAATGTGATAAATTGGCATTTGATTCCCTGAAACAAAACTCTATTTATAATAAAATTTTCCAAAAATATCAATTCACTCTTAATGACATTTGCAAAAACAAAAAAACAAACCAAAACAAAACCACTAAAATAAAAACCACGAATGAAAAAGCCCTTAATATTTAAATACTCAATGATCTTGTAATTTCTTCATAGTATTTGCATTTTTTTCTCCTGAGTCTGACGGATTTTTTTAAAAGCATGTTCTTTTATTGAAAAAGGAAATAAAAACATTTTATAATAGAATTGAACATTTACATGGAAAATATTTCTGATAAACTAGAAGAGATACATGGAAAAACATGTTAAAATTGACAGTTTTCATGGAAAATTAAAGAGTAAAATGGTAGACACAAAATACATTGCTAAATTAATTGAAAAATGAAGTAGAAACATTTTATGATAGAATTGAAGATTTACATGGAAAATATTTCTGCTAAAATTGTAGAAAAATATAAAAAAACATGCTAAAATTGAGGACTATTATGGAAAATTTTATATAGATATAATGGTAGGCATAAAGGTATTTCTGAGTTGATTGAAAGTGGAATTGCAAACATTTTCTGATAAAATTGAAGATTTATATGAAAAATATTTCTCTTAGTGCATGTCTTTTTATTGGGGAATTGAGTCCACTGATGTTAAGTGATATTAAGGAATAGTGATTGTTGCTTCCTGTTATTTTTAATATTATTTTATGTTTGTGCAATTACCTTCTTTTGGGTTTTTTGGAAGATTATTTTCTTGCTTTTTCTAGGATGTATTTCCCTCCTTGTATTGGTGCTTTCCATCTATTATCCTTTCTAGGGCTGGATTTGTGGGAAGATATTGTGTAAATTTGGTTTTATCATGGAATATCTTGGTTTCTCCATCTATGGTGATTGAGATTTTTGCTGGGTATAGTAGTCTGGGCTGGCATTTGTGTTCTCTTAGGGTCTGTATGAGGTCTGCCTAGGATCTTCTAGCTTTCATGGTCTCTGGTGAGAAGTCTGGTATAATTCTGATAGGTCTGCCTTTATAAGTTACTTGCCCTTTTCCCCTTACTGTTTTTAATATTCTTTCTTGGTTTAGTGCATTTGGTGTCTTGATTATTATGTGCCTTGTTGAGTTCCGTAGCTATCTGCAGCTACTGTGGACTGGCCCTGCAAGAGAAACTTATGGGATGGATGGGGAAGCAGTGCAAAAGAATCGGGTTAAGAAGACATTGCCTTTCAAGACCTTAATTTTAATAAATGTTAGGCAATATATAGTCTGGAGGATTCCCTCCCCCCAGGCATGAGCTGAAGTCTAGAGATCTTGCTGGCTCTGGATCTCAGCAGGTGGTTGGCTCCATCTCAGCAGCTCACCTGCTGAGGCCTGAGAACTGTAGATCCAGAATACATCCACGGCTTCCAGATGAGGCCAGGAAATTTACAGGGTAAGAACTGATCAGTGCAGAGGCTGAAAATGCTTAGCTCAATGCTGAAGTGGGGGAAGGGACAGTGCCTCAGGGACTTTCTGTTCTGGTCCAGGCTATTTGGAGTTCTGAAGGCTTCTTGTATGTTCATGGGCATCTCTTTCTTTAGGTTAGGGAAGTTTTCTTCTATAATTTTGTTGAAGATATTTACTGACTCTTTCAAGTTTTAAATCTTCACTCTCTTCTATACCCATAATCTTTATGTTTGGTCTTCTCATTGTGTCCTGGATTTCCTGGATGTTTTGGGTTATAAGCTTTATGCATTTTGCATTTGCATTTTCTTTGACTGTTGAGTTTTATATGATATCTTCAGCACCTGAGATTCTTTCTTCTATCTCTTGTATTCTGTTGTTAATTTGGGCATCTATACCTCATGAATTCTTTTCAAGGTTTTCTGTCTCCAGTGTTGTCTGCCTTTGTGATTTCTACTTTGTTTCTACTTCCACTTTTAGATCCTGGATGGTTTTGTTCAGTTCCTTCACTTGTTTGTTGGTATTTTCCTGTAATTCTTTAAGGGATTTTTGTGTTTACTCTTTAAGGGCTTTTACTTGTTGACCATGTTCTCCTGTATTTCTTTCAGTGAGTTATTTATGTCCTTCTTGAAGTCCTCTATCAGCATCATGAGATGCGATCTTAAATTGAACTCTTGTTTTTCCGGTGAGCAATTTTCAAATTCATCTGGAATAACAAAAAACCCAGGATAGCTAAAACTATTATCAACAGCGATGGTTTAGTGTTGTTTATTAATGTTGTTGTTGTTTCCGGGTTTTGGCACCATATGTTGGGATATAAAAGAGAGAAAGGGTATTAGTGAGTATGGCATGGCGGGGTGGGGGAAGGGGGATACCTAAGCGAGCCCATGCTTAGGCATCCCTTTCCCCTGAAGGACCACACACACACCAACATGGTATAGAATAGTTTATTTAGGGAAGAGGATGAGAGTCAATGGTATAGTAGAGAGAGAGAGGAGAGAGAGAGAGAGAGAGAGAGAGAGAGAGAGAGAGAGAGTAGAGAGGAGTGGAGGCCAGCCATGACCACGTGGAGAGAGGGGGGAGGGGAGCCCAAGAGGGGCAGAGAGGTGAGAGTGCAGAGAGGTAAGAGGATGAGAGAGGAAAGAGAGTGAGGAGGGGCAGGCAGCCCCTCTTATAATGGGCCAGGCATATGGGGCGGGACATACCTGGCTATTGCCAGGTAACTGTGGGGTGGAGCTTGGATAGAATACCAATAAACAGTAAAAGAACTTCTGGGGGAATCAGTATCCCAGACCTCAAGCAGTACTACAGAGCAATAGTGTTAAAAACTCCATGGTATTGGTACAGTGACAGGCAAGTGGATCAATGGAATGGGATGGAAGACCCAGAAATGAACCCACACACCTATGGTCACTTGATCTTCGACAAAGGAGTTCAAAACATCCAGCGGAAAAAAGAGTGTCTTTTCAACAAATGGTGCTAGTCCAATTGAAGGTCGGCATGCAGAAGAATGGAAATTGATCCAATCTTATCTCCTTGTACTAAGCTCAACTCCAAGTGGATCAAGGACCTCCACATAAAGCCAGACACACTGAAACTAATAGAAAAGAAACTGGGGAAGACCTTTGAGGACATTGGTTCAGGGAGAAAAGTTCCTGAACAGAACACCAATAGCTTATGCTCTAAGATCAAGAATAGACAAATGGGACCTCATAAAATTACAAAGTTTCTGTAAGGCAAAAGACACCATCAAAAGGATAAATCGGCAACCAACAAATTGGGAAAAAATCTTCACCAATCCTACATCTGACAGAGGGCTAATATCCAATATATCCAAAGAACTCAAGAAGTTAGAACCCAGAAAACCAAATAACCCTATCAAAAAATGGGGTACACAGCTAAACAAAAAAATTTCACCTGAAGAACTTCAAATGGCTGAGAAGCATTTTAAGAAATGTTCAACATCATTAGGGAAATGAAAATCAAAACAACCCTGAGATTTCACCTCACACCAGTCAGAATGGCTAAGATTAAAAACTCATGAGTCAGCAGGTGTTGGCGAGGATGTGGAGAAAGAGGAACACTCCTCCACTGCTGGTGGGGTTGCAAGCTGGTACAACCACTCTGGAAATCAGTCTGGTGGTTCTTCAGAAAACTCAGCACTACACTTCCGGAGAACCCTGCTATAACAGTCCTGGGCATATACCCAGAGTATTCCCCAGCATGTAATAAGAATACATGCTCCACTATGTTCATAGCAGCCCTATTTATAATAGCCAGAAGCTGGAAAGATATGTCCCTCAACAGCAGAATGGATAAAAAAAAATGTGGTATATATACACAATGGAGTACTATTCAGCCATTAGAAACAATGAATTCATGACATTCTTAGACAAATGGATGAAGCTGGAGAACATCATTCTAAGTGAGGTAACCCAGTCTCAAAAGAACACTCATAGTATGCACTCACTGATAAGTAGATATTAGCCTACAATCTTGGAATACTCAAGACACAATCCACATATCAAATGATGTCCAAGAAGAAGGAAGGAGTGGCCCTTGGTTCTGGAAAGGCTCAGTGTATCGGTGTAGGGGAATACCAGAACAGGGAAGTGGGAAGGAGTGGATGAGGGAGCAAGGGGAGGGAAAAGGGCTTATGGGACTTTTGGCCAGCAGGGAGCCAGGGAAGGGGAAATCATTTGAAATGTAAATAAAGAATATATTGAATAAAAATAAAATAAAATAAATTCCAGCCACCTACATGATCTTAAACACCCAATAGTAGGCAAAAGCCATACCATAAAGTAATTGGTAATAATATAAAACCAAGTAAATTAGTAAACTGGTCTGTATTTTCAAAGGAACTCTTTGGTGACTTGAATGAGGCTTGTAAAGGCTTAGTCCCTAGTTGGTAGAAATGTTTGGGAAGGTTAAGGAGGTGTGGCCATGTTGGATCTAGTGTCTTACTGGGGTCAGGCTTTGATGTTTTTAGAGCCTGTACCATTTCCCAGTTATCTATTGCTCAATAGATCAGGTTGTAAACTCTTAGTTACTGCACTAGTGCCATGCCTGTCTGCCTCAGTGCTCCCTGACATAATGGTCATGGACTCTAACTAATACTCTGAAATGGTAAGTTCCAATTACTCTTCTTTTTATAAATTGCCTTAGTCCTGGTGTCTATATAGCAACTGGAAAGTAACTATATAGTTACTGGAAAGAATCTAAGTACTATGGCAGCCATTATAGAATTTTTTTAAGTAACTAGTGGATTTCTACAGTATCTACTCATACCTGTGTCTTAGCTAGCAATCCTACAAAGTTCAGAATCAGATTCCAGGCTCATCTAGTTCTTCACCCTATTTAAATGAAATATTGCCAAGTCTAATACGACAAACTAACCCTGAGAACCTGAAAACTAAAACACATGATTACTGTAGCTTTTTTTTAGTTGCTGAAGCTCTTTAGGCTATACTTCACATCAATATTCACATTTGGCCTCCAAAGCTCTCATCAAAGTGATAATGGCCCTTCCTTGTTTTCTAGACAACTCAAGCTACAGCTAAACTTCTAGGAATGGCATAATATCTCCATTCGTTTTAAAGAACTCAGTCCTCCTGAGAGATGAGATATGCTAGTCAAACCTAAATTTACCCATTATGTCTGAAATCCTCAAAGAATTAAGAAAAGATGAAGAAATATATGATATTTATCTTCTTGAAAAATGTGCATATGTCACATGGGACATGAAAATATTCACCTATTGTAGGGAAGGAAAATATCTATCAATATGTGGTAATTGGTAAATTTGGATATGTAAAATCTAATTTAAGCAAGCATTTGTAGAAGAGTCTTCAAATCATACAATTGTATAAAATTATATATACCTTTAGGCTTGCAGCTTACACTATAAATTGAAGTTTATTTTATTTGTTTCTCCTTTACTCTTTGGTTTTGAAATCTTTGAAGGCATCAGCCAGTCTCACATCATTAAGAAGTAAATTTGGATAGTCTGTTGGTAATAGTCAACAATCCTTGATTCTTTCAAATACATTTTAGACTGAAATATGGAAAAGAAAACTCCTGACTCCGGTAGTGCATGAGCTGAATAATGAATAAAACAGCCCCATTTTAGTCCCATTAACAAGCCTTGCTATTGTGCAGACATTTTGTAACATTAGAGAAAATACAGGGTTGCTTAACGTTACGGAGGAAATCAGTGGGCCGTGAGAAAGACCCTTAATGCCTTTGAAGCTGCTCTGTCAGTGCATTTTTTCTGTCTGTAGTGTTCTCTCCATTAATATTTCTAGCGAACATTCACTAAACTGCAGGAACGGACTATTTGCTAACAACCCTGTAGTTTATAAAGTCTCTAGAAGATGGGGATAAATGAAGCTTAGCCAAGCAACACTTCCTACTCCTCCTTACAGAATCTACCAGCTTTCACTTGGCTGTAAGACTAATACCTCTTGCGGTGTTTAATGGATGCCCTTTTGTAAATGCAGTCTCTTCCCTGATGTGATCAATCCATCTTTAAACCAATTTGCCAATAGATTCAGTGGATTCTAACAGACTATCGAAATTTATATTAACAGAGAGTGCCTCACTCACTTGGTGAGCATGAAGATTCTTTTTGTATTAAGAAGACAGATATACTTATATAATTCACCGGAAAGCCTTCAGGAACAAGTTATTCTTTTGTGCAAGGATCCCTTTCTGGTATTCCCATCTTTTCTAGTAGTCATCAAGTTCCCAGCACTTGTAGGCTAGATTTATCAGTTCTATATTAAGACCTAGAAGGGAGATACCCTAGAAATACATCCCACAAACCTTTGGGGAAATTAACACAGAAGTGACTTTAAATACCTGGTCAAATGAGCAGTTAAATGATGTATTAATGTTTGTTCTTCCCTGACTAAGAAGCCATGCTTTATTCTCTGTAACTGGTTCTGACCAGCCTTTCATCTCTGCCTTTTTATGCTCAGCATGAGAATTATTTATTTTTATGGGCCCAATACTATGTGCTAAACACTAGGAAAGGCAATTGTTGCATTGTGAATTGCTAACTTCCTCGAGTACTTTTGGACTTTCATGGTGTGTAACTTTTCTTTAAGGAGGATCCTGGAGTCAATTCAAATAGCACATCAGTTAAGCTAAAGATAGCTCCTGCCCCACTCTCAAATATGGATGCTTTGTCTGCACAGGTTTTGGGTATCACACATGGCCCTGATGCCTGAGGAGGCCAAGCGACACTATTAGATCCTCTGAAACTGGAATGGTTGTGAGCTGTTATGTGGATGTTGGCTATCCAACCCAGGTCCTCTGAAAGAGCAGCCAGTACTCCTAACTTCTGTTTTTTTTTTCTTTTTTCTTTTTTTAAACAGTTTTACAACAATAAACTTTCATTTACAGTTGATCCACCCTTAGATGATCCTGTGAAATTTTAAGTCTACATGTTTTGGTTCCCTGAATGTCCACTGAATAGAGGCTTGAACCATTCTGAAACCATCCTTTTGGCCCAATAACCATATTTGAATGATTTTATGGTCTCAACCCTTGAAAGAAGATTGCTAGGTTTCTGGTTATATATTAGGAGCTTGATGAACATTAGAAAGAGGTCTCTCCTTTATAATTAATGGATTGCAAATCAAAGGATAGAAATGGTATGACTCTAAATGCTGGTCAAAGGAATAGGAAGAGAAATGACCTCCTAAACTGTCTAAACAGTCATTGAGAGGTAACTATTAAACAAGGTTACAGTAGTCCTGAATCTATGTTTTATCACAGAACTTTCTGATAAAAGTCTGTGTGTGCTATTACTTCCTCCTATAAGATTTGTTCCAAAAGATCCTGTTTATTATAGATGGAACAGGACAAAGTCCCTTACAAAAAGCTCTAGAAACCTTGAAGCTAGTATTAAGAGGGCCTCCAATGTAGATTATTGTGATAGTCTTTTTGGCTAGGTCCACTCTCATTCCTTGACAGACTGAGTGAGTACCTATACTCTGCATGTTTCATGTGAACTCTTTCAGTGAAGATCACGTGCACTGTGAGTTCAAAGGAAGCCCAGAGCAAGATTTCAGGGACAAAGAGGGACTGACAGAAGCCCTAGAAGGTATTGATGTCAATTTTAAGTAGAAGGTGAGATTGATCATACCACACATTTCCAGGTAGGAATATCCAGCTTCAAGGAGCCAAACAAGTAACAAAAACGACTAAGTGATCCATTGGCTGCAGCTTCCACAATGGGAGCTGACCAACTTCAGGGGCACAGGCATTTAAGTGACTGACAAGATATAGACAATGAAAAAATGATGACATTATATCCACTGGTACATTGAAAGTCTATAGAATCATCATTAGTACTTCCACTAGAGAACAAATATTTGTTCCATTCTAAGAGAGTTACGCTCAAGAAGCACACGCAAACAAATTTAGAAATACCCAGAAATAAAGATTTCAGGATAGTCCAAAATAATTTGTATGTGTGAGTGAAAGTGCCTATAGAAAAAGGGGAAAGGAAACTGTTTAAGTATATATAGTGAGGATTTTAGTTCACCACCCAGATAACTGGAGGTGCTTTGTGCTTAAAGATAGTTGTATCTAAATACTGGATGAAGTCTTAGAACTGATAAGTCAGTTCTGCAAGTTGGATGATACAAAAGCAATTCAAAAATCAACTGTATATGCTGTACGATGACCATGAACAGTCTAACAGAAAAGCAGTTCCTTGTACAATGACACCAGGAAGGACAAAATACTTAAGAACATATTTTACCACGGACATAATGACTCATAGAGCTAACTATGAACTTTTCTTGAAAGATGTTAAGGAGACAAGTGAGAGGACATTTCATATTCGTGGATTAGATTTACTATTGTTGACTGGTCAAAAGAGGACTTGTGGGAAAGATGGTAGGGCAGAATGCCCCTCCCCCGCATGCTATGGTGCCATGAATAATAATGAATATTTGGCATAATGCAGAATAGTCTCTAGGTTCCTGTAAGAAATAGCTGAAAACCAAGCATAGGCCAGGTAACATGTTCACAAAGAAGGAGATAGGACAAGGAGGAAACCAGTGCCCATGTGCATTACAGAGCTCAGGCTGAGGTCAACAGGAAGGGCCTGGGAAGCACTGCCCCTCTCCCTTGGGCACAGCTTTACAGGAAGAGTGAGTTAAGGAGCAATGGATCTGGTTCTAGACATATAAGACACTGTCTTCAGGGAAACCCAGGATCAGCACCAGTGTAGAGGTGAGGCTCAAAGTGGGATCCGTGAGCCGGGAGGGGAGATTCCCCAGGAAGCCCCACCTTGGCTTGAGCTGGTGACAAAAAACAATGCAGAAGCTGAGAAATAGGTTCATTATATTACGTTGCATCTAAATGGGCCTGATCTAAAACCATGAATGAAGATCATGGACGTGAACACAGAAAGAGAGATCACCTGAGCCCTGTGAAAATAAACATTTCTTACAAAAAATATGACTTTCAATAACTTTCATATTTTTTATTCACTGTTGGTCACAACAATATCCCAAATTCACTCTTTAATTTAGTTTTCTTTTTCAATATTCTAAATAATCTGGAGGGAGTGACACCTCAACCCTACTGCAATATAATCTAAAATGAGAATTGCAAGTACCTCAATGACATGAGACAGTTAGATATAAAAATGTCTACCCAGTGAGATAAACCCAGATGTGCAAGCCCCAGGGAGGAGACACAAGAAACAAACAAACGAAAAACCCACACCAAATACCAGTTCCATAGAAACTGATTCTGATGAGAGTGACTTAGGTGAAATCCTAGATGAAGTCAGAAGAGTAATTTTAAGACTATTTAATTGAAGTAAAAATGAAAACAATTAAACAGCAAGGACGGAAGTAAATAAAAAATAAAGAGGAGCTCCATATTGCAACCAGGACACAGCTAAAAAGGTGCAGGTAGGGACTCCGTCTGGGGCTAGAGCAGGGAGCACTGCTAAGCTCTCGCCCACAGGCGGGCCCAGGCGCCTAGGCTCTGCAGCACATCCCTGTGAGCTTAGGCCGTGCACCAAGGCAGCCGGAAACACCCAGCTCCCCAGGACCCTGGACCAGCAATAGCGGCAGGCCTCCATATTGCAACCAGGACACAGCTGGAAAGGCACAGGTAGACAGATTCCATCAGGGGCTACCACATGAGGGGATCTGCTAGGCTCTCGCTACTAGGCAGGCCCAGCAGCGCCTCCGAGGCTCTGCTGCACTCCCCCACACTTCCCGGAGACCTCAGGCTGTGCACAAAGTCAGCGGGTGGCAGCCAGCTCGTGATCCCGTTGAGCAGCAATCACACATAACCACCAGTAGAGAAACAACAGGTAAGCCCAGCCTCACAGGAGATTCAAACACCAGCCAGTGACAACAAGGTCAACTAACACCAGAAATAACCAGATGGCAAAAGGTAAACGAAGGAATGTCACTAACAGAAATCAAGGCAACATGACAGCATCTGAACCCAGTTCGCCAACAACAGGAAGCCCTGGATACCCCAAAACACCAGAAAAACAAGACTTGGATATAAAATCACTGGTCAGGATGCTGGTAGCTGAACACATAGAAAAATCTCGTAAAGAAATAGAGGAGAAAATGGATCAAAAGTTAGAAGCGTTTACAAGGCAAATACAAAAATCACTTCAAGAAATGCAGGAGAAGATGGATCAAAAAGAAGAAGACAATAAGGAAGAAAGACAAAAATCACTTAAAGAAATACAGAAGAACGTGGGCCAACAAGTAGAAGCTATGAAAGAGGAAACACAAAAATCTATTAAAGAAATACATGAAAACACAATCAAGCAAGCGAAAGATCTGAGCACATCCATCCAGGTACTAAAAACAGAAGTAGAAACAACTAAGAAATCGCAGAGGGAGACAACATTGGAGATAGAAAATCTTGGGAAGAAATCAGGGGCCATAGATGCAAATATCAACAATAGAATACAAGAGATAGAAGACAGAATATCAGAAGCCGAAGATACCATAGGAACCATTGATTCAACAGTCAAAGAAAATACTAAATGCAAAAAGGCTGTAACCCAAAACATCCAGGAAATCCAGGACACAATGAGAAGACCAAACCTAAGGATTATAGGTATAGACGAGAATGAAGATGTACAAGTTAAAGGGCCAGCAAATATCTTCTACAAAATTATGGAAGAAAACTTCCCCAACCTAAAGAGAGAGATGCCCATGAACATACAAGAAGCATACAGAACCCCAAACAGACTGGATCAGAACAGAAATACATCCCGTCACATAATAATCAAAACTCCAAATGTACTAAACAAAGAAAGAATATTAAAGGCAGCAAGAGAAAAAGGCCAAGTAACTTATAAAGGAAGACCTATCAGAATAACATCAGACTTCTCCCCTGAGACCATGAAAGCTAGAAGATCCTGGGCAGATATAATGCAAACTCTAAGAGAACACAAACTTCAGCCAAAACTACTTTACCCAGCAAAGCTCTCAATCGCCATAGATGGAGACATCAAGGTATTCCATGACAAAACCAAATTTGCACGATATCTTTCCACAAATCCAGCCCTACAAAGGATAATAGGGGGAAAACACCAAGACAAGGACGGAAACTACACCCGGGAAGAAGCAAGAGAGAAACCTCCTCTCATCAAACCCAAAAGAAGGTAACCTCTCGAATATAAAAAAATAAATAAAATAAATAAATATAATTCAAAAATGTCTGGAGGAAATAATTACTATTCCTTAATATCTCTTAACATCAATGGACTCAATTCCCCAATAAAAAGACATAGATTAACAGACTGGATACGGAAACAGGACCCTACATTTTGCTGCATACAGGAAACACATCTCAGTGTCAAAGACAAACACTGCCTTAGAGTAAAAGGCTGGAAGACAATTTTACAAGCAAATGGTCTCAGGAAACAAGCTGGAGTAGCCATTCTAATATCAGATAAAATTGACTTCCAACCTAAAATCATCAAAAGAAACTCAGAAGGTCACTTCTTGCTGGCCAAAGGGAAAATCTACCAAGAAGAGCTCTCAATACTGAACATCTATGCTCCAAATGCAAGGGCACCCTCATTCGTAAAAGAAACCTTACTAAAATTTAAAGCACACATTACACCTAACACAATAATTGTGGGTGACTTCAACACTCCACTCTCCTCAACGGACCGATCAGGAAAGCAGAAACTAAACAGGGACACAGTGAAACTAATTGAAACTCTGGACCAATTGGATTTAACAGATATATATAGAACATTTCATCCTAAAGCTAAAGAATATATCTTTTTCTCAGCTCCACATGGTACCTTCTCCAAAATAGACCATATAATTGGTCACAAGACAGATGTCAACAAATACAAGAAGATCGAGCTAATCCCATGCCTTCTATCGGATCACCATGGAGTAAGAGTGGTCTTCAATAACAACAAAAACAACAGAAAGCCCACATACACATGGAAACTGAACGATACTCAATGACACCTTGGTCAAGGAAGAAATAAAAAAAGAAATCAAAGACTTTTTAGAATTCAATGAAAATGAAGGTACAACCTACCCAAATCTATGGGACACAATGAAAGCAGTGCTAAGAGGAAAACTCATAGCTCTAAGTGCATCCAAAAAGAAACTGGAGAGAGCATACACTAGCAGCTTAATGGCACACCTTAAAGCCCTGGAAGAAAAACAAGTTAATTCACCCAGGAGGAGTAGAAGACAAGAAATCATCAAACTCAGGGCTGAAATCAATCAAATAGAAACAAAGAGAACCATACAAAGAATCAACAAGACCAGGAGCTGGTTCTTTGAGAAAATCAACAAGATAGATAAACCCTTAGCCAGACTAACCAAAGGACACAGAGACAGTATACAAATTAACAAAATTAGAAATGAAAAGGGAGACATAACAACAGAAACTGAGGAAATTCAAAAGATCATCAGATCCTACTACAAAGGTCTATACTCAAAACAACTGGAGAATCTGGAGGAAATGGACGATTTCCTAGACAGATATCAAATACCAAAATTAAATCAGCATCAAGTAGACCAGCTAAATAGTCCCATAACCCCTAAAGAAATAGAAGGGGTTATAGAAAGCCTCCCAACCAAAAAAAGTACGGGACCAGATGGTTTTAGTGCAGAATTCTACCAGACCTTCAAAGAAGACTTAACACCAATACTTTTCAAACTATTCCACAAAATAGAGACAGAAGGGACACTGCCCAACTCATTCTTCGAAGCCACAATTATGCTAATACCTAAACCACAAAAAGATCCAACAAAGAAAGAGAACTACAGGCCAATATCTCTTATGAATATAGATGCAAAAATACTAAATAAAATTCTTGCTAACCGAATCCAAGAGCACATCAAAACGATCATCCACCATGATCAAGTAGGCTTCATCCCAGGGATGCAGGGATGGTTCAATATACGGAAATCCATCAATGTAATCCACTACATAAACAAACTGAAAGAAAAAAACCACATGGTCATCTCATTAGATGCTGAAAAAGCATTCGACAAAATTCAGCATCCTTTCATGCTAAAAGTCTTGGAAAGAGCAGGAATTCAAGGCCCATACCTAAACATAGTAAAAGCAATCTACAGCAAACCAGTAGCCAACATCAAAATAAATGGAGAGAAACTTGAAGCATTCCCACTAAAATCAGGGACTAGACAAGGCTGCCCTCTCTCTCCATATCTTTTCAATATAGTACTTGAAGTTCTAGCAAGAGCAATTAGACAACATAAGGAAGTCAAAGGGATACAAATTGGAAAGGAAGAAGTGAAACTATCATTATTTGCAGATGATATGATAGTTTACCTAAGCGACCCAAAAAACTCCACCAGAGAACTTCTACAGCTGATAAACAACTTCAGCAAAGTGGCAGGTTATAAAATTAACTCAAGCAAGTCAGTGGCCTTCTTGTACTCAAAGGACAAGCAGGCAGAGAAAGAAATTAGGGAAATAACACCCTTCACAATAGCCACAAACAACATAAAGTATCTTGGCGTAACTCTAACCAAACAAGCGAAAGATCTGTACAACAGGAACTTCAAGTCCTTGAAGAAAGAAATCGAAGAAGACCTCAGAAGATGGAAAAATATTTCTTGCTCCTGGATTGGCAGGATCAATATAGTAAAAATGGCCATCTTGCCAAAAGCAATATACAGATTCAATGCGATCCCCATCAAAATCCCAACTCAATTCTTCATAGATCTAGAAAGAGCAATTCTCAAATTCATCTGGAGCAACAAAAAACCCAGGATAGCTAAAATTATTCTCAACAATAAAAGGACTTCTGGGGGAATCAATATCCCTGACCTCAAGCAGTACTACAGAGCAATTGTGTTAAAAACTGCATGGTATTGGTATAGCAACAGGCAAGCAGATCAATGGAACAGGATTGAAGACCCAGAAATTAACCCACAGACTTATGGTCACTTGATCTTTGATAAAGGAGCCACAACCATCCGGTGGAATAAAGATAGCCTTTTCAACAAATGGTGCTGGTTCAACTGGAGGTCAACATGCAGAAGAATGCGAATTGACCCACTCTTATCTCTTTGCACTAAGATCAACTCCAAGTGGATCAAGGACTTCCACATAAAACCAGACACACTGAAACTATTAGAAAAGAAACTTGGGAAGACCCTGGAGGACTTGGGCACAGGGGAAAAGTTCCTGAACAGAACACCAATAGCGTACGCACTAAGATCAAGAATCGACAAATGGGACCTCATAAAATTACAAAGTTTCTGCAAAGCAAAGGACACTGTCAGAAGGACAAAACAGCAACCAACAAAGTAGGAAAAGATCTTCACCAACTCCACATCCGACAGAGGGCTAATATCCAATATATACAAAGAACTCAAGAAGTTAGACAGCAAAGAAACAAATAACCCTATCAAAAAATGGGGCACAGAGCTAAACAAAGAATTTTCACCAGAAGAAATTTGGATGGCCGAGAAACACCTTAAAAGATGTTCAACATCATTAGTCATCAGGGAAATGCAAATCAAATCAACCCTGAGATTCCACCTCACACCAGTCAGAATGGCTAAGATTAAAAACTCAAGAGACAACAAGTGCTGGCGAGGATGTGGAGAAAGAGGAACACTCCTCCACTGTTGGTGGGATTGCAAAATGGTAAAACCGCTCTGGAAATCAGTTTGGCGGTTCCTCAGAAAATTGGGCATGTCACTTCCAGAGGACCCTGGCATACCACTCCTGGGCATATACCCAGAGGATTCCCCTGCATGCAATAAGGACACATGCTCCACTATGTTTATAGCAGCCTTGTTTATAATAGCCAGAAATTGGAAGGAGCCCAAATATCCCTCAAAGGAAGAATGGATACAGAAAATGTGGTATATTTATACAATGGAATACTACTCAGCAATTAAAAATAATGAATTCATGCAATTTGTAGGTAAATGTTTAGATCTGGAAAATATCATCCTGAGTGAATTAACCCAATCACAAAAGAATGCACATGAAATGCAATCACTGATAAGTGGATATTAATGAGCCCCGAAGCCCTAAATACTCAAGACACAAATAGCAAGTCAAATGATTCCCAAGAAGAAGAAAGGAGAGGACCCTGGGCCTGTAAAGATTGCATCCAGTTTAGTAAAGAAACCGCGGGGGGAGGGGGAATGATTGGGGAACAGTTGGGGGGGGAGGAACTATGGGAACTATGGTGGGTGGGAACTGGGAAAGGGGAAAGCCTTTGGAATGTAAACATAGAATATAGAAAATAAAAATAAAAATAAAAAAAATAAAGAGGAAACATTGAGGAGGGAAAATGAGCTTTTACCCTTCTTATCTTACAGATAGATGAAAGGGTTTCATCTTACAGATAAAACACAATTCCACTGGAATTTACTTCAGGTTAATTCCCTCCAGGAGGGAGGAACAGGTAATTCATCTTTTAAGATTGCAGCCCACACTGTCTTGTCTTCTAAGAAAGCATTTTAAAACACAGAAGGACAAAAGAGAGAAAAAGAGTAAATGACATAAGAAAAAGAGTAAGATGACATAAGATTGGTCCAAAAGCCAAGCAGGTAATTCCACCTGTAAATGTAGATCACAGGGAGCTCTAACAACTGAGTAATGTCCTTAGCTGTCATTGGGTGACAGCCCTTTCCTGGGGTGACATAATACACAGTCTACTCTCCCCCAGAAATAGAACTCATGGCAGACTACAGTAACTATTTTTGCTAATGTCCAATTTTGTGAATCAATTATTATTTTTATTGTGGTTACTAACAGGAGTATGGGTGCCTTGTTACTTACTAGGAGCAGGCATCACCAGAAAACGCACCCAACACCAGTGACTGCAACCTGCAGACTGAGAACTACAACCTTGGAGCTATCTGTATAGCCTGCTGGGAGGTCAACAGTCCCAACATTTCTTCTTCCTGAGATCCAGCTGCTCAGAGGCTCCACCCAAAGAAACTGCTTAACTTTTTTTATACTGTTGGTAGGGCCACTCCAAGTTTTTACTCTCCTGTCCACGTGACCTTTTGCTTACCTCCTAAGAGTCGCACAGCATCTCCTTCCCTCCCAGACGAAGTTTGGAGGGGAACATTACAAACTGGAGGAACACAGCATACAACAGCTCCCAACTTCTGATGAAGAATCAGGACCAAGAGGGAAACATAAAGGAACAGCTCAGGTTTCACTCTATGAAAAGGAAGGAGACAAAGCACCATGGCAGAAGAGACCAGCTTTTCTCGCTCTGACCTCCGGAAGGAGCTGACCTTGTTAGTTTTTGTATAAGAAATTGTGAAGTACATAACGGCAGTGAAGATTCTCCAGTGGCCATTTCTAAGAGTAAACGTGCTGTGGTATAAGCTGATGGCCTAATTTAAATCATACTTCTGAAAAATTATTTCTGTAGAGAACCAGGATAACATGAAGTAGCTGCAGTGAATATTTCCTAATCCCAGTGAACAAATAAATACCCAAATATCAGCTTAAAGGGAGAAGTGTTTCTTTTGGAAAGATACAGGTCATCATTATAGTAGAAACCTAACGTGGATAATTAGGAAGCAGAGACTAGACAGGGAATGGGATCAGCTATAAACCCTCCAGGCCCACCTCTAAGGACTCACTTTCTCCAGTAAGGCTCTGCCTCCTAAAGGTTGCATAACCTTCTGACGCATTGTTACCAGCTAAAAACTAAGTGTTCAAATACATGAGTCTGCGTGGGACTTTTCCAAATCAAACTACAGCAGGTGTGCTGCTTTTGGATGATTTGACATAATTAGAGAAAATTTAGAACACAAGAAACCCTTCACGTCTCAAACTACAAGCCCTGAGAATAAACTGTCATTGCCAGGTTTTGACCCAAGAATTATGTTCTGTCTGCAATAAATGACATAAGCTCTGCTGATAACCAAAATGAGATCCTTGGATTCTGAACAAGATTTGTCCAGCGGTGAGTAGATTTGCTGCAGAATTAAGAGGTTAAACGGGGTTGGCCTGCTGTGTAAGGAAACTATCGATTCTACATTGAGATGAAAATAGTTTGTGAAACTATAAAGCATAAGGAAAATGTATACAAATTAAGAGCTATTTCTAAACATCTCTGGCAATAAGAAGTCTGGGAAAACCAGGTGTATGCAAATAAATTTTCAATTCCCCTAAAAAAATAAAATGGGTATTTTAAAACCATGAATCTGAGATCAACTCCAATAGATTGGTCTATCACACTAACTGAAGGACCAAGTGACATTTTCCCCAGAATTCTCCCTGTCCCTGTCCCTGTCCCTCTCCCCCTCCCTCTTCTCCCTCTCTCTCCCTTGCTCTTATCCTCTCATTCTCTAGCTCTCACCCCTGCTCTGCCTCTCCCCATCCCCCTCTCCCTTCCCTCCCTCTCTTCCTCTGCCCCTCCCCTCTCTTTTCCTCCTCCCTCTCTGTCCTCCACCCTCTTCCTCACCCCTCCCTCTCTCCCCCTTCCTCTCTCCCTCTCCCTCTCTCCGTCCACCCTCCCTCTCCCTCACCCTTTCCCCTCCCTCTCTCCCTCTCTCCCTCCCTCCATCTCTCCCTCTCCCCCTTTCTCTCTCCATTAGTGCACAACACTTTCCAATCCATGAGACCTGATGAAGCCTCTATGTCAGTAGCAGCTTGATTTCTCCATGTTCTGTCACTCAAGTATGTGGGATCTTCAGCAGGAGGAATTTACCATCAAATTCTGGAGGGCAACCAGGAGCATTGGCAGTGGCCTCTAATATTTGGAGATCAGTGGGATCTTATTGGTAAGTAAGTCCAAAAGGAGTAATGCATTCCTGAGACTGAACCTTTTACTTGCTAGTCTCTGGTGTTTAGTAGGGATATGATTGCTTCACTATTGGAGAATTCCATTGTTAATATTTTTGTATGTGTATAGATATATTTTAGGAAGCTTCTTCAGTGTAGGTTTCCATGCAGCATTTTTGAAAAGCCTCTATGCAGAGGGCACAAGATCCTTGCTCTCACAGATAAGCTCTAGAGAAAAAAAGAAATGTTAAACACACAAGAATAATTTCTTCAACAGAAGAGATTTATAACCTGCTTTCTACCCAGAAGGCTCGGAGGATATAGTTACTAGCCTGGTGACCTATGCTATCTGTACAGCCAAACAACCCTTGAATTCCCCAGACTTGTATATTAATCCCAGATGTTTGCATCCTAGACCTTTATCTTGAGTATTGTTTTTCAGTCAATAGAACACATCTTTATGGGAGATATCACATGTACTTTACAAATGAAAGGGAGTCCAGATGCCCTCTCTGCTATTTATGAGACCAGGCTACACCCAACTCCCACAGACATTTATGTTTATCTTGATCTTTCTCCCTAGAATCTTATCTTGAGAATCATTTCTCAATCAATAGAATCCATCTTTCTGGGAGAAGTCATATGTAATTTATAAAGAGTTTCAGTGTAAAAATGCTTAAGCATTGTCGTACAAATGAGTTTGTGTTATCATCAGGAAACTTTTCTCCAGAATATGTTTAAGTATTTCTAAAATAAACTCTACAGTTTCACATTTTGAAGTTTGAACCAATACTGACTACAGAGATGTGTTGAATCAGAGAGAGAGAGAGAGAGAGAGAGAGAGAGAGAGAGAGAGAGAGGAAAGGGATGGGGTGGGAGAGGGAGAGAGAGGAAGGAGGAGGAGGAGGAAGAGGGGGAGGCAGGGAGGTACGAAGAGAGAAGAAGAGAGAGAGCTCTATTCTCTTCTTCCCAGGCCCCTACACCACCACCACAATTTATGCCCCACTGTTAATTCCTTATATCTGTGCATTCTATCTCTGCTATTAAAGCCCCTCTCCAAGAACCTGTAGTAATTTCTTGTCCTCTATGAGGATTCCCTAAATATGGAACATAGAATATTATGCTAGGAATAACAGGACACTGTGGATAATTCTAGGTGGCAGAGCCTTTTTTTTTTTTTTTTTTTTTTTTTTTTTACATTTCTGTGAAATCTGGAAGCCTGTATGTTCCTAAGGCCAAGATTACCAAGCTGAAAGTTTCATTAGAATCATTTAATCAATATTCAATCTCTCCCGCTGCATTTGGATTTAATTTAGAATGAACCAGATGTGACCCTGGTTCTCAGTCACAGCCTGAAGAATAAATACTGCTTAGAAAGTGACCTTTGACAAAGCCACTGAGGTGAGGAGTGTCACCTGGTAAAGTGATTAACGAGTCTGTTTCATATCGAAGGCTCAGGAGGGGTGATCCTGGAGAGGATGCAGAATGCAGTGTGCATGGGGAGTGATTATCTGCAATATTGGTGCTTAAAGATTACTGTATTCCATCACATTCGCTCTTTAATTTTTTCTTTCACATGAGCTTGAACATGCCATAGGCAGCACGTATGGGGGTCAGAGTCATGAGCTGGTTCTGTCCTTCCACAGTGGGGTCCTGGTTCTGGGTGCTAAACCCAAGGTTGTCATGTTTGTCTGTCTGTCTGTCTGTCTGTCTGTTTGTTTGTTTGTTTCTGCAAGTCCTTTTACCCACTGAGCTATTTTAGCTTCCCAGATTTCATTATTTTAAATAGGGTGTTTATATGATTTAGTAAATAAGATCTGGACCCGTGAATAAAGAATTTAGCTATATCTACTGCCTCCATGCAAGCAGAGGAAATAGCTAAAAGTGTGTGACATAGCTCGGTGAAAACAAAACTGTATGGAATATAATTTGTCTGTGTAAGTGCAGAGAAGCCTACCAGACCGCAGTCTGAAGTGGCCCACAGGATGGGTCTGGAGAGTGAATGCCAGCACGCGGAAATACCCCAGAATCTTAGAGTAGACTAACTGAGAGCAAGAAATTGCAGCAGGAAGCAATAAAGTAAAAACTACCCAGAAGGTCTCAGATGATCACAGCAGCCTGGCAATAGACCTAGGACCATCAAACAATGTCATTCGTGGCAATAGGAGCAGGGCCTAAGACAATGGCTATCCTAGTAATTGTCCTATGTGGAGAGAGACATGAAACAATGGATATCCTGGTAATTGTCGTATACAGGGACATGAAACAATGGATATCCTGGTAATAGCTCTATATGGAGCCATGAGACGATGGGTATCATAGGCCTCAGGCAGCAGGAGGAAAGTCCAGACTGGGAGCTAGAATTAGGGATGACAGAATCCAATGGGACTTAATATAGGAAAGGACCATTGCCTTAAGTTAGGGGGATGCCACATTCTTAGCTATGAAGGTAAGTATAAAGAAAATGGAAACAGAGGCCCAGTTCTTAAAACTGAAATATAAAGTACAGCAATGAAGCGAGTTAACAAACCACTTGGAAGTGGATTGAAAGGAGCGTCAAGAACGGCATAGTGTATGTGCAGCTTTACGCGGGGTAACTGTTCTGTGCCTCGCAGAAGACATCATCCGCCTCCAGGCCTCACAGCTAGGCTCCGCTGGCAGCAGCTCATTGGCACCCTTCAAAGGGGACCTCACATCAGGGAGCCAGCAAATCACTCATAAGACACCGTGGCTAGGTGGTCAGTCCCTGCACATGGTTACCCTGATGTGAGAAAGCAAGTTCCGTTTAGATGAGACAACATTTTGTTTCCCAAGCTGGCAACAGGTGGTGCCGTCATCCAGGCACACAGCAGGTCAAGGCTCCTCATCAGCGTCCTAATCTAGGGAGTTAACAGCCCTTTCTCTACAAGTTTGCTGCCTTGCTAACCAGTGGCAGCTAGGAGGCATATTGCATGCAATGTCGCGAACTTACAATGGCTTATGGAACATAGCATCTTCCTAGAATAAGGAGGTCTATAGATTCCAAGCAGAAATGGCAGTAGGAGAGCCCCTTCCTGCTTCATTCCACACGTCAGGGTTTTTCTTTAAAGTCAGTTCTCAGTGTCTCGAGGCTCAGTGGTCAAGGAAACAGACCGGAGGGCAGTGGAGAATGTTGGAAAGGAAATTTTCAATTAGCGGTTGAGAAAGCATACTAGTAGTGTCAAAGAGATTTCCTAGGAAGCAATTTACAATTCCTACGACCCCGAGGTTGTAACGTGAGAAGTAAAGAGGTTTATTCGCAGAGTGTAACACTTTCTAAAAGGTATTTGGCCAAGCAGTTTCTAATCAGAGCTGCTTGTTACAGATGGCTTCCCGTATCTGCCACTCATTTATGTGTACGAATCACCAAGGAACAACCCTCTGATGTAAGTGTTCCAGGAGCGCCTGCTGTCACCGCAGCCACAGCTACACTTCTGGAGATACAAGAACAGAGGGACAATAATAAGGCTTCACAGCCAAACGGATGGAAAAAAATCATGACTCTCTCTTAAAATACGTGCCACTTCTACCAAGCTAATTTCCGTGTCTTGTTTTGGCAGCTCTAACATAGATATCTGAATATTATCAGAGGAACATGAATAATATCAGTGAAAAGCAGATCATCTTGAAATAATTTATGACAACAGGAGACTGTTGCATGGTGCATAGTGGGAACATGGTAAATATTCCTTATTATTATAAATACTATTAAATTACAATATTTAACAATCTGTGTCAAGGACTTCTCAACTTCAGCTACATGTGAGAATCACCTGGGAACTGTTAATGCATATGGACTCGGGATCCCACCCCCTGAGATACTAATGTACCCAATTTGGATGAGTGTGGACATCAGTTTCCCCCTGATGACACATGGATGATCAATTTGAGAATCACTTATACAAACAATGACTCCCTTGATGTTAATAATAAAGAGTATTGTTGATTAAACAGGCAATTGTATAGTGAAGTCATAGACGAGTTTAATCTTTTCACTAATGACACCTAAGCAAACTTCAGATATACCACCAATTAGGAGGAATCGGTTTTGTGGCTTCAATTTAGGTTGGATAGAATTGAATCCATAGTGCTTATTTGATGGATTCTCATCCTATGGGAATAACCACAAAACTGTGTAAACTAACAGATGATCCCAATTCATTGGAGCAATGGATCAGTTGGTAATTTGTCAAGGAAACCACCAAGGGCAAGTCTGCCCTATGCAGAATGTGTGTGCCCTCATGCAAAGATTATAACCATAAGCTGTTCTTATTCCTCTGGGTTGGCTTATCCTGAGGGCATTACATAACTGCTGATATCCCTAGGATAGCATAGCCTGCACACTATTGTCTCAACCAGAAATCTTCCCCACTCCCATTCTGGAGGCACGGCTACAAAAATACTTATTAATGCTCCATTTTTCCAGAAAATGCTGGGTGTCATGAAATAAGAAGTCTATCTTCAATTTGGAGTCTAAATAGTCAATAGTTCTTTTGCCCAATGGAAAGAAAAATGTTTGGCCCATTCTCACAGCTGAATCTGATGAGAGAGACCACTAACACCGATTAGCCCTGAAAACAGAGTCTTCCATGTAGAGTACATACCAGCATACTCCCTGAGTTTAGCTTTGCACAGAGCTAGAATCTGTTGCAGCATTTTGGATAGAAACAACTGTTTGTCAAGAAACTATATACTGCTTAAAGACCAATTATGGGACAAAGATCAGAAAGATTTCTATAATTTGTTTTCATTAAGTCTGAAATGAGGAGTTACCACTGCATTCACTAGACAGGAGGGAAACATCCTTTAGCTAATGGGATTATACCAAGGGTCTTTTACACTTTTTTCTCTCAAGTGATGTTTATAGTTTAAATAAATCTAGGCTTGCAAATCACTTAATACTTTTCATGTTGCTGAAGAGTGTTTTTTTTTCCTTTTTAAATTAAGTTTTAGGTTAGCACACAGAGTAATGGGGTTCAGCGCGGAATCGTCATACATATTCAAACTTCTTTGGAATGCCATCCCACTCCAATCAGAATGGCTATCAATAAGAAGACAAATGACAACAATGGCTGGTGCGGCTGAGAACCTAAAGGAATCCATGTCCTCTGTGAGGACAGCTGTGGACAGCCTCAGCCTCTGAGGAAATCATATGGGAGTTCCGCATAGAAGGAAGGAAGGAAGGAAGAGAGGGAGGGAGGGAGGGAGGGAAGGAAGGAGGGAGGGAGGGAAGGAGGAAGAGAGGCAAGGAGGACACTAGTATTGACCTATGCTATTCTTCAGTATACCCACAAGACAATATAGGACACACACATTCATACAGGTCAGGAAATAGAAACCAGCCTAGACCATCATCAATAGATAAATGGACTATGAGTAGGTAAAGGAAAATAACATCACGACATTTGCAGAAAATGGGATAGAACTGGAGATTGCAATGTGAAGTGAAAGAGTTGGATTCAGAAGGATAAATAACACATTTCCCCCCTTATGTGGGGAACATAGAGTTAAAATTAATGATAGGTATACATGTATCTACAACTGCATAGGGTGTGCCAGGGTGGATGTGTGTGTGTGTGTGTGTGTGTGTGTGTGTGTGTGTATGTTGTAATTAGAAAGGAGATTGGGAAAGGGAGAAATGATATTAAGAGAGGTGGAAAATAGAATGCATATGACCAATAACTTTTTAAATATCCCTCACAGCTTCTCCAATTCAATATTCCTTATGATTTTGTCATGTATAAAACCAGAGCCACAGAGAGTCTCTTTGATAATCAGACTCCCAACTGTGCATTCTGAGGGGAAGAAAATAAAACAGCAGTCTTCTTTCAGAGAGCCCTCACTAGAAATACTTCCTCCTGGATGGAAACCATGTAAAGAAAAGCCAATCAGGACATTTTCTACTGACAGAGATGCCATTAAAGACAACGGAGCTATCATTTGCTTAGTGCTTTCTTATACTGGAAATAGAGTGTAAATCAACTCTGTCAGATTTCTAAACTAACAGAGAGTGAATGGGGGGAAATGGTACCCAGTGTTTCTATCTATTCAGTGCGGCAGCCAGTTAGTTACCTTACTCATTTGGCTTCTGTATTCAGAGATTTTTACAGTCCAAGGAATAGAATATAGGTTGGCCATGAAATTGCAGAAATGTTTACATCCCTGGTTTTTCTGGGTTTGGTAATGCCAGAGCAGAGATGGTTCTTTTAATTTGAGCCTTAGCCAGCCAGTGTTCAGCATCAGAAAAATAAATGTTGGCTAAGACTACAGGGTACCAGTGTTTCAGGGGTTTATGCTGCACCTATGATGAGGCTTGCCTTCATCGGCATCTACAGCTTGGAATCTAGTGTCCATGGATACCCCCACCCCAGTCACACCCTGCCAAAATTGTCTGCTAGTTACAAGCCTTGATTCTGATGGGCTCTGAGGTCTGAGCTGTCTAAGGAGGGCAGGTTGGGCATGGGTGAAAGCCTCAGATACACCTGGCTGGCGAATAGCACAGCAGTGCATAGGAGCCCAGTGCTCTGGGTGACAGGAGTTCTTATTGGTGGCTTTAAGTCTTCCTTCCTTTCAATGTGACAGTACACTGTGGCCATCCAAGGATTTCTAAGGGTCTCTGCAGAAGAGCGCTCAGGACCCTCCCAACCAGCAGCCACAAGAGTTTACTTCCTCTCTCTTTGCTATTTTCTTTAATGCTAGACTCCCAGGGTACATTTGTGTTAAAATAGCTATTGAGAAAATAGTGTTGATATTAATAACCTCCAATTTTTCTTTTATCCATTTAAAAAATTGAGGAGCCCCTTAGCAGGGTTTGTGTTGTTGTTGTTGTTGTTGTTGTTGTATTTTCCCTTTGGTTTGGTTTGGGTTGTGTTGTTGTTGTTGTTGTTTTATTTGTTTTAAGTTAGAACAGTGAATGTATGCATTAGTGGCTCTGAAGATGCCGGTTCCAGGCAGTCTACTGCCATCTATTGAGTTTCCGCCAAATGGACAAATCTTGTGTAACGGGCCGTGCAGCCTTTACACTCTTTACTCTGCTTCATATCTTTAAAGTCCATTGCCTCAACACAGGTGCTTTTTCAGCATAACCCATTTGTTTCTTCTTTTCTGTAATGAGTTGCTGAGTAATAAGAGTTGCTGGGCTCCGCTGCCCCCGGAAATCTGCAGGGACATGCAGCTCATTACTATTTTGTATTATGTTCATCACCCTGACCTCTAAGTCCAAAGGAAATCATCACCATTGTATTAGCAAGCACTGACTTCTCCTTAGAGATGATCTCTATTTGAATGAACTAAAATAGTACCATAGAAACCATGCGCATGAAATATCCTTTTACTAATTTTGTCTAATGATTAACTTTTTACAAAGTAGTTAATATAAAGTACAAATATTTAAAATTATACTGAAATGGCATGGAATTACTTCTTGATTTTATGCATAAACATGTTGAAATATATATCCATCGACTTAAGTTTTGAAGTAACATCTTGATTACCAAAGGATACATTGGAGTGTGGTGATAAACACATTCCTCCGGGCTGCGGAGATGGCTCAGTGTCCCCAGATGTGCCAGCAGCAGTTAGGAGCACTTGCTTCTCTTGCAGGGGATTTACTTGCCAACAGTCACATGGCAGCTTACAACAACCTATGACCCTAACCCTAACCCTAACCCTAACCCTAACCCTAACCCTAACCCTAACCCTAACCCTACCAGAATACATCCTCTTCATCCTATGCAGGGTCCAGGCAAGCATGTGATGAACACCATACATGAAGGTAAAGCATCCATACACAAAAAAATTTGTGTGTGTATTTCACATTCATCATTTATTAGAATTTCAAATTTCTATATATGCTCAACCATAGTCCCTTATGTACTATTTTATAGTGTTTGAGTCATTTTAGCTCGTATTTATTTTGACTGATATATATTTATATATTTATGAAGTAAAATGTGATATTTTGCTTCATATATGTATTGAATACACTCAACTGGTAATTAGCAATCAACTTTCATCATTTCTTCACGGAGAATATATTTAAATTCCTGGTTTTGCTTTTATAACTACTCTGTAAAGAGGCATTCAGGTATTCTCCACACCCTAATGCATAGTCTTTTTTTATAGTACTGTAAAGTCTAATCTTGCTGTGGAATTGGCAGGCTGTTTCATCTCACCAACTCACTTTCTACTCAGCACAAATGGGAATTGTGATAGTATCTACTTCACACATATTCAGCTTTTTCAAGTACCCTTTCTATAATACCTGGAATAGCTTTATATTAAATTAAACTTTTTCCCTTTAATGAGTGTGTCTTCTTTTCTGTTCTCTTATAAAGAAATTCATCATTGAATTTAGGTCCCATTTAGATAATCCAGGATAATATCATCTAGAAAATTTGAACTTGATTAAATCTTCATTGCCCAAATAAGATCGTATTCATGGGTCCCCAGTGATAAAATAAGGAAGAACATGCATCTTTTAAGGGTCATCATTCAACCCACAACACAGCCATTGATCTCTACTTCCAAAATTCCTGGTCCCATCATACTCCACCATCATTAGAGCCCCTAGTCCAGTCCAAGTCACCATGGTCTGTTGTCTAAACGTTTGCAGCCATTTAGTGTATGTGGTGTGTATTGTTTATGTTTCCTCATGGCCAGTTCTTCATAGCAACTGAGGTTGTTCTTCAACATGTAAACAGGATTGTCACTCTTCCCACCCCTAGACCCTGCTAAACGCTCTCCTTCAAACTTAAAACAAAAAGTCCTCAGCAAAACCCTCCGCTAAGGCTCGTTATCTCAGAATCCTTACTCCTCAGTATAGGGGCGGCGTCCTCATGAATGGATCAATGCTTTCTCACTGGAGTGGCTTAGCCATTCTATTGTGTCTAGCCTCTCTTCCTCTTGTACCCATTTGACCTTCTGTTTTCTACCAGGAGTTGAAGCGACCCTAGGTGCCAGTGGGTAGCTGGGAAGATACTGCTGCCATAGTCTTGAAGGTCTAGAGTTCAGAATTCTGAGAGGAAATCAATCCTGTCTATGATGGTTTCTATATGCTTAGCGCAGGAAATGGCACAATTAGAAGGTGTGGCCCTGTTGAAATAGGTGTGGCCTTGTTGGAATAGATTTGTGACTGTGGATGTGAGCATTAAGACCCTCATCCTAGCTGCCTGGAATCCAGTATTCTGCTAACACCCTTCAGTTGAAGATATAGAACTCTCAGCTCCTCCTGCACCATGACTGCCTGGATGCTGCCATGTTCCTGCCTTGGGGATAATGAACTGAACCTCTGAACCTGTAAGCCAGGACCAATTAAATGTTGTCATTTATAATACTTGCCTTGGTCATGGTGTCTGTTCACAGTAGAAAAACCCTAGCTAAGACACCATCACTCAAAAATTACCCAGTCTCAGATAATTTGTTGTAGCAACAGAAATCAGACTGCTACCCTCCAGGTGAGTCTAGTGTCACATGACTTGCTACTCACTAAGTCTCTTTCATAAGTCACTTGGGTAAAGATCTCATCTGTGTCTTCTTCATATCTGTTTTGCTTATAGCCCATACCAGACTTTCAAATATTTTTGGTACTTCAAAAATATTTTTTGATGAAAGAATAGAAGATTGCCTTCCCAAAGGCGGAAGTGACAAAGGATTTGGGGATGAATGTAGACATGTGCTAAATTGAAGCCGATTTTTCTTTGTTACTATAAATTTAATTTTGAAATTACAAAACAAAAATGGTTATTTCCCTCTTCCTTCTGTTTTCTTTTACTTTTTTTTTCTAAGTAAATCAATTACCTTAGCTATTTGGTGTTGGCCTTCTCCTTGAAAGTTATAGAAAAATGAGGTAAATATTTCAAGCTAGAGTCCTATTTGTCACCCCAGTTACTTGAATATCTCAGAAATGTTTGGGAAGGCTTAAATATTCTAGTAAGAACAATGATTTTTATTGTTTTTTAAAGGCTTTCCTAAAAGAGAGCATGTATTCAGTGTGGCTTTGCATCTCAATGGTTTCCTTTCACCCATGTTTGGAGCATTGCTAAAACAGTCTTCTTTTTTATTCCATCATAGACCAGCAGCCTTAAGGTTACAGAATGAACAGTTTAATCACTTAAGAATCAGTCAGCAGAGGCACACAAGGAACCTAGTGCTTCACCTAACATCAAAAGCTTCATGTGTTCTCTGGTTGGTGATTTAGTCCCTGCACATGGTGAGACCCATGGCTCCAGATGCATATGTAGCAGAGGATGGACTTGTTAGACATCAAAGGGAGGAGAGTCCCTTGGTCCTGAGAAGGCTTGATGTCCCAGTATAGGGGAATGCCAGGACAGGAAAGAGGGAGTGGGTGGGTTGGTGAGTAGGGAGAGGGGGGAATGGGATAGGGTGTTTTTGGAGGGGAAACCAGGAAAGGGGATAACATTAGAAGTGTAAATAAAGAAAATATCTAATAAAAAATAAAAGCTTCAGTTTGATCTGGTCATACCAGTTAGCCTGTGAAAACACTGCAGGAATCTCATTACAGATGAATTGACCCTGGCTCCACCAAAGGAAAAGATTTTTGTTTTGTTTTGATATGTCTGCAATAGATAAATAGAAAAGGATTCAGAGCTAAGATGAGCCCAGCAAATCAGGGCTTGTAACTGCTGATTGCCCTCACACCAGTGGGTACTCTGATTATACTGCAGGAAACTACAGGGTCCTGGTTTCAACTGCAATCTTCCCAGACCCCAATGATAAGCTTAAATTTTTATAAGCAATTTTACATAAATGCTACAGATAGATTTTAAAGGTGTCCTGCATGACAATGGGCTTCAGACATCCCAAGACCCACACTTCAGCTTTCTCCACTTAAGGATGCAATGTTCCCTCCTGGGACATTGAAGCAGCAGCCAAAGGTGCATTATGTCCTCGAAGCTTTGATACAAAACTCAGTGTCCACCTGAACTCCAGTTTGACTAGGCTTTGGATTCAAAATGTTGAGTCAAGGATGGCAGAAAGTAACAAAATGCCTGCCCAGTATGAGCAATCTAAAAAGCAATTGGAATCTAAAAGAGTAATATCTGACAGGAAGCCCTGGGCAGAGAAATGGATGCTCAGAGCTGGGTGCAGAGCCCAGGGACACTGATATGAGGCAGAAATGACTCCCAAAGACTCATGTGTGAACTGTATGGATGTTATTTCTGATGCTAAATAATTATGGAGGATTCTGACCTTTGACTATAGAATAACAAAAATATACACATTCATTTGGCCCTAGAATTGATGGCACCTTTTCTGGAGAATTTACAGGGGGCAAGGTGAGGGTGTCAGGGGTGAGGGATGGGGCATATAGTCTTCCCGACCTTTGACTCTTAGATCTATTCTGCCTTTCTTCCACAATGCACCCTCAACTTTTTACTTTCTCTTTTCACTGCTAGTGGTTCAGAAGCATGCTAACTCTCTGTGCTTAGAAAGCTTCTGAAGATTATCCTGTTGTTGATTTCTAGCACTATAGCATTGTGCGTGGAGAAGATATTGGGAAATAATTTCAGACTTATATTTTATAAGACTTTGTTTGTAGCCTAACATAGTTACAAAGCCACAGAGAGTAGGAGTGAATTTTAGTGTCCTATTGTAAAGACTGGTTCTAAATAACAAAATAAAGTACACTTAGGATACTCTATTAGGAAAGTTTCTGAATGCTTTGCATAAAGAAATGACTATTGTTTGAGGGAGTGACTAAGTGCACACATTTAATCATTGTACATCACCTTACTGGTAGTGAAATAGTACTCTTCACCCCATGACACAGCATCACTGTATGTCAATTAAAATTTTTTTTAGATATTCTGACAAATCACATTTCAAAAAGATTGATTAATAAGTGTTCCAGTATATTCCCCAGGTACAGAAAGTAATTAGAAAGCAAACAATCAGAAAATAAATAACTCTTTTGCCCGGTAGGAAAATTTTAATTGCTCTGATTATATCATCCCTGAAGTTCTTACATAAGATATTTAGAATTGATTAAAAAATAGTGATTAATGATTTAAATATGTGAGAAGCCAGAGATACAATATTAAAATAAGATCAAAGGCCAGTTTTTTTTCTTTACAGGTTTAGGTAATTTCTAGTGGCTGTGTCTAGAGAAAAAAATAAATAACTATCAAATTATTAATTTATTTTTGTGAACTTTGGCTAAAAATAAATGAATAAGAAATTAAAACAACTTTCATATTCAACCTTATTCTTCATTATTGGTCTACGTAGGTTTTCCATTTCTTTATGATTTAATCTTCTTGAGTTTATAGACTACAAATTGTCATTTTTTTAAGGCTAGCCAATGCAAAGCTTAAAGATGTGAAAAATCTGGCTGAGGAGGTAAAATGCTTGCCTTGCCACCTTGGGGACTTGAATTTGATTCCCTAGAATCAATATAAAAATACCTGGATGTGACAACACTCTTGTAACCCCAGGGATGGAAATGGAGGAAGGTCTATCTCAGGGTCAGGATGGCTGGTAAGCCTCACCTGCTTGACACATTCTAAGCCAATGAGACACTATCTGAAAATCAATTTGTGTGTGTGTGTGTGTGTGTGTGTGTGTGTGTGTGTAAGAACACTTGGTGCTTTTCCAGAAGACAAGAGTTCAGTTCTCAGCACCACACCACATGGATCATAACAGTCTATAATCCCAGTACCAAGGGATCTGATGCCCTCATCTGCCTCTGTGGGAACCCTCACACATGCAGCATATACTAATACAGACATATAAACACACACATAATTAAAAGTGCAAACCTAGGTCAGTGGCTCCTAAGGAACTATATTCAAGCTTATCATTTGAAAACATTTAATGTCAGTAAAAGTAGAAATATGTTATATAAGGTGCTCTTGATTCTGTTATGCTCATGAACTTACTTCTCTTCTGAATTATTTATTCTGATTATGTCCTCTAGTGACTTCTTACTGATTTTCTCTTTCCATTATGTCTGAGGTTTCATTTAGACCATGTTTTATAAAATAAGAATTAATATTAGCATGTTTAGGGTGGCTTGGGATGGGTGCCTTCTGGTTAGTGTCTGCTGCTGGAGAAGATCCTCTAACACAGGGCTCCATACCCAGGTGGCACAGGGAGATAGCTAGCCTCCCAGGAGTGTGGACAGGCCTTTGAGTGCAGGTCAGAACACACCTACTTCTCAGAGGAACCACTGGAACCATCAGGATACAGGAACCTAGGGCCAGCCTGGGACTGGAGGCTTCCTATTTCTGTCTGTGCCCAGAGCTGATCCTGGGCCACAGATCTACTACATACACAAATACTGCCAGAAGAGGTGGTCTCCCAGGAGTGTCTACACACCTGCAAGCACAGAGTTGACCCTGTATCACAGCCCTCCATACCTAAATTCCTCATAGAGAGAACTGGTCTCCCAGGAGTATTGACACACAGGCTTGCAGGACAGACAGGCCACAGTCAAAGACAGCAAGACCATCTAACACCAGAGATAACCAGATGGCAAAAGGCAAGCACAAGAACATAAGCAACAGAAACCAAGGCTAATTGGTATCATCAGAAGCAAGTTCTCCTGGTTTCCCCAACACACAAGAAAAGCAAGACTCTGATTTTAAATTTTAAATCACATCTCATGATGATGATAGAGTACTTCAAGAAGGACATAAATAACTCCCTTAAAGAAATACAGGAGAACACAGGTAAACAAGTAGAAGCCCTTAAAGAGGAAACACACACACACACACACACACACACACACACACAAACCTTAAAGAATTACAGGAAAACACAAACAAACAGGTGAAGGAATTGGACAAAACCATCCAGGATCTAAAAATGGAAGTAGAAACAAAAAAGAAACCTCAAAGGGAGACAGCTCTAAAGACAGAAAACCTAGGAAAGAAATCAGGAGTAATATATGCAAGCATCATCAACAGAATACAAGAGATAGAAGAATGAATCTCAGGGGCAGAAGATACCATAGAAAACATTGACACAACAGTCAAAGAAAATGTAAAATGCAAAAAGCTCCTAACCCAAAACATCCAGTAAATCCAGGACACAATGAAAAGACCAAACCTAAGGATAATAGGTATAGAAGAAATTGAAGATTCTCAACTCAAAGGGCCAGTAAATATCATCAACAAAATTATAGAAAACTTCCCTAACCCAAAGAAAGAGATGTCCATGAACATACAAGAAGCCTACACAATACCAAATAGATTTGACCAGGAAAGAAATTCCTCCTGTCACATAATAATCAAAACACCAAATGTACTAAACAAAGAAAGAATATTAAAAGCAGTAAGGGAAAATGTCAAGTAACATAAAAAGGCAGGCGTATCAGAATTACACCAGACTTCTCACCAGAAACAATGAAAGCTAAAAGATCCTGGGCAGATGTCATACTGACCCTAAGAGAACACAAATGCCAACCTAGAATACTGTATCCAGCAAAACTCTCAATTACCATAGATGAAGAAACCAAGATATTCCATGACAAAACCAAAACACAATATTTTTCCACAAATCCAGCCCTACAAAGGATAATAAATGGAAAAGGCAGACACATGGAGGGAAACTACACCCTAGAAATAGCAAGAAAGTAATCTTCCTTCAACAAACTCTAAAGAAGATAGCCACACACAAAAACATAACATCAAAAATAACAGAAAGCAACAATTACTATTCCTTAATATCTCTTAATATCAATGGACTCAATTCCCCAATAAAAAGACATAGACTAACAAAGTAGATACATAAATAGGACCCAGCATTTTGCTGCATACAGGAAAATTACCTCAGTATCAAAGGAAAATACTACCTCAGAGAAAAAGGGCTGGAAAACAATTTTCCAAGCAAATGGTCCCAGGAAACAAGCAGGAGAAGCCATTCTAATATTGAATAAAATCGACTTTCATTCAAAAGTCATCAAAAAACATAAAGAAGGACACTTCATACACATCAAAGGAAAAACATCTACCAAGAAGAACTCTCAATTCTGAACATCTATGCTCCAAATGAAAGGGCACCTGTAAGACCTGAAAGAAAAATGGGAGTACCCCAGCACCCCACGCCTCGGTAGCCGGAACCCCAATCACTCATGAGAAACAGTCTTGATGCAAATGCAGGAGGTTTTACTTCCAGAGCTCTGGGGCCATGGCCCTCTCCCATGCAGGGTAGAGAACAGTGCACACTAGGGGCCGATACACGACTGCTTTTATAGATTTTCAGCAAAACCCACCTATAGAAACCACCCCATAGCTTCTAAGCCAATCAGTTCAAACCATCCGAGCCCGTGCTCTCTGAGAACCTAAGTCATTTCCGCTTACGTGTCCGCCACGCACAGGGGTCACGCCCACCCTCCCCCACTGGCAATAGGTGTTGGGGACCTAAGCGCCCCCAGGCAGGAGCTCCGCAGCCCCCGTGGTGATTCTGCCAGCCCCCAGCTGCGCTTGTCCTTGCCATAGCTGCTCTGCCAAGGCAAGACGGGAAGAGGCACAGGGACACTCCCAGAGGTTCTGGCCCGACCCTGGAGGCGGGTGTGATATGTGCACACTTCCAGGCCAACAAAGAGTGGACTGAACCTCTGATCCTTTGGGGTCACCCAAAACTCAGGCACGGGGGATTCCTAGCTTGCAACCTTATCCTTTCACACCCACATTCATAAAAGAAACTTTACTAAAGCTCAAAGTACACATTGCACATCACACAATAAGTATGGGGGATTTCAACACACCACTATCACCAATGGATAGATCAGGGAAACACAAAATAAACAGAGATACAGTGAAACTGACTGAAGTTATGGACCAAATGGATTTTACAACTATCTATAGAACATTTCATCCTAAATTGAAAGAATATACCTTCTTCTTAGCACCTCATGGTAACTTCACCAAAACTGACTATTATAATTGGTCATGTAACAGACCTCAAAAGATACAGGAAGATTGAAATAATCCCATGCCTCCTATCAGATCACTACAGATTAAGGCTGGTCTTCAAAAGCAACAAAAACAAAAGAAAACCCACATACAAATGGAAGCTGAACAACACTCTACTTAATGATAGCTTGGTTAAGGAAGAAATAAAGAAACAAATTAAAGACTTTTTAGAATTTAATGAAAATGAAGCCACAACATACTCAAACCTATGGAACAGTGCTAAGAGGAAAAGTTATAGTTCTGAGTACCTCATAAAAGAAACTGGAGAGAATATACAGTAGCACCTTGATAGCACATCTGAAAGCTCTAGAAAAAAAAAAAGAATCAAATACACCCAAGAGGAGTAGACTGCAGGAAATAATCAAACTCAGGGCTGAAATCAGCCAAGAAGAAACAAAAAGACCTTTACAAAGAATAAACCAATCTAGGAGATTCCACTTCACACCAGTCAGAATGGTTAAAATCAAAAACTCAAATGACAACAGGTGCTGGCAAGGATGTGGAGAAAGAGGAACACTCCTTCATTGCTAGTGGGATTGCAAGTTGGTAAAACCACTCTGGAAATCAATTTGGCAGTTCCTCAGAAAATTGGGCATAATACTACCAGAGGACCCTTCTATACCACTCCTGGGCATATATACCCAGCGGATTCTCTGACATGTAATAAGGACACGTGCTTTATTACATTCATAGAAGCCTTACTTATAATAGCCAGAATCTGGAAAGAACTCAGATGTCCCTCAGTAGAGGAATGGATACAGCTATTAAAAACAATGAATTCATGAAATTCTTAGGCAAATGGATTACTAGGCAAATGGATTACTCTTTACTAGTTTGTTTTTGCTGACCTCCTCAGATTGCTTTCCTATGCACTCCAGGGCCACCACTTACCTAGGCATAGTACCACCCACAGTGGGTTGGGCCCTTCCACATCAATCATTAATAACAAAAAAATTTTAAAACCTTCACAGGGTTGCCCGTGTGCCAATTATTTGAGGCATTTTTCTCAACTGAGGTTTATTTCCTTCTTTCAGATGGTTCTAGCTTGTGTCAGTTAAAAACTTAAAAATAAAAGTAGCCAGCACAGCATGGGAACCTATTCTTTTATAAGATAACTCAAAATAATAACTTTGAGAAGAGTTGGAATAGACATATCTTGCAAGGGTTGACAATTCTACTCCCAGTTGCCATATTAAATATTATTTTTAAAAATTTTCATTCCAGATGTGCAATGACTCCCTTGTGTTATTGGTCAAGGAGGTAGCAGAGCCCCTCTACAAACAAGTCAAGCAATTGCTACAGTGCACCTAGATTTAAGACCCTGCTGGCAAAGACTACAAATTTACTTACAGGACGTTGAGAAATGCAGCTGAAACTGAGAGGGAAGCTTCCCGCTGCTGCATAGCTTTTATTGTGATCTAATGGTCTATTTAGGCTTCTGGAGAAAATCCATCAATGATCATATCTATTTGTGAGCCCTGTGAGCTACAATACCAACCTTCCAGCAAAGATACACCTATTGGTGCAGTCGGGAAATGACTATTGGGTTGGCAAGCAACCTTTTCAGAATTGGATTTGAGGCCTACTTCACAAGATAGTATTCATGCCAGGTGCTGCAAACCTTGTCAGAAGCCTATGGCCAGAAGTGTTACAGAGAATTTTCTAATGCTGTTTTTCTAAATGAAGATACTGTTAAGCTTCCTGTATGTGTTCATGTTCACGTCTTTAGGTTAGTGAGGCTTTCCGTTGTAGTCAGAGAAGCTTCTGTGTGCAGTGGGGAAGAATGGAGGGATTGCTTGCAGACACTTGTAACTGATCAAAAGTGTAGAAAAGAAATAGATGCTGAGTGTTTAATCCCTAAACAGGACTTCTGTATCACACTCTCCACGGCTCAGGGAACATCACAAAAGAGTAGACTGAAAGAATGTGAAAGCCGGAGCTTGTGAAGAAATGCCATGGGATGGTGTCCTCTGGGCATGGTATAGCCATTTTATTCAGGGACCCATGGAAACTGTGGTTACCTGCATAAGACTTGTGTCCATCACTATCTCATTATGGATGCAGGATGGTCTCCAAAGGCTCCATTCTTCCCCCAAGGAACTATTGGAAGTAAATAGCTGCTAGAGGAGAGGAAGGAGGACGTCATTTTCTTAAACGGAGCATATTTGCACTAGTGAAACTGCTCAGCAGATCCTTGGGTCCCACAAAGTGAAAGGAGAGAACTGACCCTGTAAGCTCCCCCTTGGTTCCACACATGAACTACGGCGAGCACACGTTCTTCTCACAACAAATCAATCGGCTTAATAAAAAACTATTTTAAAGGCTATTATACATTGGTAGCAATATGATAATGAAAAACAAGAATAACAGTGCAGAAGAATGTGATGTGTTTATAAGGAAGTGATGAATTTGAAGGCCTGGGGACTTCAGTACAGTACAGGACATCAGCTGGAAACCATGGCCAGGACCCTGCTGGAAAGACTGGGTCTTTGTTCTACTCTCACGTTACAGAGGGGTGCTTGAACTGGGACCGAATGGGCACACTAACAAGAAAATCAACTTGCCAATATAAAGACTTTGCACAAAGGTGGACAACTAGGGGAGAAAGGAAGCAACTTAATTTTGTGGGTCAAGTAGCTCACTTGATTCTTTGTGTCAGGTTTATGAGATTGCATTGGAAGTACTAATAGGCTCCCATCAGGAAACCTGAAAAAAAAAACTGAAGCTATTTCAGCCCCTTTCACTGGCAGTGAGGGAGGGAAAGCCCTGACCTGTCTAGTTCTGAATCACTATCATTATTTTTATAAGTAATGATCATTATTTCAACTGCTCTTTAAGTGTCTTTTTTACTTTTGAGATTATAATTTAATTATAGCATGTTCCTCTTTACTTTACTCCATCTAAACCCTCTCGCATGTCCCTCCTCACTATCCTTCAAATCTCTTCCCTCTTTTGTTCATTAACTGTGCATACACACCCGCATATATGTTCCCAAATATAATGTGTTCCATTCATATAATGTTAAGTGCATGTGTGTTTCAGGGCTGTTTGGCACTGAATAACCGACTCATGTGTTCTTCCTTGGGGAAGGCCAGCCCTCCCATTCCCTGCTTTCCTCCATAGCCTGTAGTATTTTTTGTGGAGAGTTGAGGCCTCGTGGGCTTTTCCCCCACGCAGTTTGGCATGCTCATTGGTGTTCTCCTTGTTCAGCTGACATGTGGGTAATCATGCTGGGAGGCTTTGTAGGTGTAGCATCTGTCATTACTAGGACTCTCACCCCAAAGGTCATCATCCTCTGGTAAGTATCATCATCTTTCCTCCTCTTCTACAGGTTTCCTCAGTCTTAGGTGTAGAAGTATTTTATAGATGTTTCCAGTGAGACTGTGCTCCATAACCCTGCATGCTGATTGACTATAGTTTTCTGGATTGATCTCCATCTATTCCAAAGAGAAGTTTTTTTGAAGAGGAGTGAGGATTACATTTATCTGGGGGTGCAAGAGCAAAAATTTATAGATATTACAAATTATGCAAGCATACAAATGGTTGTCATTACTCTACCATTAACCATGACTTCACTAACATTGAGTCTGAACCATTATCCTTGTTAATGGCACAATCTCATCAATCCAACACATCACAAAAGTGTCTATAGACTCCCCAGCCACCCTTCTACAACCTAAGCAACAGTTACAGACTTCTGTGCTTACAAAGATTTACAAAAAGTTCCGCAGATGTAAACTCATGTTTACCAGACTTAGTATTTTAGTCTCCAGTGTACAACTGTAAATATCACAGATGAGAGACATCCACACCCAGTCTGTGGATTCTATTATAACAACAAAGAGGTTACTCACAGAATGCCAACAGCCAAAATGGAAATAAGGAGTCTCTTGCTTCTTGCAAGTATGAAAATTATGAGGGAATTAGTCTTTGTTTCTCAGCAGGCTAAGTCAGAATTCTTTGAGAATCTTTAATCCCAGCAATAATTACAGTAGATTGAAGTAAGTACTAGCAATTGGCTTTTAAAATTATTGCAAGTCAAGAGGGAAAATTTTTCATGACAGTAAAAGTCTTTATAAATTTCAATTTCAATTTCAGCATTCTGTGACAGACAGCTAAAAGACAAATTTGGAAGAGTCTAATCATGACTCTAAGATATATACAAAGGGAAAACACCACAGACAATTGTTTGACTCAATAATTCACTCAGGAATCAGAGCAGCATTGAAATAAAATCAAAGAGTCAACAAGTTTTCATTTACATGGAATAAAAGGATGGTGAAATAGACAATAGGGAAAGGTTTTGCCATTGGCAATGTAAATGAAGATGATATTCAATAAAAAAATTAAAAAAAGAAAATATCATACTGAGCATTATAATCCAATCACAAAGAACACACATGGTATGTACTCACTGATAAACAGATTTTAGCATAGAAGCTCTAAATATCCAAGATACAATTCACAAACCACCTGAAGCTAAAGAAGGAAGACCAGAGTCTGGATGCTTCAGTCCTTCTTAAAAAGGAGGACAAAATACCCATTGGAGGAGATACAGAGACAAAGTGTAGAGCAGAGACTGAAGGAAAGACCACCCAGAAGCTGCCCCACCTGGGGATCCATCCCATATACAGTTACCAAACCCAGACACTACTGTGGATGCCAACAAGTGCTTGCTGACAGGAACCTGATGGCCAGGGCTAATGGCTAGTACATAGTCAATGTCAACAGTCAACAAAGAAGTCAGAAATCAACAGAGTGGGCTTCAAATGCTGTTACATATAAGGGAAGCACATGGAGAGTGAATAGTACATGTTCTTCTCCCTAACTGTGTGAGGAGAGGACACATACAGAGCTTGCAGGTCTTCTGTTGGCTTCTATTATGACAATACAGAAAATTAACAAGTTAAACAAAAGTTAAACCACTATTTGTCCAGTTTCTACCATAAGTTCCAAACAAACCCCCAAACAAAATAGGTCAGTGTTTTTCTTCCAACCTGAACTACACAAAAACCTGCCTTAAAATAAAACCTAGCTTACGCGAGGTCACATCCAGGTGTAGGTTCCTACTGTCCTAATGTGTCCTTCTTCCTTCATACCCATGGAGCCTTTCTTAAACTTCTACTTTATACATGTACATACTCACATGTTCACCCACACATGCACATATATACATACAAGCACAGATGTATACATATCCACACATATACACCAATTTGAAACACTGGTATCAGCCTTCGTTTCATTGGCATGAAGCTTCAAGTCACTTTTCAAAGCTTTTAAGCCTTAGAATTGTGGGTAAGGAATTGTAGACTTGTACTAGCTCCTGTTGACAATTCTTCATCAGCATCTTCATCTCTACACCCTGGATCCATGTATGCTTCCCTTGATATTTATTCCCATTGCACGCAATAAATCTCAGCATTTTACAAAAGCCAGTCTTTCTCATGTGTGCCCTCACTCAATATTCATCTATTGTTGGAGCAAGAACGAGCAAGGATATAGCCTCTGCCCGCCACCTGCACAGCTAAGTTAGTTACTAATCTTTGGTCTTCTGCCAAACCTTTTTCTAGTTTCTTTGCTTCTAATCCACTTCCTTCTTTCCAGGTCAATCCATCATTCAGTACAGTCTCCCATGGTGGTGTCATCTCTGCATGTAGCACTGCATCTCCCTCAGAAGCAAACACCCCCTGTGTGTACGGCTCTATTTTGCTAGTCACATCCTTGCAGCCTGTGCATCAACCACATTCTTCTTTCAGAAATCTAACTTCTTTAGGCTCTATCTTACCTCAAATCTTTCTTGTTCTTATGAAACAGGTCAGTTGGCTCAAAGTTTGTCCTCACTAGAAAGAATTCTCCTGACTCCAAATCCTTCTATAGCCTGTCTCCTTTTAAAACAAGTCATGTGTATCCATTCCTTCTCTAGAAATTTCCATTTTCCTCTGACATGCATCTTCTTTACCACAAACCCTCCCCACCTCAAAGTAGGTGGCAAAGGCTATAGGTTATTTATTGTCGCTATGGTCTGCTATATGGGAAACATCCATAAATATCTCAACAGTGTTTAAAGAAGCAAAGGAATGTTCTTCCTTTCTTATTATTGTTTTCCTTTGCCCAACTTAAAGTTTCTCTGTAGGAAAGAAGGAAGGAAGGAAGGAAAGAAGGGAGGGAGGGAGGGAAGGGAAGGAGGGAGAGATAGAAGGTAGGGAGGGAGGGAGGAAGGAAGGAAGGAAGGAAAGAATGGGAGGAAGGTAAAAAGGGAGAGAAGGAGGGAGGGAGGGAGGGAGGGAGGGAGGGAGGGAGGGAGGGAGGGAGGGAGGAAAGAGGAATGCATTCGAAACACCTGAATTCAATCTCAAAGAATGAAAAATGGAGCATTATACAAGCTATGAGGGGAACAAATGACACTAGGGCGAGAGAGAGCTAGCATAAAACCATGGTGGAATGAACACAGAGCAAGAAATCTGAAGGAAGCAGCAGTGGAAGATGCACCTAGAATCTCTGCTCTGCCCACAGATATACAGAAGGCAGATCGAAGGAACCTGCAGGCACAGTGTGGGTAGGAAGCAATACAGCTTCAGCAAGACTAAACCAGCTCTTCACAGTCAGTTGGCTGAAGAAAGTAATTAGAGATTGAGAACCAGTGCAAGCAACTTCTTCATGAGCTGGCTCAGAAGAGATGGGAGATAAATGAATGGGATATTAGAATGAATACAACTAGTTAAAAAGTAACCAAAAATATCAACAGGAATCAAGATGGTTTAGAATATTTAGAAGGATTTTGGGGAAAAATGTTTTCAAAGAAATTGAGAATCAAATTTAGAAAAACCATCTACCATTTAAAATTACACTATCTGATCCCTTCATGACACAGGGTCTTCCTCTCCTACTTGCTTGCATGTCTTATTATCTCTTACAAGGCATTCAGAAGAGAGACTGGAAGTCCCCCTGCCTGCCTGCTTATTATCCAGCCAACCCACAACCTTTCTTTGGCACAATGTAGAATCCAACCCAGAGTTCTAGGTAGACCTACAAAGGCATTCTTCCACTGTCTTAGTTACGGTCATTATTGTGTGATGAAACACAATGACCAAGAGTAACTTGGGGAAGGAAGGTTTTACTCTTCCACATCCCAGTTTGCTGTATATAGACTCCATGACTATGGTAACTCTTACAAAGGAAAACTTTTCATCAGGGCTGGTTTTGCAGAGATTTAGTTCATTATTGTCGTGTTAAGAAGCATGATACCATGCAGGCAGGTATGGTGCTAAAGAAGGAGCAGAGAGTTCTACATCTGAATCATCTGATAACAGGAAGTGAGGAAAACACTGACTTAAGCTTCTGAAACCTCAAAGCACACCCCCAGTTGCACATTTCTTCCATCAAGGCCACATCTTCTCCAACAAGGCTGCACCACTTAATAGTGGCATTCCCTATGTGCCTAAAGGGACCATTTTCATTCCAACTACCATGCCATTCACTGTTAAAGGAAATCAGGACAGAACTGAAGCAGGGCAGGAGCCTGGAGGCAGGAGCTAATGCAGAGGACATGGAGGAGTGGTGCTTATTGGTTTTCTCTTTATAGCTTGCTCAGCCTGCTTTCTTATGGAACCCAGGATCCCCACTCCAATGTGGCCCCACTCACAATGATCTCAGTAGTTACATTTATCCCTACATGAGTTGGCCTTGTTTCTAATATCCCTTTCATTTATCAAAACAGTATGCAGTGCAATACCAAGGACCATTAAGCTGGTCCACAACCTATCAAGCTGAAGTAACAGCATGCAAATATCCAAGCATTCAGTGAATAAAAGCAAGACTAGATATCCACACCAAGAAATACAACCAATCACTAAATTCTAGATGCCTAGACACTAGCCTCCAAACACAAATCAGCCAGCCAAAAATTCCAGCATATATTAGGGAGGTGATCCCAAAGTTCCATCTAAGGAGCAGTGGGCATTTGATAGCTTCTGTGAGAGGAAAACTCAGTTTTTCTTAGAGGTGTGACCTCTGGTATGTGGACCATACTTCAGAGCAGGCTGCATATCCAAGAGTAGTTGGGCAATACAAATTGAACTCAATTTAGTTTTTCTAAAGAGAAGAAAATTTGAAGTTGAGTGAGTGGGTAGATATCTTGTACTGGCTGGTTTTGTGTGTCAATTTGACACAGGCTAGAATTATCACAGAGAAAGGAGCTTCAGGTGAGGAAATGCTTCCATGAGATCCAGCTGTAAGGCATTTTCTCAATTAGTGATCAAGAAGGGAGGGCTCCTTTCAGGGTGGTGCCATCCCTGGGCTGGTAGTCTTGGGTTCTATAAGAAAGCAAGCTGAGCAAGCCAGGAGAAGCAAGCCAGTAAGTAACATCCCTTCATGGCCTCTGAATCAGCTCCTGCTTCCTGATCTGCTTGAGTTCCAGTCCTGACTTTCTTAAGTGATGAACAGCAATGTGGAAGTGTAAGCTGAATAAACCCTTTCCTCTCCAACTTGCTTCTTGGTCATGATGTTTGTGCAGGAATAGAAACCCTGACTAAGACATATGTGAAAGACAATCTGGAAGGAATCTGGGAGAGAATATAATAAAAAAAATACTATAAGAAATGAAAGGTTAATATAAATGTCTTCCTTTTAAAGTAGGCCAAGGGGATGGAGAACATTAGAAACACTTGCTAGTTTTGCAGGGGATCCAGATTCAGTTCCTATCACCCATGTGGTCCCTCACAACCAACAATAAATCCAGTTTCAGGAGATCCAATGCCCTTTTCTGGCCTCTCAGGGCCTATACAGGC
The DNA here is from genome assembly GCA_964023405.1 of Apodemus agrarius. Classification (NCBI taxonomy): domain Eukaryota; kingdom Metazoa; phylum Chordata; class Mammalia; order Rodentia; family Muridae; genus Apodemus; species Apodemus agrarius. Next base: position 91,677,139 of record OZ030006.1, on the reverse strand, counting down.
ACTGGGTACACACAGAATGTATGCACATGTGTGTAGGCAAGAACTCATACACACAAGATTTAAAAAACAAATATCTGACAAAGTTGGATGGGATGTTAATCTAGGCAGAAGAACCATATAAAATTGTATTACCCTTACCTTTCACTTATTTATTTATTTGTGTGTATATGTATAGGTGCATTCATGCTGAGGTGAGTGCACACAGAGCACACACAGAGGACAGATGACAGTGTCTGGGAGTTGTTGGTGTACAGGCAGTTCTTCTGACCTGCTCTCAGGGACCTAGCTATTGAGTACACCATCACCTGCCACCAAGCAGGCTGCAGATAAAAAGGACCACTGCACCCCAGCTCTCTCTGAATGTTCTATGTGTTCTCTCTCTCTCTCACTCTCTCTCTCCCTTGCCCCCTTTCTTTCTGCCTTCATTACTCTCTTGCTCCTTCTATCCCTTACGTAGGTCCTCTCTCCTCTCCCCTCCCCCAGTGAACCCCTTTTACACCAGATCTGTTGCATGACATAATTTCTCAGTGGTACACCTTCGCTCAAGCCTGTCAAAGGTACCCCTTCACTGCATTATATTTCATAACATTAGTACCGTAAGCTGGGGGCGGAGGGTTCTCTTGGTGTCTATCTACACTGGACTCCTACCTGCCCGCTGAACGTGTGACAGTTCTGCTTTCTGGTCTACTGGTCACCAGGTACTCTATCCGACCCTGACAATTGATGAGTTCTCTACTTGTCTTTTTTTTAAATTTTTTTAATTGGATATATTCTATATTTACAATTCATTTCCCTTTTTTGGTTCCCCACCCCCCAAAGGTCCCACATGCCATTTGCCCTCTCCCTGCTCCCTCATCCACCCCTTCCCTCTTCCCTGTTCTTGTATTCCCCTACACTGATGCTTTTATCCTTTCCAGCCCCACTGTCCACTCCTTTCTCCTTGTCAGACATCATTTGGTATGTTAATTGTGTCTTTGGTGTCCCAAAATTCTAGGCTAATATCCACTTATCAGTGACTGCATACCATGGGTATTCTTTTGAGACTGGGTTACCTCACTTAGTATGATGTTCTCCAGCTCCATCCATTTCTCTAAGAATTTCATGAATTCATTGTTTCTAATGGCTGAATAGTACTCCATTGTGTATATATACCACATTTTTTTGTATCCATTCCTCCGTTGAGGGACATCTGGGTTCTTTCCAGCTTCTGGCTATTATAAATAAGGCTGCTATGAACATAGTGGAGCATGTATCCTTATTGCATGCTGGGGAATCTTCTGGGTATATTCCCAGGAGTGGTATGGCTGGGTCCTCCAGAAGTATCATGTCCAGTTTTCTGAGGAACCGCCAGACTGATTTCCAGAGTGGTTGTACCAGCTTGCATTCCCACCAGCAGTGGAGGAGTGTTCCTCTTTCTCCACATCCTCGCCAACACCTGATGTCTTCTGAGTTTTTAATCTTAGCCATTCTACTTGTCTTAAATGCTTCTATGAGTCTGTCCATTTCCCTGGGCAAGGCTTTGTTCTTCCAACATTGTTTCTCACCCCCTTGGCTTCTCTCGAAAATCCTGGTACAGGGTAAATCATGTCTACTTAGGCTTACCCCAGGCCCCTGTCCACTGAATGGTGGTTCACTGGACAGCTTGGGTCTTCTCAGTCAGTCTCCCCTGGGTCCCTGGGAAGCCTCATAACCAAGCCTGGGGCTCCTCATCAATGGAAATTGCACCCTGGAACACATCGCTGCTAAACTTATCAAACCTGGCCACATACACCACTTAAATCAAGGGAACACGAAAAGAAAATTTTCCTTTCTTTATTCCATTTTCCTCCTTCCAAGCTGTTTGTTTGTTTCTGGTCTCCCTCCCAACACTATCTAAACCTATTGCCTGAAAGCTTGCAACAAGCCAGGGTCAGATAAGAGCAAACAGTGCAGCTCACTCAACATATGATTCTGCTACAGGATCTTCTCTCATAACTACTGCTGAAGTACGTGAGGATCATTTGTCTGTGAATTTGATTCCAAATTCTAGAGTCTGCCATGTCCTTGACATGATTCTAGCTCCTCCAATTCTAGCTCCTCCAGCCTGTCCATGTGGCTCCTGTGCCCTTCCCCCTCCTGGCTTTCTGCTGCCAGGCTGTGCTAAGCTAAACATGCTCTCTCTCTCTCTCTCTCTCTCTCTCTCTCTCTCTCTCTCTCTCTCTCTCTCTCTCTCTCTTCCTCTCTCTTCCTCTCTCTTCCTCTCTCTCTCCTCTCTCTCTCTCTCTCTCTCTCTCTCTCTCTCTCTCTCTCTCTCTTCCTTCATGGACTCAGATTTTATAACAACTTGGCCCAGAAATTGGCACATCTGATTTGCAAATTCTCAGTGCACTGGACAAATGATTCCCAAATATCTTATATCTAAACTTGCTCTGCTCAACACTTAAGGTTCCACTTCCTCACCCTTAAAACAAGTCTTTTGCTTCTTGACTTCATTGTACTCTACTCTCAAAAACAAAAACAAAAACAAAAAAGTCTCACGGTTATGCTGTAAAATCTTATCTACAGATTTGTAAGTTACCTATTGGGTATGTTTTTTTTTTTTTTTTTTTTTAATTTTATTTTCTATATTCTATGTTTACATTCCAAAGGCTTTCCCCTTTCCCAGTTCCCACCCACCATAGTTCCCATAGTTCCTCTCCCCCCCATCTGTTCCCCAATAATTCCCCCTCCCCCCTCGGTTTCTTTACTAAACTGGAAGCAATCTTTACAGGCCCAGGGTCCTCTCCTTTCTTCTTCTTGGGAATCATTTGACTTGCTATTTGTGTCTTGAGTATTTAGGGCTTCTGGGCTCATTAATATCCACTTATCAGTGATTGCATTTCAGGTGCATTCTTTTGTGATTGGGTTAATTCACTCAGGATGATATTTTCCAGGTCTAACCATTTACCTACAAATTGCATGAATTCATTATTTTTAATTGCTGTGTAGTATTCCATTGTATAAATATACCACATTTTCTGTATCCATTCCTCCTTTGAGGGATATTTGGGCTGCTTCCAATTTCTGGCTATTATAAACAAGGCTGCTATAAACATAGTGGAGCATGTGTCCTTATTGCATGCAGGGGAATCCTCTGGGTATATGCCCAGGAGTGGTATGCCAGGGTCCTCTGGAAGTAACATGCCCAATTTTCTGAGGAACCGCCAAACTGATTTCCAGAGCGGTTTTACCATTTTGCAATCCCACCAACAGTGGAGGAGTGTTCCTCTTTCTCCACATCCTCGCCAGCACTTGTTGTCTCTTGAGTTTTTAATCTTAGCCATTCTGACTGGTGTGAGGTGGAATCTCAGGGTTGTTTTGATTTGCATTTCCCTGATGACTAATGATGTTGAACATCTTTTAAGGTGTTTCTCGGCCATCCGAATTTCTTCTGGTGAGAATTCTTTGTTTAGCTCTGTGCCCCATTTTTTGATAGGGTTATTTGGTTCTTTGCGGTCTAACTTCTTGAGTTCTTTGTATATATTGGATATTAGCCCTCTGTCGGATGTGGGGTTGGTGAAGATCTTTTCCCACTTTGTTGGTTGCCGTTTTGTCCTTCTGACAGTGTCCTTTGCTTTGCAGAAACTTTGTAATTTTATGAGGTCCCATTTGTCGATTCTTGATCTTAGAGCATAAGCTATTGGTGTTCTGTTCAGGAACTTTTCCCCTGTGCCCAAGTCCTCCAGGGTCTTCCCAAGTTTCTTTTCTAATAGTTTCAGTGTGTCTGGTTTTATGTGGAGGTCCTTGATCCACTTGGAGTTGATCTTAGTACAAGGAGATAAGAGTGGGTCAATTCGCATTCTTCTGCATGTTGACCTCCAGTTGAACCAGCACCATTTGTTGAAAAGGCTATCTTTTTTCCACCGGATGGTTGTGGCTCCTTTATCAAAGATCAAGTGACCATAAGTCTGTGGGTTAATTTCTGGGTCTTCAATCCTATTCCATTGATCTACCTGCCTGTTGCTGTACCAATACCATGCAGTTTTTAACACAATTGCTCTGTAGTACTGCTTGAGGTCAGGGATATTGATTCCCCCAGAAGTCCTTTTATTGTTGAGAATAGTTTTAGCTATCCTGGGTTTTTTGTTGCTCCAGATGAATTTGAGAATTGCTCTTTCTAGATCTATGAAGAATTGATTTGGGATTTTGATGGGGATTGCATTGAATCTGTAGATTGCTTTTGGCAAGATGGCCATTTTTACTATATTGATCCTGCCAATCCAGGAGCAAGAAATATTTTTCCATCTCCTGAGGTCTTCTTCGATTTCTTTCTTCAGGGACTTGAAGTTCCTGTCATACAGATCTTTCACTTGTTTGGTTAGAGTTACGCCAAGGTACTTTATGTTGTTTGTGGCTATTGTGAAGGGTGTTATTTCCCTAACTTCTTTCTCAGCCTGCTTGTCCTTTGAGTACAAGAAGGCTACTGATTTGCTTGAGTTAATTTTATAACCAGCCACGTTGCTGAAGTTGTTTATCAGCTGTAGAAGTTCTCTGGTGGAGTTTTTTGGATCGCTTAAGTAGACTATCATATCATCTGCAAATAATGATACTTTGACTTCTTCCTTTCCAATTTGTATCCCTTTGACTTCCTTATGTTGTCTGATTGCTCTCGCTAGAACTTCAAGTACTATATTGAAAAGATATGGAGAGAGAGGACAGCCTTGTCTAGTCCCTGATTTTAGTGGAATTGCTTCAAGTTTCTCTCCATTTATTTTGATGTTGGCTACTGGTTTGCTGTAGATTGCTTTTACTATGTTTAGGTATGGGCCTTGAATTCCTGCTCTTTCCAAGACTTTTAGCATGAAAGGATGCTGAATTTTGTCAAATGCTTTTTCAGCATCTAATGAGATGACCATGTGGTTTTTTTCTTTTAGTTTGTTTATGTAGTGGATTACATTGATGGATTTCCGTATATTGAACCATCCCTGCATTCCTGGGATGAAGCCTACTTGATCATGGTGAATGATCGTTTTGATATGCTCTTGGATTCGGTTGGCAAGGATTTTATTTAGTATTTTTGCATCTATATTCATAAGAGAAATTGGCCTGTAGTTCTCTTTTTTTGTTGGATCTTTTTGTGGTTTAGGTATCAGCGTAATTGTGGTTTCGAAGAATGAGTTGGGCAGTGTCCCTTCTGTCTCTATTTTGTGGAATAGTTTGAAGAGTATTGGTGTTAAGTCTTCTTTGAAGGTCTGGTAGAATTCTGCACTAAAACCATCTGGTCCCGTACTTTTTTTGGTTGGGAGGCTTTCTATAACCCCTTCTATTTCTTTAAGGGTTATGGGACTGTTTAGCTGGTCTACTTGATGCTGATTTAATTTTGGTATTTGGTATCTGTCTAGGAAATTGTCCATTTCCTCCAGATTGTCCAGTTGTTTTGAGTATAGGCCTTTGTAGTAGGATCTGATGATCTTTTGAATTTCCTCTGTTTCTGTTGTTATATCCCCCTTTTCATTTTTAATTTTGTTAATTTGGATACTATCTCTGTGCCCTTTGGTTAGTCTAGCTAAGGGCTTATCTATCTTGTTGATTTTCTCGAAGAACCAGCTCTTGGTTTTGTTGATTCTTTGTATGGTTCTCTTTGTTTCTGCTTGATTGATTTCAGCCCTTAGTTTGATGATTTCCTCTCTTCTACTCCTCCTGGGTGAGTTAGCATCTTTTTGTTCTAGCGCCTTCAGGTGTGCTGTTAAGTTGCTAGTGTATGCTCTTTCCAGTTTCTTTTTGGAGGCACTCAGGGCTATGAGTTTTCCTCTTAGCACTGCTTTCATTGTATCCCAGAGATTTGGGTAGGTCGTACCTTCATTTTCATTGAAGTCTAAAAAGTCTTTGATTTCTTTCTTTATTTCTTCCTTGACCAGGGTGTCATTGAGTAGAGTATTGTTCAGTTTCCATGTGTATGTGGGCTTTCTGTAGTTCTTCTTGTTATTGAAGACCACTTTTACTCCATAGTGATCCGATAGGAGACATGGGATTAGTTCGGTCTTCTTGTATTTGTTGAGGTCTGTCTTGTGACCAATTATATGATCAATTTTTGAGAAGGTACCGTGCGGTGCTGAGAAAAAGGTATACTCTTTTGTTTTAGGATGGAATGTTCTATATATATCTGTTAAATCCAATTGGTCCAAAGCTTCAATTAGTTTCACTGTGTCCCTGTTTAGTTTCTGCTTTCCTGATCGGTCCATTGAGGAGAGTGGAGTGTTGAAGTCACCTACAATCATTGTGTTAGGTGCGATGTGTGCTTTAAGCTTTAGTAAAGTTTCTTTTACGAATGAGGGTGCCCTTGCATTTGGTGCATAGATGTTCAGTATTGAGAATTCTTCTTGGTGGATTTTCCCTTTGACAAGCAGGAAGTGACCTTCTGTGTCTCTTTTGATGACTTTAGGTTGAAAGTCGATTTTATCTGATATTAGAATGGCTACTCCAGCTTGTTTCCTGGGACCATTTGCTTGTAGAACTGTCTTCCAGCCTTTTACTCTAAGGTGGTGTTTGTCTTTGACACTGAGATGTGTTTCCTGTATGCAGCAAAATGTAGGGTCCTGTTTCCGTATCCAGTCTGTTAGTCTGTGTCTTTTGATTGGGGAATTGAGTCCATTGATATTAAGAGATATTAAGGAATAGTAATTATTACTTCCTGACATTTTGGGAATTGTTATTATTATTTGTATTTGAGTGGTTCTCTTCTTTTGGGTTGGATGAGATGGGGTTTCTATCTTGTTTCTTCTGGGGTGTTGTTTCCCCCCTTGTGTTGGTATTTTTCCCCTATTATCCTTTGTAGGGCTGGGTTTGTAGATAAGTATCTTGCAAATTTGGTTTTGTCGTGGAATATCTTGGTTTCCCCATCTATGGCAATTGAGAGTTTCGCTGGGTATAGTAGTCTTGGCTGAAGTTTGTGTTCTCTTAGGGTCTGCATAAGGTCTGCCCAGGATCTTCTAGCTTTCATGGTCTCAGGTGAGAAGTCTGGTGTAATTCTGATAGGTCTTCCTTTATATGTTACTTGTCCTTTTTCTCTTACTGCCTTTAATATTCTTTCTTTGTTTAGTACATTTGGGGTTTTGACTATTATGTGACGGGAAGTATTTCTGTTCTGGTCCAGTCTATTTGGGGTTCTATAGGCTTCTTGTATATTCATGGGCATCTCTCTCTTTAGGTTGGGGAAATTTTCTTCCATAATTTTGTAGAAGATATTTGCTGGCCCTTTAAGTTGTAGATCTTCATTCTCATCTATCCCTATAATCCTTAGGTTTGGTCTTCTCATTGTGTCCTGGATTTCCTGAATGTTTTGGGTTACCAGCTTTTTGCATTTTGCATTTTCTTTAATTGTTGAATCCATGGTTCCTATGGTATCTTCAGCATCTGAGATTCTGTCTTCTATCTCTTGTATTCTATTGTTGATATTTGCATCTATGACTCCTGATTTCTTCCCAAGGTTTTCTATTTCCAACATTGTCTCCCTTTGCGATTGCTTAGTTGTTTCTACTTCTGTTTTTAGATTTTGTATGGTTTTGCTCAGATCTTTCAGTTGCTTGTTTGTGTTTTCCTGTAATTCTTTAAGGGATTTTTGTGTTTCCTCCTTTATGACTTCTACTCGTTGACCCATGTTCTCTTGTATTTCTTTGGGTGATTTTTGTTTCTCCCCCTTATTGGGATTCACTTTTTGCTCTATATTCTCCTGGATTTCTTTAAGTGATTTTTGTGTCTGCCTTGTATGGGCTTCTAGTTTTTGATCTATTTTCTCCTCTATTACTTTAAGAAATTTATCTAAGTGATCCTCAATCTGCATCTTTACCAGTGATTTTAGATCTGAGTCTTGTTTTTCTGGTGTGTTGAGATATCTGGGATTTAATTGTGTTTGTCTTGCAATGGCTTCTAGCTTTTGATCTATTTTCTCATGTATTACTTTAAGAGATTTATCTAAGTGTTCCTCTATCAGCATCCTGACCAGTGATTTTAGATCTGAGTCTTGTTTTTCTGGTGTTTCGGGGTATCCAATATTTATTGCTGTTGGGGAACTGGGTTCGGATGCCGCCATATTGCCTTGATTTTTGTTAGTAGCGATCTTACGTTTGCCTTTTGCCATCTGGTTAACTCTGGTGTTAGTTGGTCCAGTAGATACTAGCTGGTGCTTGACCCTCCTGTGGGGTTGTAAGGCTATTTCCCAGTGACTGGGATACCTGAATCACTGTCCTGCGGGGCTCTTGCTCACAGATTGCTGACAGGTGGCCTGAGTCCCCCGAGGTCTTAACCTCAGGATATCCCAGGTATTTGGTTCCGCCTGTTGGGCGGCTGCTCTGCACTGCTCCTGCTCAGGGTTCGCTGTCTGATATCCTGTTTCCCCAGGGGTCTTAAAGTTGGGATATCTCAGTTATCTGGTTCCGCCTGCTGGTCCCAAGCTGCTGGGAAGCTGGCTGGGTCCGGTTTCCAGCTTCCCTGCCACTGGCTGGATGGGAGGCTGGTTCGGCCTCCGGCTGGGTCTGGGTACCTGGCACACTGGCTGACTCTGGCTTCCTCACCACCAGCTGGACGGGAAGCTGCAGACAATATGGCAGCTGCCTGCAGGGAGCTCGGGGTCCGCCCCGCGCGCGAGTGCAGAGTGCACCCGCTATTCTGTGCCCAATTCCCACTCCAGGCCTGAGTCCCCGAAGGTCTTAAGCTCGGGCTGTGTCGGGTACCTGGTTCTGCCGCCGCCGCCGGATGGTTCTGAGCACCTGGGACGCTGGGTGACCCTCCGGCTTCCCCACCGCCAGCTGGGCGGGAAGCTGCAGGCAATATGGCAGCTGCCTGCAGGGAGCTCAGGGTCCGCCCCGCGCGCGAGTGCAGAGTGCACCCGCTATTCTGTGCCCAATTCCCACTCCAGGCCTGAGTCCCCGAAGGTCTTAAGCTCGGGCTGTGTCGGGTACCTGGTTCTGCCGCCGCCGCCGGATGGTTCTGAGCACCTGGCACTGGGTATGTTTTAAAATCTAAATTATCTGCAATAATATTTGGCTTTAAACTTGTGACAAAAGGCTTATGATTAAAATCCATACATGTGAATGTACATGTACATGTGTACAATGTACATGAATGTGTATGTACATGTGAATGTAACTTGGATGCATTTCATTTAACACAGGTAGATAGATAGATAGATAGATAGATAGATAGATAGATCTACTGGGAAAAAATATTTGAAATAGTTTTCCTTCCTCTTGGCTGGTGACCTCACCAGGATGTCAATGATGACATGGCTTGCAACTGGCCCTGTGATTTCAACATCTTAAGATGACCACAGGGTCATCTTAAAAAGCAACAGTTATAAAACTTCTCAGTCCTACTGAGCCCTTAGTTTATTGTTATATCTCCTTTTAGACTAAGAAAGCAACAAGTCTCAAAAATTTTAGATATGAATGGATTTTGTATAATAGAAATGCAGTTATATCTGCTGCAACATACTGTGGATGTGATTCAGCTCTAGTTTCAAATATTCTATATATGAAATTTCAAGGTTATAATGGTCTATTCAGATTAACAGAAGCTAATTTAAAATATATGTCTAACAAGGCAGCTGGGAGCAGCCTGCCCGCGGACCCTTACAGCAGCGGTCACAGTAGGTCTGCATATTGCTACCAGGACACAGCTAGAGAGGCACAGGTAGACAGACTCCAGCCGGGGCTACCATCACGCCAGTGGATCCGCCAGGCTCTTGCCACCAGCCAGGCCCAGGGCCGAGGCTCTGCGGGATTTCTCCATGCCCTCCGGCCTTGCACCAAGGCAGCTGGGAGCAGCCTGCCTGCGGACTCTTACAGCAGGGGTCGAGGTAGGTTTCCATATTGCCACCAAGACACCACTAGAGAGGCCCAGGTAGTCAGATTCAATCAGGGGCTACCATCACTCGGGAGGATCCTCCAGGCTCACCCCACTAACCAGGGCAAGGGAGGCAGCTGGAGAGACATCTCCACGCCCTTCGGCCTTGCACCAACTCGGTTGGGAACTGCCCTCCCTGAGGTTCCCTCAGCACTCACAGAGGCAGTCTCTATCTTGCAGCATAATCACTAGTAGAGAAACAACAGTTGAGCCCAGCCTCGCGGGCGTTTCAAACACCAGCCAGTGACAAGATGGCCAACTAACGCCAGAGATAACCAGATGGCAAAAGGAAAACGAAGGAACGTTACTAACAGAAATCAAGGCAGCATGACAGCATCTGAACCCAGTTTGCCAACAACAGGAAGCCCTGGATACCCCAACACACCAGAAAAACAAGACTTGGATCTAAAATCACTGGTCAGGATGTTGGTAGCATAATACATAGATAAATCTCTTAAAGAAATACAGGAGAAAATGGATCAAAAGTTAGAAGCCTTTACAAGGCAAACACAAAAATCACTTAAAGAAATTCAGGAGAATAACGATCAAAAAACAGAAACCAATAAGGAGGAAACACAAAAATCACTTAAAGAAATACAGAAGAACATGGGTCAACAAGTAGAAGCTATGAAAGAGGAAACACAAAAATCTCTCAAAGAAATACATGAAAACACAATCAAGCAAGTGAAAGATCTGAGCATATCCATCCAGGTTCTAAAAACAGAAGTAGAAACAACTAAGAAATCCCAGAGGGAGACAACATTGGAGATAGAAAACCTTGGGAAGAAATCAGGGGCCATAGATACAAATATCAACAATAGATTACAAGAGATAGAAGAAAGGATCTCAGATGCCGAAAATAGCATAGGAACCATTGATTCAAGTCAAAGAAAATACTAAATGCAAAAAGGTTATAACGCAAAACGTCCAGGAAATCCAGGACACAATGAGAAGACCAAACCTAAGGATTATAGGTATAGATGAGAGTGAAGATTTACAAGTTAAAGGGCCAGCAAATATCTTCTACAAAATTATGGAAGAAAACTTCCCCAAACTAAAGAGAGAGATGCCCATGGATATACAAGAAGCCTACAGAACGCCAAACAGACTGGACCAGAACAGATAATAATATCTCGTCACATAATAATCAAAACCCCAAATGTACTAAACAAAGAAAGAATATTAAAGGCACCTAGAGAAAAAGGCCAAGTAACGTATAAAGGAAGACCTATCAGAATAACACCAGACTTCTAACCTGAGACCATGAAAGCTAGAAGATCCTGGGCAGATATCATGCAAACTCTAAGAGAACACAAACTTCAGCCAAAACTACTTACCCAGCAAAACTCTCAATCGCCATAGATGGAGACATCAAGGTATTCCATGACAAAAACAAATTTGCATGTTATCTTTCCACAAACCCAGCCCTACAAAGGATAATAGGGGGAAAACACCAACACAAGGAAGGAAACGACATCCCGGAAGAAGCAAGATAGAAACCTCTCATCAAACCCAAAAGAAGATAACCTCTCAAATATAAAAAAATAATTTCAAAAATGTTGGGAGGTAATAATTACTATTCCTTAATATCTCTTAACATCAATGGACTCAATTCCCCAATAAAAAGACATAGACTAACAGACTGGATACGGAAACAGGATACATTTTGCTGCATACAGGAAACACATCTCAGTGTTAAAGACAAACTCTGCCTTAGAGTAAAAAGCTGGAAGACAATTTTAAAAGAAAATGGTCTCAGAAAACAAGCTTCAGTAGCTATTCTAATATCAGATAAAATTGACATCCAACCTAAAGTCATCAAAAGAGACACAGAAGGTCACTTCTTGCTGGTCAAAGGGAAAATCCACCAAGAAGAGCTCTCAATACTGAACATCTATGCTCCAAATGTAAGGGCACCCTCATTAGTAAAAGAAATCTTACTAAAGCTTAAAGCACACACTACACCTAACACAATAATTGTGGGTGACTTCAACACTCCACTCTCCTCAATGGAACGATCAGGAAAGCAGAAACTAAACAGGGACACAGTGAAACTAATTGAAACTTTGGACCAATTGGATTTAACAGTCTGAGGCATAAAAATGGTAAAACCTCTCTGGAAATCAGTTTGTAGGTTCCTCAGAAAATTGGGCATGTCACTTCCAGAGGACCCTGGCATACCACTCCTGGGCATATACCCAGAGGATTCCCCTGCATACAATAAAGACACATGCTCCACTATGTTCATAGCAGCCTTGTTTATAGTAGCCAGAAATTGGAAGGAGCCCAGATATCCCTCAAAAGAGGAATGGATACAGAAAATGTGGTATATTTATACAATGGAATAATACTCAGCAATTAAAAATAATGAATTCATGCAATTTGTAGGTAAATGGTTAGATCTGGAAAATATCATCCTAAGTGAGTAAACCCAATCACAAAAGAATGCACATGAAATGCAATCACTGATAAGTGGATATTAATGAGCCCAGAAGCCCTAAATACTCAAGGCACAATTAGCAATTCAAATGATTCACTAGAAGAAGAAAGGAGAGAACCTGTTGTTCTCTGGCCTGAAAAGATTGGATCCAGTTTTGTAGATGTAGAACAGAGAAATGGTGTGTGGGGTGGGGGGAGGGATGATTGGGGAATAGTTGGGGAGAGAGGACTTATGGGATGTATGGTGGGGGGGATCTGGGAAAGGGGAAAGCCTTTGGAATGTAAACAAAAAATATAGAAAATAAAAAAAAATCCCCCTCCCCCCCAAAAAAAAGAAGAAGAAGGAAGGAAAGGACCATGGTCCTGAAAAGACTGGATCCAGATTTGTAGGAGAGTATCCGAACAGAGAAATGGGGGGCGGGTGTTTGGGGAATGGGTGGAGGGAAGAGGACTTATGAGACATATGGTGGTGGTGGGGGGACTGGGAAAGGGGAAAGCCTTTGGAATGTAAACAAAGAATATAGAAAATAAAGAAAAAATAAAAAGAAAAAATATATGTCTAACTATTCATCTTTGCTAATTGCTCAACGCCAAGCTGCTAGAGAATTTAGATAAGTAACAACATATATTTGATATATAAGGTATAATTGATAGTCAAGATTTATAAACTCCTAAGGTCTAGTCAGGTCCACAGTAATCTAGATTCTTTGTCTTTAATCAAGATTTATAAACTCCTAAGAGCTACTCAATTTCACAGTAATATTGGTGTAGCTTCTTTGAATTTTAAACTTTAGCTTTTTGAATAAAGTAATATTCCATAATGGTGCAATATAGTAAGATCAGCAAAGTTGCCAGACTCTCTATGGACTGTATCTATGATTAAAGTTTTATTTTGATACTAGAGGACCTTATTTAAAATTGCTTAACCTATCAGGAATGTAACATAAAGTCCTACTCTTATGAAAGGTTATGAAACTCTTAAGGATAATTAAGAATTGCAAGTTGGTAGTCATCATCTTAAAGGTTAAGTCCTTTAATGCGTTGAGAACTATATTTGTAGTCATTCTAAGAACTGATGTAATTAATTACAGGAACTAGCCTTATTAAGCCCCCTGCATACATTTTCAAAGTAAGTAACTAGAAACGAGTGAGGTTTGTCTAATTAGATATACTTAAGATAGGCAGATGGTCCTCAAGACTTTGGAGATATGCAGAACATGGTATTTAAAATTTTTAATAATAAAAAATATTTTTGTGACACAAAGACACACCAGCTCCCAGAAGAACACCCTCTCCTCCAAAGAAGATAATGGGCACAGAATGCCCTCCATGTGAAGCTTGCTCTAAATGTGGCAAGGCTGGCCACCAAGCTATAAACTGCCCTATGCCTCAACTGCTGATGATACACTGTCAAAACTGTGGACAGGCAGAACACTGGGAAGGTGACTGTCTCACTCTGCCTGGATAAGATAAGACAGTCGTTCAAAGTTCCTGCTTCACAGAAAAGTCTGTCAAGTCTTCTGGGCCTGGCAGCTGAGCATGGATGCCCCTCCAACCACAGAGGAACCTTGGGTAAGTGTCCAGGTAGTAGGTAAGCTTCTGTCATTTTTAATGGACTCAGAAGCTGCCTGGTCTGCACTTCCTGCTTACTCATGTGAAATTTATCCTTCTCAGCTTTCTGATGGTTTTAGACTAGACTAGTGAATAATGTATTAGTGTAACAGCAGAACCCAAGTATTCAGATACTTTCTCAGTCTGCCTCATATATAAAACTCAGGCTCAAGCTTCACTCTCCTAGAGCTGCTACCACAAGGTCTAGACTCAGTCTACCGTGTTACCAGACTCAGAAAACAGCTTTCAAAGGAACCTTTTACTATACCTTTAAAGGAATTCACTTTACAGTGACTGCTCCCGGTAATCAACCATTCATATCTCATAGTAAATATCTGGATAGGGAAAAAAAGATGTCAAGTTTATGAAAGGTCTGAGGATACAGACACTTAAGTTATGGGGATCTAAGAAAGTGTTTTAGGGTCTAAAAAGGTGTTGTAAGGTTGGCAAATTCAAGTTATGAAAGTTGGAGGATGTAAAAGCTTGTATGGTGATAAAGTGATGTAAGGCATACAAAAGGAATGAAAACTGCTTTAGATTTCTTCCCCCTTGCTATGCTCCTGGTGTATTAAGACTTCAAAAGCTCAGAGTTTTAACATTTATCAATGGAGTTCTGAAAATTATTAGTCTAACTCTGGTAAAGCTTCCAGATCCACTATTGTAATCACAATCTCAAGATCCTAACTTTCCTTAGGTTGTCTTCTGAGTATAGACTTAAAAGGGCTTCTCATGCTAAATGTATATACTCCCAGGCTTCTAGATAGAGGGGGAAAGCTCCTCATTCACTCCCTTTAGTCATACTGAATAATCAAGATCAAGTGAGTTTTTTCCTCTTCTCCTCCACAGGAAGTGTTCTGCCCTCCCCGAGCTCACCTTAAAGAGTATTCGTCCTTTCAACCTAAAACTGTCTCCCAAGCTTCTTATGCATCGATTCTAAGTTTTCAGACATCTGGAGTAGGGAGTTTTGTATAAAATGCTATGCCTTATTTCCTCATTGCTACTACTATGATAGTTCAACGTTGCTAAACAAGACAGAAGCACTCTTGCTTTTCAGAAACCAGGACTAATTCTCATGGGATCGCTATAAGAATAAAGCTCTAAAACTCAAAAATACACTTACCATTTGATTTGCATGTTTCTAGCTCTGTGATTGCCACAGGTTAACTGGCCTACGTATGTCTTACATTCAAATATACTATCCTATATTATATTCAAATATACTATACTATATGGTCAGAAAACCATCTCTTGTTCCATGTCTTAACATCAGCAAACACAGACTATGTAGGCATGAAAACATTAGTGAGTTGACATTATGAGCTATGAAACAACAGAGAAATATAATTAAAATGAAAGAAACCTCAACACTATCATAAAACAACCATGAAATTTAGTTTCTTTGCTTTCTGAATATATGTTATTAGATCCAATGCAACATTTACTTATTCTGGAAGGGATAACTTCCATGTCACCATTAAAATTCATTTCATAAAGTCCTATGTTCAGATCTGCCCTTACTAAAACATGTGGTCAAAAAATAGTTGAATTCAATGTTTATTAGCATGTCTGCCTCAGCATAGCATAGTATCCTGTAACTTAATGTAACAATTTTCACAAACATACCTATCATACATGTACCTAAGTATACATTAACTCATGGAGGGGGGAAATATGCAGGTAGAATAAAGACTTCTCAGAGATTTCTTCATCCTAGTTTCTGAAATCCAACACTGCATTGTGTGAGTGACTTGGTGACTATGACTAAGACTTTGAGGTAGGAAGACAATTCTGAAATATCTGAGTGACTTCATTGCTACCACGAGAGACTTTTACCACATTTGGAGAGAGGAGTGTTGGAGTCAGAGATGATACAGGAATAAAAAGCAGAAGAGAGAAGTGGGTATTTGAATGAGCTGTTCTGTGTGCCTTGATGATGGAGAAAGCAAATTATGAGATATTCGCAGCTGGGAACGTCATGAAACTAGGTCTATAAAGATTCCAGAGAGAACACCATTTTGTTTGTCCTTCGATTTCACTGCCATAACTAGAGTTCTGGCCTCCAGAACAATGTTGATAAATCTTGTGATGTGTTAACTCACAATGTATGTGATACATGGATGAAAGAGTAGTATGGAACGTGACCCCCTCCTACGATGTCAGTGCTATAGAAGTCAGTCAAATGCGATCTACTTATCCCACATCACAGAAAGCAAACATAGGGATGGGTGGGGCGGGCTGATGTCTCTAGCTTAATTGAATTAATGAAGTTTCCGTATCGCCAGTCTTGGTGATAAATGTCAAAGGAAGTATTTCACCTAAAGGCCACAAAGATTGGATAAAGTACAGGGAGTTGCTGGGCAGAGAACTCATTGATGCTGCTCTGATCAACTCTGTATTCTGACACACGGTCTCCTGAGAAATGTCTAAATCAATGTTATAGACAAGTCAAAAGAGGGCTGGAAATAGTAAAGAGCTGTCATCAAAACACACAACACAACAAAAACTGGGAACTACACTATTCCTTATGGAATAGACATTTTTGTCTTTTACACTCACCAAAAAAAAGGTATATAAAGTGATGTGCAATGATAAAGTATCCATCACGCCTTCTAATTAGTGAGGAATTAGTTGTGAAGCATTTTCATTATACCACTCATAGAGGCAGAGATTACAAGAGTTAATTTATACTGGCAAGTTAGGAGGAGGCTTCTCTGACTGTGCCTGACCAGATGAGCGGAACCTCCCATGGGAAAATAACTGTCAGGCAAGCCAGCTGCCAGCAGCCTGTGAAGACGCTTCCCCCAGCCTTGGAAACTGGGTGGAAAACAGATACTATAACAAGAATTTACGACAGGAGTTAGAATCTGCTCCTTCAGAAGCAAGTGTGACAATAAAAGTTGACACATTAATCCAAGTTAAATCAAGCTTGGATTTTGCTAAAATTTACATATTGACCCAAGTTAAATCGAGCTTGTGATGAGTGGACACATAACTGCACCAAATGTTCCACGCACTGCTCAAAAGCCTTCTGCTACCTCACTGGCTTCCCTTGCTGTTCTCAGAGAGGATTATGCAGAATCCCAAGGCTAAGCTAAGACTCAAAGGGCACACAGAGAGACTGGAGCAGCCCTAATCACAAAGCCTTTGCTGTAAACACACACCACTGAGTCACAAGAAGCCTAGTGTTCAAAGGCTTGTCCCTTTACTTCATACGCTTTTGTAACTTTCCATTTTACTGTTTCATGCATTCTGCCTAATGGTTGTTTGTTGTTGTTGTTGTTGTTGTTGTTGTTGTTTTGTTTGTTTGTTTGTTTTTGACCATAAAGAACAATTCGTATTTTATTTCCTGAAAAAACAATAATATCTTACTGGACATAACTGTTGCCTAATGTTCTTGAAACCAAGTTCTATGTGCAAACTCCCACCCCACCTTCACAGCATGGGCATGTCACTCTCAGGTTTAACTGCAAAATGACAGCTACCACCTCCAATGTAGTGAGTAGCATAGTTGTAATGGTTATACAGGAAGAGAAAAGCAGATTTTTTTTTAGCATGATTTAAGTTCACATTCTAATTTTCACTCTTCCTAAAGTAAAATTAATCCTTTTTAAGATTATATGATGAAAAAATTGTCTAAATTCCCAGAACTAGTAAATAATGGGTAAAACTTTGACTCTTGTTTTTCTGATACTGCAGCCTTCTATTTCTGTCTTTAATCATACAATCTCTCAGGCAGATGGACAAATTAAATTTTAAAACCAATGAGAATCATACATCTGAACATAGCTTCACACATCAAGAATGCAAGTGTACCTATAACATATTCAATGTTATCAGATAGTACAACTGGGTCACTCCAGAGAGATTCTTGAGAAAATGCTGTCCTAGGCCCCATTTAAGCAAGAAAGGGGCTGAGAAAACAGAAACAAACCAATTTCCACCATGTGGTGGACATGGCTATCCTAAATTAGAGAAATAATTATTCCTATTGCTACTCTTGATGCTACTCTTGCTTGCTACAGAGAAGTCAAAGGGTTATCATTACACATAAGAGGGAAAGGGAAAATGGAAAAAAATGTCTCTCGGCACAGTCAGTGCTGACTAATGTGTCAGTCAGCACAGGTTGCCTGGCCATCTGGAAAGCCAGAGAAAGTGGTATGCAAAAACAAATCTACTAGCAGACATTTTTTTGCCAGAGGGCATCTGATTTCTGAGGTCCACACACAACCCACAGGTTTTTCTTTTATTAATAGATAGTTTTTGGATAGCATACAAAGAAATGGCTTTCCTCATGATGTCTTTATACATCTGTCCACATTGTTCTCCACACTTCCTCCCAGCTCTAGCTGGCTCCCCGTTCTTCCGTTGGTCCCCTCTGGTTTCCCATTATATGTGCTCTATTGCTCTTCCTATGTCTCATCCCCTTTAAGGTCTCTTACATCCTTTTTATAGTCTCTTTTCTGGTTTTGTAACCTACAAATGCACATATATTTAAGACGCACACACACAATCTCGGTTCTATATCTGGCTTATTATACTCAGCATAATGATTTTCAGTTGTACATATTTCCCTACAAATATTGTGATTTTAGTTTTCATTTTGCTGCATAATGAGGATAATGCCATTGTTACATGTACCACATTCCCTTTACTCATTCATATGCTGATAATCATTCAAACTGATTCTGTTTCCTGACAGTGCAAGGACCTCTGTGGTTTATGTAAAGTTCTCGGTGTGTATACCCAGAAGTGACTGGGTCACATGGTAGTTCCAGTTTTATTGTTTTAAAGAGATGAATCTATATTGGTTTCCATAGAGACTGAAAAAGTTTAAATTCATATAAGCAGTAAATAAGGGTTCCTCTACCCCCACATCCTCACCAGCATTTGCTTTCTTTACAATAGCCATTCTGACTGGGATGAGAGAGAAACTCAAAGCAGCTTTAACTTGCATTTACCTGGGAAGAATGTTAACTGTTCAAGTATTTATTGACTTTTTGTATTTCTTCCCTTTATAACTATCTGCTCTTTCATTGGTCCATTTATTGGTTGAATGAGTTAGAAGGTTTCTTCCTTCCTTCCTTCCTTCCTTCCTTCCTTCCTTCCTTCCTTCCTTCCTTCCTTCCTATCCTTCCTTGTGCATGTTAAAATTTTGTGGTTCTTTCTATCCTACATATCCCTTATTTGATACATATTTGGAAAAGTTTTCTTCCTTTCTATTCCATAGGGTCTCTTCACTTGGTCAGTGTTTCTTAGTGTTAGTGTAATAGGTCAGTGATACTTCTTAATGTCATATGTTTTTCCAATTTTTGTGAATATTTCTTTTTTATTTATTTTCTATATTCTTTGTTTACATTCCAAATGATTTCCCCTTTCCTGGTTCTCCCCCTATAAGTCCCATAAGCCCTTTTCCCTCAGCCCTTTCCCCAGTCAGCCCCCTCCCACTTCTCTGTCCTAGTAATCCCCTACATTGTTGCATCAAGCCTTTCCAGGACCAGGGTCTTCTCCTTCCTTCTTCCTTGGAATCATTTGATATGTGAATTGTGTCTTGGGTATTCAGAGCTTCTGGACTAATATCCAATTATCAGTGACTGCATTCCATCTGTGTTCTTTTGTGATTAGGTTACCTCACTTAGGATGATATTTTCCAGTTCCAACCATTTGTCTAAGAATTTCATGAATTCATTGTTTTAATTGCTGAGTAGTATTCCATTGTGTAGATATACCACATTTTCTGTATCCATTCCTCCAATAAGGGACACCTGGGTTCTTTCCAGCTTCTGGCTATTATAAATAAGCTGCTATGAACATAGTGGAGCATGTGTCCTTATTGCATGTGAGGGAATCCTCTGGGTATGGGTGGTATAGCAGAGTCCTCCAGAAGTGTCATGCCCAGTTTTCTGAGGAACTGCCAGACTGATTTCCAAAGTGGTTTTAGCAGCTTGCAATTTCACCAGCAGTGGAGGAGTGTTCCTCTTTCTCCACATTCTCGCCAACACCTGCTGTTTCCTGAGTTTTTAATCTTAGTCATTCTGACTGGTGTGAGGTGAAATCTCAGGTTTGTTTTGATTTGCATTTCCCTAATGTACTGGCTAGTTTGGTGTGTCAACTTGACACAGGCTGGAGTTATCATAGGAAAAGGAGCTTCACTTGGGGAAGTGCCTCTATGAGATCCAGCTGTGGGGCATTTTCTCAATTAGTGATCAAGTGAAGGAGGGCCCCTTGTGGGTGGTGCCATCTCTGGGCTGGTATTCTTGGGTTCTATAAGAGAGCAGGCTGAGCAAGCCAGGGGAAGCAAGTCAGTAAGAAACATCCCTCCATGGCCTCTGCATCAGCTCCTGCTTCTGACCTGCTTGAGTTCCAGTCCTGACTTCCTTTGGTGATGAACAGCTGTGTGGAAGTGTAAGCTCAATAAACCCTTTCCTCCCCAACTTGCTTCTTGGTCATGATGTTTGTGCAGGAATAGAAACCCTGACTAAGACAAATTGGTACCAGCGTAGTGGGGTATTCCTGTGACAACCTGACCATGTTTTGGGGAGGACTGTGGAAGGACTTTGGAACTTTGGGCTATATGGTCCATTCAGTGATGAGACCTCTGTGATATGTAGAGGAGCTTGGAAGATTATGTTGAGAACAGTGCAGAAGATGGAGGCCTGGCTTTCAGAGGGAAGATTAAAGACTCTTATCAGGGCCATGAAGATTCTGTGGTTTTGGTTAGCTGGAGCTGAAGAATCAGCTGTGAGTAACAAGATACCAAAACCATTAAAGTCAACCTTTGTGTTACTGGGACTATTGATGCTGGTTAGCTGGAGCTAAGAAATTAGCGGTGATTAAGAAGAAAACCAGCATCACTGAGGTGAAATCTTCTGGAAAGTGTTTTCTGAGAGCACAGAGGGTGTGTTCCAGATAGCCAAGGTTGTGCCTCGTGCTGTAGCAGGACTTGGTACTGTGTAAGAGTCACCCAGGTGGTACTCCTTTTGAAGGCATGAAGGCATCGTGAAGAACAGCTGAGGCTTGGTACACTGAGAGGCCATGGAAGGCCATTGGTGAAAGTGTACCCTCAGTTGTAATTGACAGCCCAAGACTGAAGGGGTCATGCAAAAGAGTTGAGGCTTGGAGATGCCAGTACTATGCAATGACCACCAAGGACAGCAGCAGCAG
Organism: Apodemus agrarius; assembly: GCA_964023405.1. NCBI lineage: Eukaryota > Metazoa > Chordata > Mammalia > Rodentia > Muridae > Apodemus > Apodemus agrarius. The sequence goes on along the minus strand of OZ030006.1, from coordinate 91,656,070 downwards.
TGGAGTACAGGCAGCTGGAGCCTAGAAGACAAGGTGTGTGCTACAATGGGAAGAGCTGGAGAAGTGACTCAAGCCCTTGGAAGAGCCCAGAAGATCGTGAGTTGTATCCCAGACATTGAACCATTGGAGTTTGAGTTTTGCTTTTGATTGTGACTGTGCCCTGATATTTTTCCCTCTTGAAAGAAGGTATTTTAGTGGAGCCCACAGTTCAGAGACTTGAATTTTTAAAAGACTTTGAATTTTAACTTTTAATATGTAAAGACTGTGGGGCTTTTTACATTATTGAGATCTTGGGGATGAATAAGAAAGTAAGGGTTGAGGCTTAATAGTGATATGTTGGTGTGTCAAGTTGACAAGGGGTCAATTGTACTGGCTAGTTTGGTGTGTCAACTTGACACAGGCTGGAGTTATCATAGGAAAAGAAGCTTCACTTGGGGAAGTGCCTCTATGAGATCCAGCTGTGGGGCATTTTCTCAATTAGTTATCAATTGAAGGAGGGCCCCTTGTGGGTGGTGCCATCTCTGGGCTGGTATTCTTGGGTTCTATAAGAGAGCAGGCTGAGCAAGCCAGGGGAAGCAAGCCAGTAAGAAACATCCCTCCATGGCCTCTGCATCAGCTCCTGCTTCCTGACCTGCTTGAGTTCCAGTCCTGACTTCCTTTGGTGATGAACAGCTGTGTGGAAGTGTAAGCTCAATAAACCCTTTCCTCCCCAACTTGCTTCTTGGTCATGATGTTTGTGCAGGAATAGAAACCCTGACTAAGACACCTAATGACTAATGATGTTGAACATTTCTTAAAGTGCTTCTCAGCCACTCGAAGTTCTTCAGGTGAAAATTCTTTGTTTAACTCTGTACCCCATTTTTAATAAGGTTATTTGACTCTCTGGAGTCTAACTTCTTGAGTTCTTTGTATATGTTGGATATTAGCCCTCTGTCAGATGTAGGGCTGGTGAAGATCTTTTCCCAATTTGTTCGTTGCCAGTTTGTCCTTTTGACGGTGTCCTTTGCATTACAGAAACTTTGTAATTTTATGAGGTCCCATTTGCCAATTCTTGGTCTTAGAGCATAAGCTATTGGTGTTCTGTTCAGGAACTTTCCTCCTGTGCCCATGTGCTCAATGCTCTTCCCCGAATATTTCTTATATAACTGGATTCACATTCAAAAAATCCTTTCCCATGTCTGTAATTTGAGGATATAGCCAACATTTACTAAATCTGAAATTTATAAAAGGAAACCTGATGGCATATCCTCTAAATCTAGACTGAGATCCTATGCTCACTTTCTCCACTCTTAGTCAACAGAATGTTTAAGGTTTTAGCTAGAACAATAAGACAATGGAAAGAACTGAAAAGGATAAAAATAAAAAAGGAATAAGTCAAACCATCCCTGTTTGCAAACGACCTCATCCTATACTTCCAGGACCCATAAAAACTCCTAGACCTGACAAATGATTTCCCCAGCAAAATAACATGATGCAGAGTAAACATATGAAAATCAGCCTCTTTCTTACAAACCAGTAATGAACTCACCAAGAAAGATCAGAAGAAGGAACCACATTCACAAAACCCGGGAATAAACCAACCATGGGGGCTGACAGAGCTCTGCAGTGGAAATTTTAAAACACTAAGGAAAGAAATGGAAGGCGACATTAGAAGATGTAAAGGCCTCCCGTACTCACGGATTAGCAGAATTAACCATGGGAAACTGTCTATATTACCAAAAGGATTCAAGGATGCCCATCCTAATCTCTATGTTCTTCCTCACAAAATTAGAAAAAAATATTAAAACTCATTCTGGAAGTACAAATGGCTACAGCTACTCAAGCAGAAAGAACACTGCGGGAATGTGTGGCCTCAAGTCATATTCCAGAGTTAGATGGTCACAAAAGCAGCATGATGGTGGCACAGAACAAACTATAAGACAACAGAATAGTACAGAGGACCCAGAAGTAAACCCATACAGTTACAGCAAGCTAATTTTTGCCTGAGTTGTGCAAATATACTAAAGAAAAGACAGCCTCTTCAGCAAATGGTGTTGGGAAACCTGGTTTTTTACATACAGAAGAATGAAACTAGATCCACATCTCTCACTCTGCACGAAAATCAATTCAAAGTGAATCTAAGATCAGAATTTAAAACGTGAAACTATGATGCTGATAGGAAGGGCCTGTGGGGTTTATTTCAATGGTTCTTGGTTGCATGACAACACTTAAAAAGTCTCCGTTCTAGACTAATTACATGAAAACATGTAGGGGTAGCAAATAAACTCCAGTACTTTTCAAACGCTACAGCTGAGTTTGTATGCAGCCATGGCTGAAGGCAGTTATATTAGCTTCCTGTTGCTCAAAGTTTCTTGAAGCCCAGTATCCTTGTGTTATTTTAAATTCTTTACAAATGGCCAATCTTTCTGCAGGCCAACACAATTGTATCATATTTGTCTAAGATTCTTCAAAATACCCATCTGCATGCTAAAGTTTGAGAGTCCGCCTTCATCTGGACAGTCCCAAGGATACTTTCAAGCAGTGGTTCTAAGCATCAAGTAATGAGACCAGCAGCAAAATCTCCAGATGACAATTTCTTTAACTACATACCCATATTTTGATTAATTTTATTGAAATTACCAGAAATGACAAAGAAATTTTTATATGCAAGCGTCCAAATAAAGTAAGATGTATTTGTGTAAGAAAAAAACGATAAGGGTCTTTTGTTTTGTTTTGTTTTGTTTTGTTTTGACTTTCATCTTATTTTGCTAAGAGAGAGTTTAACGCTATGGTAAGTAAAACTATTTAAGATCAACAAAGAAAAATGCAGTAGGATGGCAAATTGAATGGACAAGATAGTATAGGTTTGAAGGTGAAGTTTTTGGAGAGGGATTTTATGTATGATCAAACTACCTAAAATTTTGGGGAATTGCTTATTATGTCTAAAACATGGTGATAAATCTTATAAGTAGATTGATGCAAAGCTAAAATGAAGTCTTCTTCATAACAGTAATGTTTCTCTGAAGTACAGGCCTGTTCTCATTAAGAAACTGGAAAAATGGGGAGGGGGTGATTAGGGAATGGGCAGGGGGGCGGGGAGAGGACTTATGGGACATATGGTGAGGGGGGAAACTGGGAAAGGGGAAAGCCTTTGGAATGTAAACAAAGAATATAGAAAAGAAAAAAAAGAAAAAGAAAATGAAGTGAAGACATTTTTTGACAAAACTGAAAAAAAATGAAACTGGAAAAAAGGGGGAGGGTATATTTACCTTTTAAGCAATTGGCATAAGAAAAAAGGATTGTTTTGTTTAAATAATTTCCTATGTCATCACTTAAGAAAACTAAACCCTTTCTATGAAAATAACTAGAATAATTTTCTATGCTGTAATTTTTTGCATTTTCCCTCTAAGTCTTAATTATGAATATCTACATCTTCCCTTCAAGTCTTAATTATGAGTATCTTCAATAAATGCTGGTATTCACAGATTGTATTTTGATCAGAAGATTTAAGCCCTTGATGTTTTCAGTAAATTTCCCCAAAATAAATTCTAAGTTAAGCCTTTTTTCTTAATGTGAGAAGATACTAAATATATGGGCAATTGAGCTACATGATGTGATAAATTATATGGGAAGCACTGTGCTGTAGTTCATGAGTTATGTTGCTAACAAACATTTGAGAAATTGCATGGAATTCATGTTTCTATTCATAATCATAAATATCAAAAAACTGTTATATGCCACAGAAATAACCAAATCCCCCTTTGACTGCATCATTATTTCAAAGGATTCTCATTTGATCTTTAACTATCTTAATTTTGCTACCAACAAAGAGTTCATTTTGTTGTTGTTGTTGTTGTTGTTGTTGTTGTTGTTGTTGCTGCTGCTGCTGCTGCTGCTGCTGCTGTTCTGCTACTTGTCTTGAAATTCTAGCAGAGTTGCCATAAGGATTCTGACACTCCTTGGTCCTATCACTAGTCTGGGCAGTTCTAAAACTCCAAGACAGAAACTGGTGGTTTTCATAAAACTGCCAACCTCATATCAGCAGAAGTAGGGAAATCCTTTGGCAGCTTCATGGTAAGACAACACTCATTGGAAATATTATGAAGTAGAATTTAAATGAACTCCATAAAGTAGATTCAAGTCAAACTGGTCATGATAACCTATCTAAAGAACAGTGCTATTCACTCAGAGTGGAAACAGAGCTGAGTTTTAGGAGGGAGTAATTGCAGTGAACTCAGAGTGAGGTGACTAGCTGGTGCTTCCTGTCTGTAATGCTCTGCACTACAAGATCTTCACCATACAGGTAATTATGTCATATAGTGGATAAAATGATATAAGTTTAAAAAAATAGGTGATGTGACTTCTAAACTTGCTGCAGTAGTTTAATGAACCAATGCTTGGTTTGTCAAATCCATAAATCTGATAAGAGAATAAAAATTTCAGATGATACATTTCAGGTATATAGGTGTATATGGTATTGAAAATAAAGTAATGTTGGAAAAAGCCAAGAGTCGGACTGCCGTGGTCACAGGGATTACTGGCTGGTTGTGGTTGGATCCACTCTTCATGGAAAATAGAAATCAATTCATATAAAACAATTATAGTGAGCATTCTGCCTCTAATAAAAAAGCCACATGCATTTCCTGCTTTTACAAACTCTAACACTACTTAGCACCACCTTGCTGTTGAGGTTTTCATCAGGGATGGGGGATAGGATGGAGGGAGGGAGGATCAGGGGATGGGATGGACATTCCTTCTCCATCAGCTGATGCAGGGAAGCCCTGTAGTTCAGAATGTGCCTTGATTCTTTAACTATTATTTGCTGGAGTAAAATTTACTAAGTATGTTTTTGTTTTTCTTTGTTTCTTTTTTTTTCTTTTAGAGAAAGTACTGAAAAGGAAACCTAAATCTTATATTCTAAGAATAGGAATAGGGTGCCTTTACCCTAGCTTACAATTCCTTTTAGACTTCATCTGTAGCAATATAATCAATACTACATCCTTTCACTTGTACTGGCTTTGTGTAGCACTTAAACCCCTGCTCCTTCTGTACATATGCTGGAGACTTTCAGGTAATGAACTACTTAGCCTCTTTGAATATAACTATTTTTATTAAAATAGAGCCCAAGTATTTACATTATCGAATTATGATGCAGAATAATAGAAACTTTTTGCTCCACCATATCACACACACACACACACACACACACACACACACACACACTACAGTATCTAGCTGGCTTTGAGGGAAATGAAGCCTGTTTTCAGAATTTCAAATTGACAACTCAAACATTTTAATGATGATTTGTAAAATTGTCTCAGCCACCTAGTGTCCTACTCAATGACCTCAACTTATCTTGCTTTCAATCTGAAAGTAAACTGTGCTAGTAGCAACCTCCCCTCTCCAAAAATCAAAACTGATTTTAGGGCCTATTCTTATTATTAATCCTATGTTAAAATTTCGAACACAGTTTCACCTCCTATTATTTCTTCATCTTAATTTTTTGTAATTTTATTTATTTTGTGTCTAATTTTTTGTGTAATGGGATAGGCTATTAAGAAATCGAGATGGGCAACTCAAATAGAGGGTTAAAAGAGAGAAGAATGAAAGAAAGAAAGAAAGAAAGAAAGAAAGAGAGAGAGAGAGAAAGAAAGAAAGAAAGAAGAAAAGAAAAGAAAACAAAGGAAGAAAAAGAAAGACAGAAAGAAAGAAGGAAGGAAGGAAGGAAGGAAGGAAGGAAGGAAGGAAGGAAGGAAAGTTTGTGGTAAAATAGGAGAGATAGGGTTGCTGAAGCAATGATGAGACAATCCTCCAGCCCCCACCTCCATCCTGCTTGGTGGAGGACTTTTGAGGCATCTACACATTAAGATTTATCTCACAGAGTTAAAATAAAGTTCTGTTTCTGAGCTCTGTTCAAAGTGGCATCAATGACCCTGCTTCTCCGACCAGCTTCTCATTTCATTCTTAACTCTTTCTTTTTTTTTCTAAAGAAAAAAACAATGTCCTGTTTTCTTAGCTTATCTCTTCCCAGGGCTCATATGATCCCAGCATTGCCTCCATTTATCGTTATTAATAGCCTCGCACTGCTACTATGCACAACTGTCAGCCAAGCCCCGGTCCCCCTAAGGAAGGAGCCGTCCCAGCTGTGCAGCCCTTGTTCCTCTCTTGTTCCCACAGTCAAGTCTAAAATAGATTGAGTTTTGGGAAATGATAACTTCATGCACTGAAGCCCTTCATCTCATGCTGCAGAGCAAAATCAATTCTCAGGGATTGGCCGGCTGCATTATGTGAAAGGGGGCATTTCATTCTTGTGGCTGCATCTACCAGGGGGTTCTCCTCTTGTCCTGAGCCTGGGACTGGAGATAAAAGAAGAGAATAAAGAACACAGCACAATAACGATCCTGAAATAAGCATGTTCCTGCTACACACTGTTGACACAAAAACATAGCAGAAATCTAAAATGACAGAGAAACATGTCACTATAATCAATTACAATCTAATATAGTAATTCTAGTTTGATTTTACTACACTTAAGAATTCTCAATTTTATTATTTTTTTAGCTGCATTAACATTAAGTATCTGAGGTTTAATTCTATTTAGTCTTTTCTTCTGGGATGGGTCATTTCTTTGTGTTGAACAGTAGTTTATCCTGGGCATTTAAGGTTGACAAAAGAATAAATAAATGAATGTGATACAAGTTAACAATAATCTTCTGGTTTTAAGAATACAAAAGAGAACACCTGCTACTGGGGCTTATAGTTCGCAGAGAAGATGACTCAGTGAGTAAGAGCACTTGATATGTAAGTGTGGATGGACATCCCCAAGACCTACATATAAGAGCTGAGTACAACCATGCCTGTAATTCCCGCACTGGGAGGGAGGGCGGGCAGATCCTAGGCACTGACTAGCCAGCCCACCTTGCACACCAAAGGACACGCTGTAGAATCAGCAAGAGACCCTGTCTCAAAAATAACAAAGTGCAAAGCAATCTAGGATAGTATCACCTCTTCCTCTGACCTTCCTAGGCAGACATATCCATGAATACAACTACATGCCACACTACACACACTCTAAACCACAGATACTCACTCAACATTATACATATGTATACACACACTACACACATACATACCAAATGTCATACAAACACACCCCACACACATACCCTATACCATACATGCACCCAAATACCATACCTATACACAACACACAATGCATACACAGCCCATACACACATAGACCATACTTCATTCATATACCACACATAGTATAACTCATAACACTCATACTTCATATATTTGCCACGCAATATACATATACCATACCAAACAGTCTGCACAGTCTATACACATATCACACACACACACCAAATTACACACAATATACATCATGTAATACACATGTGCATGTGCGCACACACACACATACACACACACACACACACAGAGAGAGAGAGAGAGAGAGAGAGAGAGAGAGAGAGAGAGAGAGAGAGAGAGAGAAGATATACTGAAATCTAGCCTTCACTCAGTATTGAATGTGGCCTTGTTTGGAAATAGAGTCTGCGTAGACTTAACCAAATTTAGATGAGTTCATACAGAACAACAGCAGGCCATAATTCCATGCTTGGCATCTTGCAAGAAGGAAAAAGTGCAGATGGAGATACATCAATAAGAAATAGAGATGCAGCAAGGAGAGGAAAAGGATGGAAAGCTGTAACTACAAACCATGAAACACCAGAATTTCTGAAGCAGTAGAGTTGAAAGAAACAAGGATCGAGTCCTTTAGAACCTTCCAATAGGGCAAACACATACACACAGACACACACAGACACACACACATCAAAATGTCAAAAATAAATCTTAGGAAAACCCCTTAAATTTAGGGCTTGAATGATACTCAGTCCTTTAAAAAGCCCCTGAATTAAATTTCCAGAATGACTGAAATTCAGCAAGCAGCATATTAAACTCAACTTCAGAAAGAACTTGCATCTAGATGATAAATCTAACATGACATAAAAGGTTGTAACAGAGATAGGAGAGATACAAATCACTTTCAGATTCTCACCAACAATTTTTCTCTAAATCACCAGATTACCCTCTGTAATATTAAACATACCTTTACATGCATGCATATATGTCACATGTGCATACACATAGAAGCATACAAATCATATACATATCTGTAGGTGTAAATATGTGCGTGTGTATATGTGTGTGGCATACTGGAGATATTTTCATGTACTTGTACACATAAAGGTTTTTCTAGACTGTAAAGAGGAATAAATTGTCCAGTTGATGGAAGTTTCTCAAACAAAAATGGGATGCATCATAGCCAATGTGCATCTTGACTCATTGCATTAAAGGAAAAATCACTAATTTTACAGTCCCCAAAGAAAGCCAACCATTCCACTTACATATGCCTTGTTGAAAAAAAAGCAAATCAAAAAAACAAAACAGAAAAGGAGAGCATATGACAGACTGTCAGCCTGCTTGTGATTTAAAGAGGTGCACTTAATCATTTTAAATAGAGCCAACCCAGAATTATATGCCTGGATAAATGACCAGCAAAGAAACATTCAAGCAAATATTGAAAGCATTTGCCACTAAATCAATTTCACCAAAAGAAAGAACTTTTTTTAAAAAAAATACCAAAGAAACAGAAGCTAGAAGAGTGACATTCAAGCAGCAGCAGCCATCTGAGACATGGTGAACACACTGTTAAGCATAAATGAACATTCACTCAAAGATAATGACAATAGTGACCATAGCAACAGAGCATTCATTAGATGCAACTGTAGGCTAGCAAATGTGAAGGGAAACTAGAGTGGATGGCTTCTAGTCTCCAGCAGAAAGCATTTGCTTGTGACATTAGTTAGTTGAGGAGGTGTGTTAAAAAATTTTAAAGTGGCTTTTAGAAAATTTTAATGGAGTATCTTCAAAATAAATAGTGTAGGAAACTTCATGTAAATGGGCAGGAAATTTAATTAAAGAATAAAATTTGCAGAGAAATAAAAGGATGAGGAACAAATTTTAAAAAGACTATCTCAACTGAAATGAGACAGAAAGAGCATGGTAAATTCTGAATCAGGTCGCTACTCACCGGATGAGTCGGTGTAGCGTGGTCCTGTCGAACCCCATCTACAGAAGGGCAAAAGGCACTGTGGGTTTGAGGTCAGGAGACAATACACTCCCAAGATCCTTGCCTCCTAATTGTCTAATCTGAGTGCAATCTCCTTCCTTCCCTGTAAACAAAACCTTGTATTAAACCAGAATGTTGCGAAGTCATGAGATTTCACGTTGTGATGAACCCTGTCTCACCAATGACTCTACCCTTGCCCTTCTCCCTGCCCATCTCCCGTTGAACTCCTTCCTTCTCCACAATGTTAGCCTTCTGCTATTGTGCCACATGAATTCCATTTTCTTCTGTCTTGTTCCCCTTCTCCCAGTTTATCTCTTTTATCCCATTCCCCTGGTCACATGTATGTTTTTGTGCCACTGCAGTGCTGTCTGTCTTAGTCACTGTTCAGTTGCTATGAAGAGATAAGCACCATGCACAAGGTAATTAGTATAAATGAATGCATTTAATTCTGTGCTTGCTAGCAGTTTCAGAGATTTAATCTATTATCATCATGGTAAGGAGCATGGCAGTGTATAAGCAGTCATCACTATCTGGCCATAATTATTTAAAATGCAAAAGTACTGTGAATAATCTTTGTTTTCTTTTTTAATTAGATATGTTCTTTATTTACATTTCAAATGTTGTCCCGTTTCCTAGTTCTCCAGCCCCCTTCCCAGAAAAATCCCCTAACCCATCTCCCTTCTGCCTGCTCACCAATCCACGCACTCCCATTTCCCTGTCCTAGCATTGCCCTACACTGGAACATCTAGCCTTATCAGGTCCAAGGACCTCTCCTCCCTTTTATGTCCAACAAGGCCCTCCTCTGCTGCATATGCAGCTGGAGCCATGGGTCCCTCGATGTGCACTCTTTGGTTCATGGTTTAGTACCTGGGAGCTCTGGGGGTACTAGGTGGTTCAAATTGTTGTTCCTCCTATGGCAATGTAAACCTCTTCAGTTCTTTGGGTCCTTTCTCTAGCTCCTCCATTGGGGACCCTGTGCTCATTTCACTAGTTGGCAGAGAGTGTCCCCCTCTGTATTTGTCATGCACTAGCACAGCCTCCCAGGTGATTGTGATAACAGGCTCATGTCAGCAAGCACTTGTTGGCATCCACAGTAGTATCTGGGATTTGTAACTATATATGGGATGGGTTCCTAGGAGAGGCAGTCTCTGGATGGCCTTTCCTTCAGTCTCTGCTCCACACTTTCTCTCTGCATCTCCTCCTATGGGTATTTTCCCCCTACTAAGAAGGACCAGAGTATCCACACTTTGTTCTTCTTGAGCTTCATTTGATCTGTGAATTGTGCCTTGGGTATTCCAAGTTTCTGGGCTAATATCCACTTATCAGTGAGTGCATACTATGTGTGTTCTTTTGTGGATGGGTTACTTCACTCAGGATGATATTTTCTAGTTCAATCCATTTGCTTAAGAATTTCATGCTTTCATTTGTTTGAAATACCTGAGTATTCCATTGTGTAAATATACCCCATTTTCTGTATCCATTCCATCTGTTGATGGGCATCTAGGTTCCTTTCAGCTTCTGGCTATTATAAATAAGGCTGCTACGAACATAGTGGAGCATGTGTCCTGGAGAATCCTTTGGGTATATTCCCAGGAGTGGTATAGCAGGGTCCTCCAGTACTATTATGCACAGTTTTGTGAGGAACCGCTAAACTGATTTCCAGAGTGGTTGTATCAGCTTGCAATCCCTCCAGCAGTAGAGGACTGTTCCTCTTTCTCCACATCCTTGCCAACACCTACTGTCTCCTGAGTTTTTAATCTTAGCCATTCTGACTGGTGTGAGGTGAAATCTGAGGGTTGATTGATTTGAATTTCTTTGATGACTAAGGATGTTGAACATTAATTTAGGTGCTTTTCAACCATCTGGCATTCCTTAGTTGAGAATTCTTTGTTTAGCTCTGTACCCCATTTTTAATAGGGTTATGTAGCTGTCTGGAGTCTAACTTCTTGAGTTTTTTATATATATTGGATATTAGCCCTCTGTCAGATGTAGGGTTGGTAAAGATCTTTTCTCAATTTGTTGGTTGCCATTTTGTCCTATTGACAGTGTCCTTTGCCTTACAGAAACTTTGTAATTTTATGAGGTTCCATTTGTCAATTCTTGATCTTAGAGCATAAGCTATTGGTGTTCTCTTCAGGAAATTTTCTCCTGTGTCCATGTGCTCAAAGCTATTTCCCAGTTTCTTTTCTATTAGTTTCAGTGTGTCTGGTTTTATGTGGAAGTCATTGATCCACTTGGACTTGAGCTTTGTACAGGAGATAAGAATGGATTGGTTTGTATTCTTCTGCATTCTGTCTCTTTTTTCACTGTTTTAGTTTTTTCATGGTTTTAGTTCCTTTGTCAAAGATCATATGACCATAGTTGTGAGGGTTCATTTTTGGATCTTCAATTCTATACCATTGATCTACATGCCTGTCCCTGTACCAATACCATGCAGTTTTCATCACTATTGCTCTCGAATACTGCTTGAGATCCAGGATACTGATTCTCCAAGAAGTTTTTCAATTGTTAAGAATAGTATGTGCTGTCATTGAGTTTTTTGGTACTCCAGATGAATTTGAGAATCGTTCTTTCTCTATGAAGAATTGAGTTAGAATTTTGATGGGAATTGTATTGAATCTGTAGATTGCTTTTGGCAAGACGGCCATTGTTACTCTATCAATCCTGCCGATCCACGAGCATGGGAGATCTTTCCATCTTCTGAGTTCTTCTTCGATTTCTTTCCTCAGAGACTTGAAGTTAATGTCATACAGATCTTTTACTTGTTTAGTTAGAGTCACACCAAGATATTTTATATTGTTTGTGACTATTGTGAAGGCTGTCATTTCCATAATTTCTTTCTCAGCCTGATTATTTTTTGAGTATAGGAAGGATACAGATTTGTTTGAGTTAATTTTATATCCAGCCAATTTGCTGAAGTTGTTTATCAGCTGTAGGAATTCTCTGGTGGAGTTTTTTTTTGTCGCTTAAGTACACTATCATATCCTCTGCAAATAGTGATATTTTGACTTCTTCCTTTACAATTTGTATGCCATTGACCTCCTTTTGTTGTCTAATTGCTCTAGCTAAAACTTCAAGTATTATATTGAATAGATATGGAGAGAGAGGGCAGCCTTATCTAGTCCCTGATTTTAGTGGGATTGCTTCAAGTTACTCTTCATTTGGTTTGATGATGGCTACAGGTTTGATGTATATTGCTTTTATTATGTTTAGATATGGGCTTTTAATTCCTGATCTTTCCAAGACTTTTAACATGAAAGGATGCTGAATTTTGTCAAATGCTTTTCAGCATCTAATGAGATGGCCATTTGTTTTTTTTTTCTTTGAGTTTGTTTATTTAGTCGATTACATTGATGGATTTCCATATATTGAACCATTCCTGCATCCCTGGGATGAAGCCTAATTGATCATGGTGAATTACTGTTTTGATGTATTCTTGGATTTGGTTGGCAAGTTTTTGCATCAATATTCATAATGGAAATTGGTCTGAAGTCCTCTTTCTTTGTTGGATCTTTGTGTGGTTTTGATATTAGTGTAATTGTGGCTTCATAGAATGAGTTGGGTAGTGTTCTTTCTGTTTCTATTTTGTGGAATAGTTTGAAGAGTATTGGTGTTAAGTGTTCTTTGAAAGTCTGATGGAATTCTGCATTAAAACCATCTGGTCCTGTGATTTTCTTGGTTGGGAGACTTCCTTCCTTCCTTCCTTCCTTTCTTCCTTCCTTCCTTCCTTCCTTCCTTCCTTCCTTCCTTCCTTCCTTCCTTTTTTAAGCTACCACTTTTTTGTTTGTTCGTTTTTTGAGACTGGGTTACTCTGTGTAGAGCTGGCTGTCTTTGAACTCACTCTGTAGACCAGGCTGTCCTTGAACTCAGAGATCCCCCTGCCTCTGCCTCCCAAGTGCTGGGATTAAAGGTGTGTGCCACCACTGCTCGGCAGTTGGGAGACTTTCAATGACATCTTCTATTTCTTTAGGGGTTATGGAACAGTTTAGTTGGTCTATCTAATCCTGATTTAACTTTGGTATTTGGTACCTGTCTAGAAAATTAAACATTTCACACAGATTTTCCAGTTGTGTTGAGTATAGACTTTTGTAGTAAGAGCTGATGATTTTTTTTAATTTCCTCAGTTCCTGTTGTTTTATCTCGCTTTTCATTTCAAATTTTGTTAATTTGGATACTGTTTCTGTGTCCTCTCTTTAGTCTGGCTAAGGGTTTATCAATATTGTTGCTTTTCTCAAAGAACCAGTTCCTGGTTTTGTTGATTATTTGTGTAGTTCTTTTTCATTCTTTCTTTTTGCTTTCTTTTTTATTTTCTATATTCATTTCTTATATTCCATATGATTTTTCCTTTCTTGGTTACCCCTTCCCATAAGTCCCATAAGCCCTCTTCCCTCTACCCGTTCCCCAATCAACGCCCTCCCACTTCTCTGTTCGGGTAATCCCCTACAATGTTGCATCAAGCCTTTCTAGGACCAGGGTCCTCTCCTTCCTTCTTCTTGGGAATGATTTGATATGTGAGTTGTGTCTTGGGTATTCAGAGCTTCTGGGATAATAACCACTTACCAGTGACTGCATTCCACATGTGTTCTTTTGTAAATGAGTTACCTCAGTTAGGATGATATTTACCAGTTCCAACCATTTGCCTAAGAATTTCACGAATTCTTTGTTTTTAATTACTGAGTAGTATTCCATTCTGTAAATATACCACATTTTCTGTATCCATTCCTCCATTGAGGGACATCTGGGCTATATCCAATTTCTGGCTATTATAAATAAGGCTGCTAAGAACATAGTGGAGCATGTGTCTTTATTGCATGTAGGGGAACCCTCTAGGTATATATGCCCAGGAGTGGTATGACAGGGTCATGTGGAAGTATCATGCCCAATTTTCTGAGGAACTGCCAGACTGATTTCCAGAGCAGTTGTGCCATCTTGCAATCCCACCAACAGTGGAGGAGTGTTCCTCTTTCTCCACATACTAGCTAGCACCTGTTGTCTCTTGTGTTTTTCATCTTAGTCATTCTGACTGGTGTGAGGTGGAATCTCAGGGTTGTTTTGATTTGCATTTCCCTGATGACTAATGATGTTGAACATCTCTTAAGGTGCTTCTCAGCCATCTGAATTTCCTCAGGTGAAAATTCTTTGTTTAGCTCTGTACCCCATTTTTAATAGGTTTATTTGGTTCTTTTTTTTTTTTTTTTTTTGATTTTGTCTTAAGAATCTGATATTGGGAATCTATTACTTACTATTTATTTTTTTTCTTTTTTTTTTTAGTTATTTTTATTTTCTATATTCTATGTTTACATTTCAAAGGCTTTCCCCTTTCCCAGTTCCCACCCACCATAGTTCCCATAGTTCTTCTCCCCCCCAACTATTCCCCAATCATTCCCCCTCCCCCCTCGGTTTCTTTACTAAACTGGATGCAATCTTTACATGCCCAGGGTCCTCTCCTTTCTTCTTCTTGGGAATCATTTGACTTGCTATTTGTGTCTTGAGTATTTAGTGCTTCTGGGCTCATTAATATCCACTTATCAGTGATTGCATTTCATGTGCATTCTTTTGTGATTGGGTTAGCTCACTCAGGATGATATTTTCCAGGTCTAACCATTTACCTACAAATTGCATGAATTCATTATTTTTAATTGCTGAGTAGTATTCCATTGTATAAATATACCACATTTTCTGTATCCATTCCTCCTTTGAGGGATATTTGGGCTCCTTCCAATTTCTGGCTATTATAAACAAGGCTGCTATAAACATAGTGGAGCATGTGTCTTTATTGCATGTAGGGGAATCCTCTGGGTATATGCCCAGGAGTGGTATGCCAGGGTCCTCTGGAAGTGCCATGCCCAATTTTCTGAGGAACCGCCAAACTGATATCCAGAGTGGTTTTACCATTTTGCAATCCCACCAACAGTGGAGGAGTGTTCCTCTTTCTCCACATCCTCGCCAGCACTTGTTGTCTCTTGAGTTTTTAATCTTAGCCATTCTGACTGGTGTGAGGTGGAATCTCAGGGTTGTTTTGATTTGCATTTCCCTGATGACTAATGATGTTGAACATCTCTTAAGGTGTTTCTCGGCCATCCGAATTTCTTCTGGTGAAAATTCTTTGTTTAGCTCTGTGCCCCATTTTTTGATAGGGTTATTTGGTTCTTTGCGGTCTAACTTCTTGAGTTCTTTGTATATATTGGATATTAGCCCTCTGTCGGATGTGGGGTTGGTAAAGATCTTTTCCCACTTTGTTGGTTGCCGTTTTGTCCTTCGGACAGTGTCCTTTGCTTTGCAGAAACTTTGTAATTTTATGAGGTCCCATTTGTCGATTCTTGATCTTAGTGCGTACGCCATTGGTGTTTTGTTCAGGAACTTTTCCCCTGTGCCCAAGTCCTCCAGGGTCTTCCCAAGTTTCTTTTCTAATAGTTTCAGTGTGTCTGGTTTTATGTGGAGGTCCTTGATCCACTTGGAGTTGATCTTAGAGCAAAGAGATAAGAGTGGGTCAATTCGCATTCTTCTGCATGTTGACCTCCAGTTGAACCAGCACCATTTGTTGAAAAGGCTATCTTTATTCCATCGGATGGTTGTGGCTCCTTTATCAAAGATCAAGTGACCATAAGTCTGTGGGTTAATTTCAGGGTCTTCAATCCTGTTCCATTGATCTGTTTGCCTGTTGCTATACCAATACCATGCAGTTTTTAACACAATTGCTCTGTAGTACTGCTTGAAGTCAGGGATATTGATTCCCCCAGAAGTCCTTTTATTGTTGAGAATAGTTTTAGCTATCCTGGGTTTTTTGTTGCTCCAGATGAATTTGAGAATTGCTCTTTCTAGATCTATGAAGAATTGAGTTGGGATTTTGATGGGGATTGCATTGAATCTGTATATTGCTTTTGGCAAGATGGCCATTTTTACTATATTGATCCTGCCAATCCAGGAGCAAGAAATATTTTTCCATCTTCTGAGGTCTTCTTCAATTTCTTTCTTCAAGGACTTGAAGTTCCTGTTGTACAGATCTTTCGCTTGTTTGGTTAGAGTTACGCCAAGATACTTTATGTTGTTTGTGGCTATTGTGAAGGGTGTTATTTCCCTAATTTCTTTCTCAGCCTGCTTGTCCTTTGAGTACAAGAAGGCCACTGACTTGCTTGAGTTAATTTTATAACCTGCCACTTTGCTGAAGTTGTTTATCAGCTGTAGAAGTTCTCTGGTGGAGTTTTTTGGGTCGCTTAGGTAAACTATCATATCGTCTGCAAATAATGATAGTTTCACTTCTTCCTTTCCAATTTGTATCCCTTTGACTTCCTTATGTTGTCTAATTGCTCTTGCTAGAACTTCAAGTACTATATTGAAAAGATATGGAGAGAGAGGGCAGCCTTGTCTAGTCCCTGATTTTAGTGGGAATGCTTCAAGTTTCTCTCCATTTATTTTGATGTTGGCTACTGGTTTGCTGTAGATTGCTTTTACTATGTTTAGGTATGGGCCTTGAATTCCTGCTCTTTCCAAGACTTTTAGCATGAAAGGATGCTGAATTTTGTCGAATGCTTTTTCAGCATCTAATGAGATGACCATGTGGTTTTTTTCTTTCAGTTTGTTTATGTAGTGGATTACATTGATGGATTTCCGTATATTGAACCATCCCTGCATCCCTGGGATGAAGCCTACTTGATCATGGTGAATGATCGTTTTGATGTGCTCTTGGATTCGGTTAGCAAGAATTTTATTTAGTATTTTTGCATCTATATTCATCAGAGAAATTGGCCTGAAGTTCTCTTTCTTTGTTGGATCTTTTTGTGGTTTAGGTATTAGCGTAATTGTGGCTTTGAAGAATGAGTTGGGCAGTGTCCCTTCTGTCTCTATTTTGTGGAATAGTTTGGAGAGTATTGGTGTTAAGTCTTCTTTGAAGGTCTGGTAGAATTCTGCACTAAAACCATCTGGTCCCGTACTTTTTTTGGTTGGGAGGCTTTCTATAACCCCTTCTATTTCTTTAGGGGTTATGGGACTATTTAGCTGGTCTACTTGATGCTGATTTAATTTTGGTATTTGATATCTGTCTAGGAAATCGTCCATTTCCTCCAGATTCTCCAGTTGTTTTGAGTATAGACCTTTGTAGTAGGATCTGATGATCTTTTGAATTTCCTCAGTTTCTGTTGTTATGTCTCCCTTTTCATTTCTAATTTTGTTAATTTGTATACTGTCTCTGTGTCCTTTGGTTAGTCTGGCTAAGGGTTTATCTATCTTGTTGATTTTCTCAAAGAACCAGCTCCTGGTCTTGTTGATTCTTTGTATGGTTCTCTTTGTTTCTATTTGATTGATTTCATCCCTGAGTTTGATGATTTCTTGTCTTCTACTCCTCCTGGGTGAGTTAACTTGTTTTTCTTCTAGCACTTTAAGGTGTGCCATTAAGCTGCTAGTGTATGCTCTCTCCAGTTTCTTTTTGGATGCACTTAGAGCTATGAGTTTTCCTCTTAGCACTGCTTTCATTGTGTCCCATAGATTTGGGTAGGTTGTACCTTCATTTTCATTGAATTCTAAAAAGTCTTTGATTTCTTTTTTTATTTCTTCCTTGACCAAGGTGTCATTGAGTAGAGTATTGTTCAGTTTCCATGTGTATGTGGGCTTTCTGTTGTTTTTCTTGCTATTGAAGACCACTCTTACTCCATGGTGATCTGATAAGAGGCATGGGATTAGCTCGATCTTCTTGTATTTTTGACATCTGTCTTGTGACCGATTATATGGTCTATTTTGGAGAAGGTACCATGCGGTGCTGAGAAAAAGGTATATTCTTTAGCTTTAGGATGAAATGTTCTATATATATCTGTTAAATCCAATTGGTCCAGAGTTTCAATTAGTTTCACTGTGTCCCTGTTTAGTTTCTGCTTTCCTGATCGGTCCATTGAGGAGAGTGGGGTGTTGAAGTCACCCACAATTATTGTGTTAGGTGTAATGTGTGCTTTAAGCTTTAGTAAGGTTTCTTTTACGAAGGAGGGTGCCCTTGCATTTGGAGCATAGATGTTCAGTATTGAGAGCTCTTCCTGGTGGATTTTCCCTTTGGCCAGCAAGAAGTGACCTTCTGAGTCTCTTTGGATGATTTTAGGTTGAAAGTCAATTTTATCTGATATTAGAATGGCTACTCCAGCTTGTTTCCTGAGACCATTTGCTTGTAAAATTGTCCTCCAGCCCTTTACTCTAAGGTAGTGTTTGTCTTTAACACTGAGATGTGTTTCCTGTATGCAGCAAAATGTAGGGTCCTGTTTCCGTATCCAGTCTGTTAATCTATGTCTTTTTATTGGGGAATTGAGTCCATTGACGTTAAGAGATATTAAGGAATAGTAATTATTACCTCCAGACATTTTTGAAATTATATTTATTTATCTTATTTATTTTTTATATTCGAGAGGTTATCTTCTTTTGGGTTTGATGAGAGGAGGTTTCTATCTTGCTTCTTCCCAGGTGTAGTTTCCGTCCTTGTCTTGGTGTTTTCCCCCTATTATCCTTTGTAGGGCTGGATTTGTGGAGAGATATCTTGCAAATTTGGTTTTGTCATGGAATACCTTGATGTCTCCATCAATGGCAATTGAGAGTTTTGCTGGGTAAAGTAGTTTTGGCTGAAGTTTGTGTTCTCTTAGAGTTTGCATGATATCTGCCCAGGATCTTCTAGCTTTCATGGTCTCAGGTGAGAAGTCTGGTGTTATTCTGATAGGTTTTCCTTTATATGTTACTTGGCCTTTTTCTCTTGCTGCCTTTAGTATTCTTTCTTTGTTTATTACATTTGGAGTTTTGATTATTATGTGACGGGATGTATTTCTGTTCTGGTCCAGTCTGTTTGGGGTTCTATAGGCTTCTTGTATATTCATGGGCATCTCTCTCCTTAGGTTGGGGAAGTTTTCTTCCATAATTTTATAGAAGATATTAGCTGGCCCTTTAACTTGTAAATCTTCACTCTCGTCTATACCTATAATCCTTAGGTTTGGTCTTCTCATAGTGTCTTGGATTTCCTGGATGTTTTGGGTTACCACCTTTTTGCATTTAGTATTTTCTTTGACTGTTGAATCAATGGTTCCTATGGTATCTTCGGCTTCTGAGATTCTGTCTTCTATCTCTTGTATTCTATTGTTGATACTTGCGTCTATGGCCCCTGATTTCTTCCCCAGGTTTTCTATCTCCAATGTTGTCTCCCTCTGTGATTTCTTAGTTGTTTCTACTTCTGTTTTTAGTATCTGGATGGATGTGCTCAGATCTTTCGCTTGCTTGATTGTGTTTTCATGTATTTCTTTAATAGATTTTTGTGCTTCCTCTTTCATAGCTTCTACTTGTTGGCCCACGTTCTTCTGTAGTTCTTTAAGTGACTTTTGTCTTTCTTCCTTATTGTCTTCTTCTCTTTGATCCATCTTCTCCTGCATTTCTTGAAGTGATTTTTGTATTTGCCTCGTAAAGGCTTCTAACTTTTGATCCATTTTCTCCTCTATTTCTTTACGAGATTTTTCTATGTGTTCAGCTACCAGCATCCTGACCAGTGATTTTATATCCAAGTCTTGTTTTTCTGGTGTTTTAGGGTATCCAGGGATTCCTGTTGTTGGAGAACTGGGTTCAGATGCTGTCATGTTGCCTTGATTTTTGTTAGTAACGTTCCTTCGTTTTCCTTTTGCCATCTGGTTATTTCTGGTTTTAGTTGGCCTTGTTGTCAGTGGCTGGTGTTTGAATCTCCTGTGAGGCTGGGCTCACCTGTTGTTTCTCTATTGGTGAATATGTGTGACTGCTGCTTTAAGGGATTATAAGCTGGCTGCCACCCATGTGATTGTAGCCCCTGTTGGAGTCTGTCTACCTGGGCTTCTCCAGCTGTGTCCTGGTTGCAAGGAACTCTGAGAGCCTAGCAGATCCCCCATGAGGGTAGCCCTGGAAGGGGTGTTTACCTGGGCCTTTCCAGCTGTGTCCTGGTTGCAATATGGAGGCCCGCCGCTACACCGCTGGTCTAGGGGCCGGCGAGCTGGTTGCAGAACGCAGCTTAGGTGCTCACCCCAGGGCGGGGATGTCCCACAGAGCCTGGGCCTTTCCAGCTGTGTCCTGGTTGTGATATGGAGGCCCGCCGCTACACCGCTGGTCTAGGGGCCGGCGAGCTGGTTGCAGAACGCAGCCTAGGTGCTCACCAGAGGGCGGGGATGTCCCACAGAGCCTGGGCCTTTCCAGCTGTGTCCTGGTTGCAATATGGAGGCCCGCCGCTACACCGCTGGTCCAGGGGCCGGCGAGCTGGTTGCAGAACGCAGCCTTGGTGCTCACCAGAGGGCTCGGGGATGTCCCACAGAGCCTAGGCGGGACTCCGCCTGCTTGGCTCCGAGACCCTAGCAGATACCCCCGTGAGTGTAGCCCTGGAAGGGGTGTTTACCTGGGCCTTTCCAGCTGTGTCCTGGTTGCAATATGGAGGCCCGCCGCTACACCGCTGGTCTAGGGGCCGGCGAGCTGGTTGCAGAATGCAGCTTAGGTGCTCACCCGAGGGCGGGGATGTCCCACAGAGCCTGGGCCTTTCCAGCTGTGTCCTGGTTGCAATATGGAGGCCCGCCGCTACACCGCTGGTCCAGGGGCCGGCGAGCTGGTTGCAGAACGCAGCCTTGGTGCCGGTTTATTTGGTTCTTTGAAGTCTAACTTCTTTTTTTTTCTTTTTTTTTCTTTTCTATATTCTTTGTTAACCTTCCAAAAGCTTTCCCCTTTCCCAGTTCCCCACTCACCATATGTCCCATAAGTCCTCTCCCCCCCCCCAATTCCCCAATCACCCCGCACCATTTCTCTGTTCTGGTACTCTCCTACAAAACTGGATCCAGATTTTTCTGGACTAGGGTCCTCTCCTTCCTCCTTCTTGGGAATCTTTTGACTTGCTAATTGTGCATTGAGTATTCAGAGCTTCTGAGCTCATTAATATCCACTTCTCGGTGACTGCATTTCATGTGTATTCTTTGTGATTGGGTTAGGTCACTTAGGATGATATTTTCCAGATTCAACCATTTGCCTACAAATTGCATGAATTCATTATTTTTAATTGCTGAGTAATATTCCATTGTATAAATATACCACATTTTCTGTATCCATTCCTACTTTGAGGGACATCTGGGCTCCTTCCAACTTCTGGCTATTATAAATAAGGCTGCTAAGAACATAGTGGAGCATGTGTCTTTATTGCATGTAGGGGAATCCTCTAGGTATATGCCCAGGAGTGGCATGACAGGGTTATGTGGAAGTGTCATGCCCAATTTTCTGAGGAACCACCATACTGATTTCCAGAGCAGTTGTACCATCTTGCAATCCTACCAACAGTGGAGGAGTGTTCTTCTTTCTCCACATCCTAGCCAGTACCTGTTGTCTCTTGAGGTTTTCATCTTAGCCATTCTGACTGGTGTGAGGTGGAATCTCAGGGTTGTTTTGATTTGCATTTCCCTGATGACTAATGATGTTGAACATCTCTGAAGGTGCTTCTCAGCCATCTGAATTTCTTCTGGTGAAAATTCTTTATTTAGCTCTGTACCCCATTTTTAATAGGATTATTTGGTTCTTTGGGGTCTAATTTCTTGAGTTCTTTGTATATTGGATATTAGCCCTCTGTAAGATGTGGAGTTGGTGAAGATCTTTTCCCAATCTGTTGGTTGCTGTTTTGTCCTTCTGCCTTACAGAAACTTTGTAATTTTATGAGGTCCCATTTGTCAATTCTTGATCTTAGAGCATAAGCTATTGGTGTTCTGTTCAGGAACTTTCCCCCTGTGCCCATGTCCTCCAAGGTCTTCCCCAGTTTCTTTTCTATTAGTTTCAGTGTGTCTGGTTTTATGTGGAGGTCCTTGATCCACTTGGAGTTGATCTTAGTACAAGTTCATAAGTGTGGGTCAATTCACATTCTTCTGCATGAAAGATCCAACTAAGAAAGAGAACTACAGGCCAGTTTCCCTTATGAATATCGATGCAAAAATCCTAAATTCTTGCCAACAGAATCCAAGAGCACATCAAAACGATCATTCACCATGATCAAGTAGGCTTCAGCCCAGGGATGCAGGGATGGTTCAATATACGAAAATCCATCAATGTAATCCACTACATAAACAAACTAAAAGAAAAAACCACATGGTCATCCCATTAGATGCTGAAATACCATTTGACAAAATTCAGCATCCTTTCATGCTAAAAGTCCTGGAAAGAACAGGGATTCAAGGCCCATAATTAAACATAGTAAAAGCAATATACAATAAACAAGCCATTATCAAAATAAACGGAAACTTGAAGCAATCCCACTAAAATCAGGGACTAGACAAGTCTGCCCTCTCCCTCCATATCTTTTAAATATAGTACTTGAAGTTAGACAACATAAGGAAGTCAAAGGGATACAAATTGGAAAGGAAGAAGTCAAACTATCATTATTTGTAGATGATATGATAGTATACTTAAGCGACCCCAAAAACTCCACCAGAGAACTCCTACAGCTGATAAACAACTTCAGCAAATTGGCTGGTTATAAAATCATCTCAAGCAAATCAGTACCCTTCCTGTACTCAAAGGACAAGCAGGCTGAGAAAGAAGTTAGGGAAATAACACCCTTTACAATAACCACAACCAATATAAAGTATCTTGGCGTGACTCTAACCAAACAAGTGAAAGATCTGTATGCAGGAACTTCAAGTCCTTGAAGAAAGAAATCAAAGAAGACCTACCTCTGAAGATGGAAAAATGTTCCATGCTCTTGGATTGGTAGGATCAATATAGTAAAAATGGCCATCTTTCCAAAAGCAATCTCCAGATTCAATGCAATCCCCATCAAAATACCAAATCAATTTTCTATAGATCTAGAAAGAACAATACTCAAATTCATCTGGAGTAACAAAAAACTCAGGATAGCTAAAACTATTCTCAACAATCAATGGACTTCTGAGGGAATCAATATCCCTGACGTCAAGCAGTACTACAAAGCAATTGTGTTAAAAACTGCATGGTATTGGTACGACAGGCAAGTAGGTCAATGGAAAAGACCCAAAATGAAGACACAGAAATGAACCTACAGAGTTATGGTCACTTGATCTTTGATAAAGGAGCTACAACCATCCAGTAGAAAAAAGATAGTCTTTTCAACAAATGGTGCTGGTTCAACTGGAGGTCTGTAGTATTTTTAAATTTTCTATGTAAGTACTTTGTTGAAAATTTCTGTCTATTTTCATCATGGTGATTAGTACATAGTTTAATTTTTGGTGTATCCTTATTTAGTTTGCTGCATCCTTATCAGAGTAATGCTGACTTTGTAAAATGATTTTATAATATTCCTTCCAATTCTGTTTTCATGGAACAGCTTGAGAACTATTTGTATTAGCTTTACTTTGAACATTTAATGGAAGTTACTGAGTCTATCAGATGCTGAGTTCTCGTCTGTGGAGAGCCATCTGATCCTGGACTTTGATCTGTGGAGAGCCACCTAATCCTGGACTTTCATCTCTGGAGAGCTGTCTAATGCTGGACTTTCATGTGTGGAGAGCCCTCTGATCCTGGGCTTTCATCTGTGAAGAGACTTTATTGTTGCTTCTGAATCCTCACTTGTTATGAGTTCTGGATTTAATTTTTGTAGGTCATGCTTGCTTAGTAATTTAGCCAGTATATCTTTTCTTTCTTTTTTTCCTTAGACATTTTCTTTATTTACATTTCAAATGTTAACATCTTTGCTGGTTTCCAGTCTGAAAAAAACACTCCATCCCATTCCCCCCATCCCCCTACTCATGAATCCACCCAGTCCTGCTTCTCTGTCCTGGCATTCCCCTATACTTAGGCATCGAGCCTTCTTAGGACCAAGGGTATCTTGATTTCCCACTTTTCGTACTAAAGTTTTTTAAATACTTCATTGTGGACCTCTGAATTTCTCTGGAATCTTCGTGACAGTGCTGATTTTATTGACTTGGATTTTATTTCTCTTTCATTTGGCTAGAGATTTGTTTTCTTATTTATCCTTCCAAGGAACCAGCACTTAGCCATCTACCTCTTGTGGCTTTGGCACATCCTTGCTTCTTTTATTATTATTATTATTATTATTATTATTATTATTATTACTTTATTTTTTATTGGATATATTCTATATTTACATTTCATTTCCCTTTTCCTAGTTCTCCACCCCCCCAAAGGGAACCCCCAAAGGTTCTCTTTTTCCCTCCCCCTGTTCTCCCATCCACCCCTTCCCAATTCCCTGTTCTGGTATTCCCATACACTGATGCATTGAGCCTTTCCAGAACCAGGGGCCACTCCTTCCTTCTTGTCGGACATTATTTGGTATGTGGATTGTGTCTTTGGTGTCCCAAGATTCTAGGCTAATATCCATTTATCAGTGACTGCATACCATGAGTATTCTTTTGAGACTGGGTTACCTCACATAGTATGATATTCTCAACCTCTATCCACTTAAGAATTTCATCAATTCATTGTTTCTAATGGCTGAATAGTACTCCATTGTGTATATATACCACATTTTTTGTATCCATTCCTCCTTGAGGGACATCTGGGTTCTTTCCAGCTTCTGGCTATTATAAATAAGGCTGCTATGAACATAGTGGAGCATGTGTCCTTATTGCATGCTGGGGAATCTTCTGGGCATATGCCCAGGAGTGGTATGGATGGGTCCTCCAGAAGTATCATGTCCAGTTTTCTGAGGAACCGCCAGACTGATTTCCAGAGTGGTTGTACCAGCTTGCATTCCCACCAGCAGTGGAGGAGTGTTCCTCTTTCTCCACATCCTCGCTAACACCTGATGTCTTCTGAGTTTTTAATCTTAGCCATTCTGACTGGTGTGAGGTGAAATATCAGGATTGTTTTGATTTGCATTTCTCTAATGACTAATGATGTTGATCATTTTTAAGGTGCTTCCCAGCCATCCAAATTTCTTCAGGTGAAAAGTCTTTGTTTAACTCTGTACCCCATTTTTGATAGGGTTTTTTTTTGTTTTGTTTTGTTTTCTGGGGTTTAACTTCTTGAGTTCTTTGTATACATTGGATATTAGCCCTCTGTAAGATGTAGGGTTGGTGAAGATCTTTTCCCAATTGGTTGGTGGCCAATTTTTCCTTTTGACAGTGTCTTTTGCCTTACAGAAACTTTGTAATTTTATGGGGTCCCATTTGTCTATTCTTGATCTTAGAGCATAAGCTATTGGTGTTCTTTTCAGGCACTTTCCCCCTGAGCCAATATCCTCAAGGGTCTTCCCCAGTTTCTTTTCTATTAGTTTTAGTGTGTCTGATTTTATGGGGAGGTTCTTGATCCACTTGGAGATGACCTTAGTACAAGGAGATAAGTGTGGTTCAATTCTGATTCTTGTGCATGTTGACCTCCAGTTGAGCCAGTACCATTTGTTGAAAATGCTATCTTTTTTCCACTTGATGTTTTCAGCTCCTTTGTCGAAGATCAAGTGGCCATAGATGTGTGGGTTCAATATTGGGTCTTCGATCCTATTCCATTGATCCACTTCCCTGTCACTGTACCAATACCAGGCAGTTTTTAACACTACTGCTCTGTAGTATCGCTTAAGGTCCGGGATACTGATTACCCTACAAGTTCTATTACTGTTGATAATAGTTTTTAGCTGTCCTGGGTTCTTTGCGATTCCAGATGAATTTGAGAATTGCTCTTTCTAACTCTATGAAGAACTGAGTTGGGAATTTGATGGGGATTGCGTTGAATCTGTATATTGCTTTTGGCAATATTGCCATTTTAACTATATTAATCCTGCCAACCCATGAGCATGGAAGATTTTTCCATTTTCTGATGTCTTCTTCCATTTTCTTCTTCAGAGAACTAAAGTTCTTGTCATACAAATCTTTCACTTGTTTGGTTAGAGTCACACCAAGATACTTTATATGGTTTGTGGCTATTGTGAAGGGTGTCATTTCCCTAATCTCTTTCTCAGCCGGTTTATCCTTTAAGTATAGGAAGGCTATTGATTTGCTTGAGTTGATTTTATAACCAGCCACTTGCTGAAGTTGTTTATCAGCTGTAAGAGTTCTCTGGCGGAGTTTTTTCAGTCACTTAAGTATACTATCAGAGCATCTGTGAATAGTTATAATTTGACTTCTTCCTTTCCAATTTGTATCTTGACTTTCTTATATAGTCGAATTGCTCTAGTGAGTACCTCAAGTACTGTATTGAAAAGATATGGTGAGAGGGGACAGCCTTGTCTAGTCCCTGATTTTAGTGGGATTGCTTCAAGTTTCGCTACATTTACTTTGATGTTGGCTACTGGTCTGCTGTAAATTGCTTTTGCTATGTTTAGGTATGGGCCTTGAATTCCTGTTCTTTCTAAGACTTTTAGCATGAAAGGATGCTGAATATTGTCAAATGCTTTTTCAGCATTCAATGAGATGACCATGTGGTTTTTTTCTTTGAGTTTGTTTATGTAGTGGATTACATTGATGGATTTCCATATATTGAGCCATCCCTGCATCCCTGGGATAAAGCCAAATTAATCATGGTGAATAATCATTTTGATGTGTTCTTGGATTCAGTTGGCAAGAATTTTTTTTTATTTTGACTTTTTTTCAGTTTTAGTATTTATTTAACATTAGTATCATCACTCACATCTCAGAACATGTACAATATTTCATTATGTATCTGAAATGTATAGTTACTAATGACTTGTTTTGTTTTGTTTTGTTTTTTATTTTCTATATTCTATGTTTACATTCCAAAGGCTTTCCCCTTTCCCAGTTCCCACCCACCATAGTTCCCATAGTTCCTCTCCCCCCAACTATTCCCCAATCATTCCCCCTCCCCCCTCGGTTTCTTTACTAAACTGGATGCAATCTTTACATGCCCAGGGTCCTCTCCTTTCTTCTTCTTGGGAATCATTTGACTTGCTATTTGTGTCTTGAGTATTTAGGGCTTCTGGGCTCATTAATATCCACTTATCAGTGATTGCATTTCATGTGCATTCTTTTGTGATTGGGTTAGCTCACTCAGGATGATATTTTCCAGGTCTAACCATTTACCTACAAATTGCATGAATTCATTATTTTTAATTGCTGAGTAGTATTCCATTGTATAAATATACCACATTTTCTGTATCCATTCCTCCTTTGAGGGATATTTGGGCTCCTTCCAATTTCTGGCTATTATAAACAAGGCTGCTATAAACATAGTGGAGCATGTGTCTTTATTGCATGCAGGGGAATCCTCTGGGTATATGCCCAGGAGTGGTATGCCAGGGTCCTCTGGAAGTGACATGCCCAATTTTCTGAGGATCCGCCACACTGATTTCCAGAGTGGTTTTACCATTTTGCAATCCCACCAACAGTGGAGGAGTGTTCCTCTTTCTCCACATCCTCGCCAGCACTTGTTGTCTCTTGAGTTTTTAATCTTAGCCATTCTGACTGGTGTGAGGTGGAATCTCAGGGTTGTTTTGATTTGCATTTCCCTGATGACTAATGATGTTGAACATCTCTTAAGGTGTTTCTCGGCCATCCGAATTTCTTCTGGTGAAAATTCTTTGTTTAGCTCTGTGCCCCATTTTTTGATAGGGTTATTTGTTTCTTTGCGGTCTAACTTCTTGAGTTCTTTGTATATATTGGATATTAGCCCTCTGTTGGATGTGGGGTTGGTGAAGATCTTTTCCCACTTTGTTGGTTGCCATTTTGTCCTTCTGACAGTGTCCTTTGCTTTGCAGAAACTTTGTAATTTTATGAGGTCCCATTTGTCGATTCTTGATCTTAGTGCGTACGCTATTGGTGTTCTGTTCAGGAACTTTTCCCCTGTGCCCAAGTCCTCCAGGGTCTTCCCAAGTTTCTTTTCTAATAGTTTCCATGTGTCTGGTTTTATGTGGAGGTCCTTGATCCACTTGGAGTTGATCTTAGAGCAAAGAGATAAGAGTGGGTCAATTCGCATTCTTCTGCATGTTGACCTCCAGTTGAACCAGCACCATTTGTTGAAAAGGCTATCTTTATTCCATCGGATGGTTGTGGCTCCTTTATCAAAGATCAAGTGACCATAAGTCTGTGGGTTAATTTCTGGGTCTTCAATCCTGTTCCATTGATCTGCTTGCCTGTTGCTATACCAATACCATGCAGTTTTTAACACAATTGCTCTGTAGTACTGCTTGAAGTCAGGGATATTGATTCCCCCAGAAGTCCTTTTATTGTTGAGAATAGTTTTAGCTATCCTGGGTTTTTTGTTGCTCCAGATGAATTTGAGAATTGCTCTTTCTAGATCTATGAAGAATTGAGTTGGGATTTTGATGGGGATTGCATTGAATCTGTATATTGCTTTTGGCAAGATGGCCATTTTTACTATATTGATCCTAGTTGGCAAGAATTTTATTGAGTATTTTTGCATCGATGTTCATAAGGGAGATTGCTGCATGATCCTCGTGGGCACTGTGAATTTCCACAGGTAAAGCGCAAGTCTCAGTGGACTCTGAATAAGTGCCCTGTCCAAAGCTCAAGTTTCAGTGGACACCTTTGAGTAAGCGCTGTCCCCGAGAGAACATCGCTGTGGAATTCCCTGGCCAGAGAGGATTCTGAACTCTAATCTCAGGGCAGCCCTACCTTTGTGACTTTCTTTTGATCTATTTGGCAGGAATTTCTGGTAGTCTGAGCTATAAGTAACCAGGCAAAAATGTTAGGTCTTTGAACTACAATACTGGCCAAAAACCCTCTGTTCTAGGTGCCATCACTTTGCTTAGTAGTTTACATACTTCCATTGATCTCCCAACAAAATGTAAACTTTTATGGCTATGCTGATGAGAGTGGCTCTGACATTGTGATTTACAAAACTTTTAACTTAACACTATGATCCCAGGTTCCATCAGAGAGGGCCAGGTGATAATTAGGTTACTCACTGAATCTCATTAAGGTCTGAGAGATCTGGCTTAATGTTCTTTGAAGTCCCTTTACAAATAGTCCCATAACCCCTAAAGAAATAGAAGGGGTTATAGAAAGCCTCCCAACCAAAAAAAGTACGGGACCAGATGGTTTTAGTGCAGAATTCTACCAGACCTTCAAAGAAGACTTAACACCAATACTCTCCAAACTATTCCACAAAATAGAGACAGAAGGGACACTGCCCAACTCATTCTTCAAAGCCACAATTACGCTAATACCTAAACCACAAAAAGATCCAACAAAGAAAGAGAACTTCAGGCCAATTTCTCTGATGAATATAGATGCAAAAATACTAAATAAAATTCTTGCTAACCGAATCCAAGAGCACATCAAAACGATCATCCACCATGATCAAGTAGGCTTCATCCCAGGGATGCAGGGATGGTTCAATATACGGAAATCCATCAATGTAATCCACTACATAAACAAACTGAAAGAAAAAAACCACATGGTCATCTCATTAGATGCTGAAAAAGCATTCGACAAAATTCAGCATCCTTTCATGCTAAAAGTCTTGGAAAGAGCAGGAATTCAAGGCCCATACCTAAACATAGTAAAAGCAATCTACAGCAAACCAGTAGCCAACATCAAAATAAATGGAGAGAAACTTGAAGCATTCCCACTAAAATCAGGGACTAGACAAGGCTGCCCTCTCTCTCCATATCTTTTCAATATAGTACTTGAAGTTCTAGCAAGAGCAATTAGACAACATAAGGAAGTCAAAGGGATACAAATTGGAAAGGAAGAAGTGAAACTATCATTATTTGCAGATGATATGATAGTTTACCTAAGCGACCCAAAAAACTCCACCAGAGAACTTCTACAGCTGATAAACAACTTCAGCAAAGTGGCAGGTTATAAAATTAACTCAAGCAAGTCAGTGGCCTTCTTGTACTCAAAGGACAAGCAGGCTGAGAAAGAAATTAGGGAAATAACACCCTTCACAATAGCCACAAACAACATAAAGTATCTTGGCGTAACTCTAACCAAACAAGCGAAAGATCTGTACAACAGGAACTTCAAGTCCCTGAAGAAAGAAATCGAAGAAGACCTCAGAAGATGGAAAAATATTTCTTGCTCCTGGATTGGCAGGATCAATATAGTAAAAATGGCCATCTTGCCAAAAGCAATATACAGATTCAATGCAATCCCCATCAAAATCCCAACTCAATTCTTCATAGATCTAGAAAGAGCAATTCTCAAATTCATCTGGAGCAACAAAAAACCCAGGATAGCTAAAACTATTCTCAACAATAAAAGGACTTCTGGGGGAATCAATATCCCTGACTTCAAGCAGTACTACAGAGCAATTGTGTTAAAAACTGCATGGTATTGGTATAGCAACAGGCAAACAGATCAATGGAACAGGATTGAAGACCCTGAAATTAACCCACAGACTTATGGTCACTTGATCTTTGATAAAGGAGCCACAACCATCCGATGGAATAAAGATAGCCTTTTCAACAAATGGTGCTGGTTCAACTGGAGGTCAACATGCAGAAGAATGCGAATTGACCCACTCTTATCTCTTTGCTCTAAGATCAACTCCAAGTGGATCAAGGACCTCCACATAAAACCAGACACATGGAAACTATTAGAAAAGAAACTTGGGAAGACCCTGGAGGACTTGGGCACAGGGGAAAAGTTCCTGAACAGAACACCAATAGCGTACGCACTAAGATCAAGAATCGACAAATGGGACCTCATAAAATTACAAAGTTTCTGCAAAGCAAAGGACACTGTCCGAAGGACAAAACGGCAACCAACAAAGTGGGAAAAGATCTTTACCAACCCCACATCCGACATAGGGCTAATATCCAATATATACAAAGAACTCAAGAAGTTAGACCGCAAAGAACCAAATAACCCTATCAAAAAATGGGGCACAGAGCTAAACAAAGAATTTTCACCAGAAGAAATTCGGATGGCCGAGAAACACCTTAAGAGATGTTCAACATCATTAGTCATCAGGGAAATGCAAATCAAAACAACCCTGAGATTCCACCTCACACCAGTCAGAATGGCTAAGATTAAAAACTCAAGAGACAACAAGTGCTGGCGAGGATGTGGAGAAAGAGGAACACTCCTCCACTGTTGGTGGGATTGCAAAATGGTAAAACCACTCTGGAAATCAGTTTGGCGGATCCTCAGAAAATTGGGCATGTCACTTCCAGAGGACCCTGCCATACCACTCCTGGGCATATACCCAGAGGATTCCCCTACATGCAATAAAGACACATGCTCCACTATGTTTATAGCAGCCTTGTTTATAATAGCCAGAAATTGGAAGGAGCCCAAATATCCCTCAAAGGAGGAATGGATACAGAAAATGTGGTATATTTATACAATGGAATACTACTCAGCAATTAAAAATAATGAATTCATGCAATTTGTAGGTAAATGGTTAGACCTGGAAAATATCATCCTGAGTGAGCTAACCCAATCACAAAAGAATGCACATGAAATGCAATCACTGATAAGTGGATATTAATGAGCCCAGAAGCACTAAATACTCAAGACACAAATAGCAAGTCAAATGATTCCCAAGAAGAAGAAAGGAGAGGACCCTGGGCATGTAAAGATTGCATCCAGTTTAGTAAAGAAACCGAGGGGGGAGGGGGAATGATTGGGGAATAGTTGGGGGGGGAGAAGAACTATGGGAACTATGGTGGGTGGGAACTGGGAAAGGGGAAAGCCTTTGAAATGTAAACATAGAATATAGAAAATAAAAATAACTAAAAAAATTTAAAAAAAAAAAAACAAATGTTACCTATGGCTTTTTACAAGGAAACGCTTACCTAGCTGATTTTACATTTCCTCATGACAAATGGTTATTGCTAATTGTCTTTTGTGCCTGCTGTACTGGATACATCCTTTGATATGTAAAGATCTCATGTTTAAAATCCCCTGGCTGAGTGCAACTCAGACACCAAATATACGGAGATTCTATACTTTTTCTGTGTCTTGGTGTTCTGTTTGCCATTTCGCCTGGAACCCGTGCCTTCCTGCTTCGAGAAAGAATCCTAGCCCCAACCATGAGAGAGTGTGGTCCGTAGCAGGAGATTGTTCTGAAGTTCTTTTTCTTAGTTGGATCTTTGTGTGGTTTTGGTATCAGGGTAATGGTGGCTTCATGGAATGACTTGGGTAGTGTTCCTTCTGTTTCTATTTTGTGGAATAGTTTGAAGAGTATTGATATTAGGTCTTCTTTGAAGGTCTGATAGAATTCTGCACTAAAACCATCTGGTCCTGCCAGGCGGTGGTGGCGCGCACCTATAATCCCAGCACTTGGGAAGCAGAGGCAGGCAGATTTCTGAGTTTGAGGCCAGTCTGGTCTACACAGTGAGTTCCAGGACAGCCAGGGCTACATAGAGAAACCATGTTTCGAAAAACTAAAACCAAAACCAAACCAAAACAAAACAAAAAACCAAACAAACAACAACAACAAAAACCCCCATCTGGTCCTGTGCTTTTTTTGGTTGGAAGACTTTCTATGAACCCTTCTATTTCTTTGGTGGTTATGGGACTGTTTAGCCGATCTATTTAATCCTGATTTAATTTTGGTATTTGGTATCTGTCTAGGAAATTGTCCATTTCCTCCAGATTCTCTAGTTGTGTTGAGTATAGGCTTTTGTAGTAGGATCTGATGATTTTTTGAATTTCCTCAGTTTCTGTTGTTATATCTCCCTTTTCATTTCTAATTTTGTTAATTTGAATACTGTCTCTGTTCCCTTTGGTAAGTCTGGCTAAGGGTTTATCTATCTTGTTGACATTCTCAAAGAACCAGCTCCTGGTTTTGTTGATTCTTTGTATGGTTTCCTTTGTTTCAACTTGATTGATTTCAGCCCTGAGTTTGATGATTTCCTGTCTACATCTTTGCTTCTTTAAGCCTTGATGCATGTGATTAATTTTTGAGTCATCCCTAGCACTTTAACTTGATAGCAACCACCTTTATTTCTAGAACTCCATTCTTTGGATCTGAAAGTTTTGATTTGTGCCTCGATTTCACCTGACTTTAGAAATCTTTTATCTTTTCACTGGGTTTTCTAATGGCCCACATTTGATTTCTCAAAGCATTTGTGTAGTCTGATGTGTTCCTGCATCCTCTAATATTTTTTTAGATTATTTATTGGATATATTCTATATTTACATTTCATTTCCCCTTTTCTGTTTCCGCACCACTCAAAGGTCCCTCATGCCCTTTTCCCTCCCCCTGTTCCCCCATCCACCCCTTCCTACTTCCCTGTTCTGGTATTACCCTACACTGATGTTTTGATCCTTTCCAGCAACAGTGTCTACTCCTTCCTTCTTGTTGGATATCATTTGATATGTGGATTGTGTCTTTGCTGTCCCAAGATTCTAGGCTAATATCCACTTATCAGTGACTGCATACCATGGGTACTCTTTTTGAGACTGGGTTACCTCACTTAGTACGATGTTCTCCAGCTCCATCCATTTCTCTAAGAATTTCATGAATTCATTGTTTCTAATGGCTGAATAGTACTCCATTGTGTATATATACCACATTTTTTGTATCCATTCCTCTGTTGAGGGACATCTGGGTTCTTTCCAGCTTCTGGATATTATAAATAAAGCTGCTATGAACATAGTGGAGCATGTATCCTTACTGAATGCTAGGGAATTTTCTGGGTATATAGGCCCAGGAAAGGTCAGGCTGGGTCCTCCGGAAGTATCTTTCTTAGTTGGATCTTTGTGTGGTTTTAGTATCAGGGTAATTATGGCTTCGTAGAATGAGTTGGGTAGTGTTCCTTCTGTTTCTATCTTGTGGAATAGTTTGAAGAGTATTGGTACTAGGTCTTCTTT
This sequence comes from Apodemus agrarius, assembly GCA_964023405.1. Classification (NCBI taxonomy): domain Eukaryota; kingdom Metazoa; phylum Chordata; class Mammalia; order Rodentia; family Muridae; genus Apodemus; species Apodemus agrarius. Next base: position 91,622,278 of record OZ030006.1, on the reverse strand, counting down.
GAAGGTCTGATAGAATACTGCACTAAAACCATATGGTACTGTGCTTTTTTGGTTGGAAGACTTTCTATGACCGCTTGTATTTCTTTGGGGGTTATGGGACTGTTTAGGCCATCTATTTGGTCCTGATTTAATTTTGGTATTTGGTATCTGTCTAGGAAACTGTCCATTTCCTCCAGATTCTCCAGTTGTATTGAGTATAGACTTTTGTAGTAGGATATGATGAATTTTTGAATTTCCTCAGTTTCTGTTGTTATATCTCCCTTTTCATTTCTAATTTTGTTAATTTGAATACTGTCTCTGTGTCCTTTGGTAAGTCTGGCTAGGGGTTTATCTATCCTGTTGGTTTTCTCAAAGAACCAGCTCCTGGTTTTGTTGATTCTTTGTATGGTTCTCTTTGTTTCTACTTGATTGATTTCAGCCCTGAGTTTGATGATTTCCTGTCTTCTACTCCTCCTGGGTGAAATAGCTTCTTTTTGTTCCAGAGCTTTCAGGTGTGCTGTTAAGTTGCTAGTATATGCTCTCTCCTGTTTCTTTTTGGAGGCACTCGGGACTATGAGTTTTCCTCTCAGCACTGCTTTCATTGAGTCCCATAGATTTGGGTATGTTGTGCCTTCATTTTCATTAAATTCTAAAAAGTCTTTGATTTCTTTCTTTATTTCTATCTTGACTAAGGTATCATTGAGTAGAATGTTGCTCAGTCTCCATGTTTATGAGGATTTTCTGTTGTTTTTGTTGCTATTGAAGAACACTCTTACTCCATGGTGATCTGATAGGAGGAATGGGATTAGTTCAATCATTTTATATTTGTTGAGGTCTGTCTTGTGACCAATTATATGGTCGATTTTTGAGAAGGTACTATGAAGTGCTGAGAAAAAGGTATAGTCTTTTGCTTTAGGATGAAAGGTTCTATCTATATCTGTTAGATACAACTGGTCCAAAGTTTCAATGAGTTTCCCTGTGTCCCTGTTTAGTTTCTGGTTTCCTGATCGGTCTATTGAGGATAGTGGAGTGTTGAGGTCCCCCACAATTATTGTGTTAGGTGCAATGTGTGCTTTGAGCTTTAGTAAACTTTCTTTTACAAATGAGGGTGCCCTTGCATTTGGAGCATAGATGTTTAGAATTATGCGTTTTTCTTGGTGGATTTTTCCTTTGACCAGCAAGAAGTGACCTTCTGTGTCTATTTTGATGACTTTAGGTTGAAAGTCAATTTTATCTGATATTAGTATGGCTATTCCAGCTAACTTCCTGCGACCATTTGCTTGTAAAAATGTCTTCCAGCCTTTTACTCTAAGGTAGTATTTGTCTATGACCCTGAGTTGTGTTTCCTGTAAGCAGCAAAATGTAGGGTCCTGCTTCCTTATCTAGTCTGTTACTCGATGCCTTTTTATTGGGGAATTGAGTCCATTGATGTTAAGAGATATTAAGGAATAGTGATTATTTCTTCCTGTCATTTTAGATGTTGTTTTTGTTTCTGAGTAGTTATCTTCCTTTGAGTTTGATGGAAGAATGTTACTATCTTGCTTTTTCTTGGGTGCAGTTTCCCTCCTACTACAAAAACCTATACTCTACACAACTGGAGAACCTGGAGGAAATGGACAATTTCCTAGACAGTTACCAAATACCAAAATTAAACCAGGATCAAATAGATCGTCTAAACAGACACATAACCCCTAAAGAAATAGAAGGGGTCATAGACAGTCTTCCAACCAAAAAAAGCACAGGACCAGACAGTTTTAGTGCAGAATTCTATCAGACCTTCAAAGAAGTCCTGATACCGATACTCTTCAAACTATTCCACAAAATAGAAACAGAAGGAACACTACCCAACTCATTCTATGAAGCCACAATTACCCTGATACCAAAACCACACAAAGATCCAACTAAGAAAAAGAACTACAGGCCAATTTCTCTTATGAATATCGATGCAAAAATACTAAACAAAATACTTGCCAACCGAATCCAAGAACACATCAAAACGATCATTCACCATGATCAAGTTGGCTTCATCCCAGGGATGCAGGGATGGTTCAATGTACAGAAATCCATCAATGTAATCCACTACATAAACAAACTCAAAGAAAAAAACCACATGGTCATCTCATTGGATGCTCAAAAAGCATTTGACAAAATTCAGCATCCTTTCATGCTAAAGGTCTTAGAAAGAGCAGGAATTCAAGGCCCATATCTAAACATAGTAAAAGCAATATACAGCAGACCAGTAGCCAACATCAAGGTAAATGGAGAAAAACTTGAAGCAATCCCACTAAAATCAGGGACTACACAAGGTTGCCCCCTCTTGCCATATCTCTTCAATATAGTACTTGAGGTACTAGCTAGAGCAATTAGACAACATAAGGAAGTCAAAGGGATACAAATTGGAAAGGAAGAAATCAAACTATCACTATTTGCAGATGATATGATAGTATACTTAAGTGACCCAAAAACCTCCACCAGAGAACTCCTGCAACTGATAAACAACTTCAGCAAAGTGGCTGGATATAAAATCAACTCAAGCAAATCAGTAGCCTTCCTATACGCGAAAGATAAGCAGGCCGAGAAAGAAATTAGGGAAATGACACCCTTCACAATAGCCACAAATGATATAACGGATCTTGGAGTGACACTAACCAAACATGTGAAAGATTTATATGACAAAAACTTCAGGTCTCTGAAGAGGGAAATTGAAGAAGACATCAGAAAATGGGAAAATCTTCCATGCTCGTGGGTTGGCAGGACTAATATAGTCAAAATGGCAATCTTGCCCAAAGCAATATACAGATTCAACGCAATCCCCATCAATATCCCAACTCAGTTCTTCATAGAGTTAGAAAGAGCAATTCTCAAATTCATCTGGAATAACAAAAAACCCAGGATAGCTAAAACTATCATCAACAGCAAAAGAACTTCTGGGGGAATCAATATCCCGGACCTCAAGCAATATTACAGAGCAGTAGTATTAAAAACTGCATGGTATTGGTTCAGTGACAGGGAGGTGGATCAATGGAATAGGATCGAAAACCCAGAATTGAACCCACACATCTATGGCCAATTGATCTTCAACAAAGGAGCTGAAAACATCCAGTGGAAAAAAGATAGCCTTTTCAACAGATGGTGCTGGCTCAACTGGAGGTCAACATGCAGAAGAATGAGAATTGATCCACTCTTATCTCCTTGCACTAAGTTCAACTCCAAGTGGATCAAGGACCTCCACATAAAACCAGACACACTAAAACTAATAGAAAAGAAACTGGGGAAGACCCTTGAGGACATTGGCTCAGGGGAAAAATTCCTGAACAGAACACCAATTGCTTATGCTCTAAGAGCAAGAATAGACAAATGGGACCTCATAAAACTACAAAGTTTCTGTAAGGCAAAAGACACTGTCAAAAGGATAAATCGGCAACCAACAAATTGGGAAAAAATCTTCACCAAGCCCACATCCGACAGAGGGCTAATTTCCAATGTATACAAAGAACTCAAGAAGTTAGACCCCAGAAAACCAAATAACCCTATCCAAAAATGGGATAAAGAGCTAAACAGAGACTTTTCACCTGAAGAAATTCGGATGGCTGAGAAACACCTTAAAAAATGTTCAACATCGATCCGGCGGCGGCGGCAGAACCAGGTACCCGACACAGCCCGAGCTTAAGACCTTCGGGGACTCAGGCCTGGAGTGGGAATTGGGCACAGAATAGCGGGTGCACTCTGCACTCGCGCGCGGGGCGGACCCCGAGCTCCCTGCAGGCAGCTGCCATATTGCCTGCAGCTTCCCGCCCAGCTGGCGGTGGGGAAGCCGGAGGGTCACCCAGCGTCCCAGGTGCTCAGAACCATCCGGCGGCGGCGGCAGAACCAGGTACCCGACACAGCCCGAGCTTAAGACCTTCGGGGACTCAGGCCTGGAGTGGGAATTGAGCACAGAATAGCGGGTGCACTCTGCACTCGCGCGCGGGGCGGACCCCGAGCTCCCTGCAGGCAGCTGCCATATTGCCTGCAGCTTCCCGTCCAGCTGGTGGTGAGGAAGCCAGAGTCAGCCAGTGTGCCAGGTACCCAGACCCAGCCGGAGGCCGAACCAGCCTCCCATCCAGCCAGTGGCAGGGAAGCTGGAAACCGGACCCAGCCAGCTTCCCAGCAGCTTGGGACCAGCAGGCGGAACCAGATAACTGAGATATCCCAACTTTAAGACCCCTGGGGAAACAGGATATCAGACAGCGAACCCTGAGCAGGAGCAGTGCAGAGCAGCCGCCCAACAGGCGGAACCAAATACCTGGGATATCCTGAGGTTAAGACCTCGGGGGACTCAGGCCACCTGTCAGCAATCTGTGAGCAAGAGCCCCGCAGGACAGTGATTCAGGTATCCCAGTCACTGGGAAATAGCCTTACAACCCCACAGGAGGGTCAAGCACCAGCTAGTATCTACAGGACCAACTAACACCAGAGTTAACCAGATGGCAAAAGGCAAACGTAAGATCGCTACTAACAAAAATCAAGGCAATATGGCGGCATCCGAACCCAGTTCCCCAACAGCAATAAATATTGGATACCCCGAAACACCAGAAAAACAAGACTCAGATCTAAAATCACTGGTCAGGATGCTGATAGAGGAACACTTAGATAAATCTCTTAAAGTAATACATGAGAAAATAGATCAAAAGCTAGAAGCCATTGCAAGACAAACACAATTAAATCCCAGATATCTCAACACACCAGAAAAACAAGACTCAGATCTAAAATCACTGGTAAAGATGCAGATTGAGGATCACTTAGATAAATTTCTTAAAGTAATAGAGGAGAAAATAGATCAAAAACTAGAAGCCCATACAAGGCAGACACAAAAATCACTTAAAGAAATCCAGGAGAATATAGAGCAAAAAGTGAATCCCAATAAGGGGGAGAAACAAAAATCACCCAAAGAAATACAAGAGAACATGGGTCAACGAGTAGAAGTCATAAAGGAGGAAACACAAAAATCCCTTAAAGAATTACAGGAAAACACAAACAAGCAACTGAAAGATCTGAGCAAAACCATACAAAATCTAAAAACAGAAGTAGAAACAACTAAGCAATCGCAAAGGGAGACAATGTTGGAAATAGAAAACCTTGGGAAGAAATCAGGAGTCATAGATGCAAATATCAACAATAGAATACAAGAGATAGAAGACAGAATCTCAGATGCTGAAGATACCATAGGAACCATGGATTCAACAATTAAAGAAAATGCAAAATGCAAAAAGCTGGTAACCCAAAACATTCAGGAAATCCAGGACACAATGAGAAGACCAAACCTAAGGATTATAGGGATAGATGAGAATGAAGATCTACAACTTAAAGGGCCAGCAAATATCTTCTACAAAATTATGGAAGAAAATTTCCCCAACCTAAAGAGAGAGATGCCCATGAATATACAAGAAGCCTTTAGAACCCCAAATAGACTGGACCAGAACAGAAATACTTCCCGTCACATAATAGTCAAAACCCCAAATGTACTAAACAAAGAAAGAATATTAAAGGCAGTAAGAGAAAAAGGACAAGTAACATATAAAGGAAGACCTATCAGAATTACACCAGACTTCTCACCTGAGACCATGAAAGCTAGAAGATCCTGGGCAGACCTTATGCAGACCCTAAGAGAACACAAACTTCAGCCAAGACTACTATACCCAGCGAAACTCTCAATTGCCATAGATGGGGAAACCAAGATATTCCACGACAAAACCAAATTTGCAAGATACTTATCTACAAACCCAGCCCTACAAAGGATAATAGGGGAAAAATACCAACACAAGGGGGGAAACAACACCCCAGAAGAAACAAGATAGAAACCCCATCTCATCCAACCCAAAAGAAGAGAACCACTCAAATACAAATAATAATAACAATTCCCAAAATGTCAGGAAGTAATAATTACTATTCCTTAATATCTCTTAATATCAATGGACTCAATTCCCCAATCAAAAGACACAGACTAACAGACTGGATACGGAAACAGGACCCTACATTTTGCTGCATACAGGAAACACATCTCAGTGTCAAAGACAAACACCTCCTTAGAGTAAAAGGCTGGAAGACAGTTCTACAAGCAAATGGTCCCAGGAAACAAGCTGGAGTAGCCATTCTAATATCAGATAAAATCGACTTTCAACCTAAAGTCATCAAAAGAGACACAGAAGGTCACTTCCTGCTTGTCAAAGGGAAAATCCACCAAGAAGAATTCTCAATACTGAACATCTATGCACCAAATGCAAGGGCACCCTCATTCGTAAAAGAAACTTTACTAAAGCTTAAAGCACACATCGCACCTAACACAATGATTGTAGGTGACTTCAACACTCCACTCTCCTCAATGGACCGATCAGGAAAGCAGAAACTAAACAGGGACACAGTGAAACTAATTGAAGCTTTGGACCAATTGGATTTAACAGATATATATAGAACATTCCATCCTAAAACAAAAGAGTATACCTTTTTCTCAGCACCGCACGGTACCTTCTCAAAAATTGATCATATAATTGGTCACAAGACAGACCTCAACAAATACAAGAAGACCGAACTAATCCCATGTCTCCTATCGGATCACTATGGAGTAAAAGTGGTCTTCAATAGCAAGAAGAACTACAGAAAGCCCACATACACATGGAAACTGAACAATACTCTACTCAATGACACCCTGGTCAAGGAAGAAATAAAGAAAGAAATCAAAGACTTTTTAGACTTCAATGAAAATGAAGGTACGACCTACCCAAATCTCTGGGATACAATGAAAGCAGTGCTAAGAGGAAAACTCATAGCCCTGAGTGCCTCCAAAAAGAAACTGGAAAGAGCATACACTAGCAACTTAACAGCACACCTGAAGGCGCTGGAACAAAAAGAAGCTAACTCACCCAGGAGGAGTAGAAGAGAGGAAATCATCAAACTAAGGGCTGAAATCAATCAAGCAGAAACAAAGAGAACCATACAAAGAATCAACAAAACCAAGAGCTGGTTCTTCGAGAAAATCAACAAGATAGATAAGCCCTTAGCTAGACTAACCAAAGGGCACAGAGATAGTATCCAAATTAACAAAATTAAAAATGAAAAGGGGGATATAACAACAGAAACAGAGGAAATTCAAAAGATCATCAGATCCTACTACAAAGGCCTATACTCAAAACAACTGGAGAATCTGGAGGAAATGGACAATTTCCTAGACAGATACCAAATACCAAAATTAAATCAGCATCAAGTAGACCAGCTAAACAGTCCCATAACCCTTAAAGAAATAGAAGGGGTTATAGAAAGCCTCCCAACCAAAAAAAGTACGGGACCAGATGGTTTTAGTGCAGAATTCTACCAGACCTTCAAAGAAGACTTAACACCAATACTCTTCAAACTATTCCACAAAATAGAGACAGAAGGGACACTGCCCAACTCATTCTTCGAAACCACAATTACGCTGATACCTAAACCACAAAAAGATCCAACAAAGAAAGAGAACTACAGGCCAATTTCTCTTATGAATATAGATGCAAAAATACTAAATAAAATCCTTGCCAACCGAATCCAAGAGCATATCAAAACGATCATTCACCATGATCAAGTAGGCTTCATTCCAGGAATGCAGGGATGGTTCAATATACGGAAATCCATCAATGTAATCCACTACATAAACAAACTAAAAGAAAAAAACCACATGGTCATCTCATTAGATGCTGAAAAAGCATTTGACAAAATTCAGCATCCTTTCATGCTAAAAGTCTTGGAAAGAGCAGGAATTCAAGGCCCATACCTAAACATAGTAAAAGCAATCTACAGCAAACCAGTAGCCAACATCAAAATAAATGGAGAGAAACTTGAAGCAATTCCACTAAAATCAGGGACTAGACAAGGCTGTCCTCTCTCTCCATATCTTTTCAATATAGTACTTGAAGTTCTAGCGAGAGCAATCAGACAACATAAGGAAGTCAAAGGGATACAAATTGGAAAGGAAGAAGTCAAAGTATCATTATTTGCAGATGATATGATAGTCTACTTAAGCGATCCAAAAAACTCCACCAGAGAACTTCTACAGCTGATAAACAACTTCAGCAACGTGGCTGGTTATAAAATTAACTCAAGCAAATCAGTAGCCTTCTTGTACTCAAAGGACAAGCAGGCTGAGAAAGAAGTTAGGGAAATAACACCCTTCACAATAGCCACAAACAACATAAAGTACCTTGGCGTAACTCTAACCAAACAAGTGAAAGATCTGTATGACAGGAACTTCAAGTCCCTGAAGAAAGAAATCGAAGAAGACCTCAGGAGATGGAAAAATATTTCTTGCTCCTGGATTGGCAGGATCAATATAGTAAAAATGGCCATCTTGCCAAAAGCAATCTACAGATTCAATGCAATCCCCATCAAAATCCCAAATCAATTCTTCATAGATCTAGAAAGAGCAATTCTCAAATTCATCTGGAGCAACAAAAAACCCAGGATAGCTAAAACTATTCTCAACAATAAAAGGACTTCTGGGGGAATCAATATCCCTGACCTCAAGCAGTACTACAGAGCAATTGTGTTAAAAACTGCATGGTATTGGTACAGCAACAGGCAGGTAGATCAATGGAATAGGATTGAAGACCCAGAAATTAACCCACAGACTTATGGTCACTTGATCTTTGATAAAGGAGCCACAACCATCCGGTGGAAAAAAGATAGCCTTTTCAACAAATGGTGCTGGTTCAACTGGAGGTCAACATGCAGAAGAATGCGAATTGACCCACTCTTATCTCCTTGTACTAAGATCAACTCCAAGTGGATCAAGGACCTCCACATAAAACCAGACACACTGAAACTATTAGAAAAGAAACTTGGGAAGACCCTGGAGGACTTGGGCACAGGGGAAAAGTTCCTGAACAGAACACCAATAGCTTATGCTCTAAGATCAAGAATCGACAAATGGGACCTCATAAAATTACAAAGTTTCTGCAAAGCAAAGGACACTGTCAGAAGGACAAAACGGCAACCAACAAAGTGGGAAAAGATCTTCACCAACCCCACATCCGACAGAGGGCTAATATCCAATATATACAAAGAACTCAAGAAGTTAGACCCCAAAGAACCAAATAACCCTATCAAAAAATGGGGCACAGAGCTAAACAAAGAATTCTCACCAGAAGAAATTCGGATGGCCGAGAAACACCTTAAAAGATGTTCAACATCATTAGTCATCAGGGAAATGCAAATCAAAACAACCCTGAGATTCCACCTCACACCAGTCAGAATGGCTAAGATTAAAAACTCAAGAGACAACAAGTGCTGGCGAGGATGTGGAGAAAGAGGAACACTCCTCCACTGTTGGTGGGATTGCAAAATGGTAAAACCGCTCTGGAAATCAGTTTGGCGGTTCCTCAGAAAATTGGGCATGTTACTTCCAGAGGACCCTGGCATACCACTCCTGGGCATATACCCAGAGGATTCCCCTGCATGCAATAAGGACACATGCTCCACTATGTTTATAGCAGCCTTGTTTATAATAGCCAGAAATTGGAAGCAGCCCAAATATCCCTCAAAGGAGGAATGGATACAGAAAATGTGGTATATTTATACAATGGAATACTACACAGCAATTAAAAATAATGAATTCATGCAATTTGTAGGTAAATGGTTAGACCTGGAAAATATCATCCTGAGTGAATTAACCCAATCACAAAAGAATGCACCTGAAATGCAATCACTGATAAGTGGATATTAATGAGCCCAGAAGCCCTAAATACTCAAGACACAAATAGCAAGTCAAATGATTCCCAAGAAGAAGAAAGGAGAGGACCCTGGGCCTGTAAAGATTGCTTCCAGTTTAGTAAAGAAACTGAGGGGGGAGGGGGAATTATTGGGGAACAGATGGGGGGAGAGGAACTATGGGAACTATGGTGGGTGGGAACTGGGAAAGGGGAAAGCCTTTGGAATGTAAACATAGAATATAGAAAATAAAATTAAAAAAAAAAATAAAATAAAAAAAAAATGTTCAACATCATTAGTCATTAGGGAAATGCAAATTAAAACAACCCTGAGACTTCACCTCACACCAGTCAGAATGGCTAAGATTAAAAACTCAGAAGACATCAGGTGTTGGCGAGGATGTGGAGAAAGAGGAACACTCCTCCACTGCTGGTGGGAATGCAAGCTGGTACAACCACTCTGGAAATCAGTATGACGGTTCCTCAGAAAACTGGATGTGATACTTCTGGAGGACCCAGCCATACCACTCCTGGGAATATACCCAGAAGACTCCCCAGCATGCAATAAGGATACATGCTCCACTATGTTCATAGCAGCCTTATATATAATAGCCAGAAGCTGGAAAGAACCCAGATGTCCCTCAACAGAGGAATGGATACAAAAAATGTGGTATATATACACAATGGAGTACTATTCAGTCATTAGAAACAATGAATTCATGAAATTCTTAGAAAAATGGATGGAGCTGGAGAACATCATACTAAGTGAGGTGACCCAGTCTCAAAAGAATACCCATGGTATACAGTCACTGATAAGTGGATATTAGCCTAGAAGCTTGGAACACCAAAGTCATAAATCACATATCAAGTGATGTCTCACAAGAAGAAAGGAGTGGACACTGGTGCTAGAATGGACCAAAACATCATTGTGGGGGAGTACAAAAACAGTAAGTTGGGAGGGGGTTGATCAGGGAGCAGAGGGAGGGAAAAGGGCATGTGGGACCTTTGGGGGTGGGGAACCAGAAAAAGGGAAATAAATTGTAAATATAGAATATATCCAATAAAAAAAGAATAGTGATTGTTTCTTCGTGTCATTTTTTATGTTATTTTTGTTTTTGAGTGGTTATCTTCTTATGAGTTTGATGGAAGATTACTATCTTGATTTCTCTAGGGTGCAGTTTCCCTCCTTGTATTGGAGTTTTCCTCCTATTATCCTTTGTAGAGCTGGGTTAGTGGAAAGATACTGTGTAAATTTGGTCTTGTTGTGGAATATTTTGTTTTCTCCATCTATGTTGATTGAGAGTTTTGCTGGGTATAGTAGTTTTGGCTGACAATTGTTTTCCCTTTGAGTCTGCATGAGATCTGCCCAGGATCTTCTAGCTTTCATGGTCTCTGGAGAGAAGTCTGGTGTGATTCTGATAGGTCTTCCTTTATATGTTACTTTGCCTTTTTCTCTTACTGTCTTTAATATTCTTTCTTTGTTTAGTACATTTGTGGTTTTGATTATTATGTGACGGGAGGTATTTCTGTCCTGGTCCAGTCTGTTTGGAGTTCTGTAAGTTTCTTGTATATTCATGGGCATCTCTCTCTTTAAGTTAGGGAAGTTTTCTTCCATAATTTTATTGAAGATATTTGCTGGCCATTTAAATTGTAGATCTTTACTCTCATCTATCCCTATAATCCTTAGGTTTGGTCTTCTCATTGTGTCCTGGATTTCTTGAATGTTTTGGGTTACAAGCTTTTTGCATTTTGCATTATCTTTGATTGTTGAGTCCATGATTCCTATGGTATCTTCAGCATCTGAGATTCTTTCTTCTATTTCTTGTATTCTGTTGTTGATATTTGCATCTATGACCCCTCATTTCTTCGCAAGGTTTTCTATCTCCAAAGTTGTCTCCCTTTGTGATTTCTTAGTTGTTTCTACCTCTGTGTTCAGATCTTGGATGGTTTTGCTCAGTTCCTTCACCTGTTTGTTTGTGTTTTCTGGCAATTCCTTATGAGATTTTTGTGTTTCCTCTTTCATGACTTCTGCCTGTTGACTCAATTTCTCCTGCATTTCTTTAAGTGATTTTTTTCATTTCCTCCTTATTGGCTTCTGTCTGTTGATCCATATTCTCCTGGAGTTCTTTAAGTGATTTTTGTGTTTGCATTGTAATGGCTTCTACCCTATTCATGTTCCCCTGCATTTCTTTAAGAGATTTGTTTATGTCTTTTTTGTGTTCCTCTAGCAGCATCATGACCAGTGCTTTTATATCCAACTCTGGTTTTTCTGGTGTGTTGAGGTATCCAGGACTTGCTATGGTTGGTGAATTGGGTTCAGATGCTACCATATTGCCTTGATTTCTGTTAGTAATGTTCCTACGTTTGCCTTTTGCCATCTGTTTTTCTCTGGAGTTAGTTGGTCTTATTGTTACTGGTTGGAGTTTGAAGCTCCTGTGAGCCTGGCCTTTGGCACTGCTGTTGTAGAGGGCATCCATATTTCTGAGGTGGAGACCTGGAGGTTTCCGCTACTGGGCTCTGAATTACCTCCTCAGCTTTGCTGGACTGGACCCAAGTCTTCCCCAGACTTGCTGCTGGACCTGCAATTGGTCTCCTGTAGTCTCCTCCTGGACTACCTAGTTGCCAGCTCTTAAGAATCAGATTTTTTTTTCCCCACCAATCTGGGCTAGTCTATTAGATCTTTATGGTGACTTGGGTTCCTCTGTTGGTTCTTTATGGTGACCTCTTCAGGCCACCAACTCCAAGATGGTGGCGGTCTCGGGGCTCTGTCTAACCACAGGATTCCCTGCAGGACTAGCGGTTCCCTGGTTGGACTGCTGGAACCTAGATGGTGGCGCTCTCAGTCCACAGGTCTCTGTCTAGTTAGCTGTCTGTGGTGTCCTGAGGCAAGATGTCGGCCTGTATTCCAGGCACAAACCCACGAGCAGGTTGTTGTCCACACTGGTCGGTGCAGAGACCGCCTGCCAAACTGATCTGGCTCTGGGTGCAGGTAAGAGCCTGACAGGGTAGTCGATGCTAGGCTAGATCTCTGTCCACGCACCTGACCCCAGCCGCCAGCCATCCGCAGTGACCTGAGGCAAGATGGCGGCCTCACTGCAAGCCCGGTGAACCTGTCCCCAGAGGTGGGTCACAACTGCCCAGCTGTAGCTGCACAGACCTCCCGCTGTGCTCCTCTGGCTTTGTGCGCAGGCAAGAGCCTGACGGGGTAGTCTATGCTTGGCTAGGTCTCCGTCCACTCACCTGACCCCAGCAGCCAGCAGTCTGTGGTGTCCCAAAGCAAAATGGTGGCCTCGCTGCAAGGCTGACGAGCCAGTCCTCCGCATCCTCTAATTTTATTTTACTAGGCTCTAATAAAAATGCAAAGAATCACTGTCTTTGCTAAGGTTTCTTTGCAACTTACAATCTGATTGAGTTCAGAGGACATGCTCTGAATCACCGCAAAGAATGCCTATTTCCTAATTGTTGTATGAAATATTCAGTAGATATCTGTTAAAAGCAAATAATTTGGAATAAAGCTACTCTCTGATTTTTTTAACTGATTTTTAGTTTGAAGACCAAAGAGTGAGAGCAAGCTACTAAAGTCACTGTAGTTTATCCAGACATATTTGGTCATTTGGTATTTATTTATGAAATTGGAAATGCCATTATTTGATGCATAAATAGTCAAAATTATGACATATTCTCGAATTATTTTCTCTATTAATATGTATTACACCTGTTAGCAGGTTTGAGAATATGTAGTGAAAGTTCATGTGCATGTATGTGCATGTGCATATGTGTGCATGTGCATGTGGAGCCCAGAGTTTGATATTTGATGTCTTCCTTGATTTCTCTTAACCTCATTTTTGATATAGTGTCTCTCATTGAATTGAACCCATCAAATCAATGAGGGTTGGCCAGTGTGATCCAGGTTTTTAACTGTCTCTGTTTCCCAATCTGGTGCTGAAGTAGCATGGTAACTAACTGTTGCCTCATTTTCTAAAATTCCATTGCTGTGTTTGTGAATCCACTGAATGGGTAGGTATGTTTTTCCCTTTTAGCCACTTTTTGTTGTTCCTTTTCTTTTCTGTGAGACTTCTTGCTTGGTTGTTTGCATGTGCGTTTGAATTTTCTATGGGGTATGGGGATGCTTTGAGTTAACCTGAGTTATCCAGAGTTAACCTACAATAATTGTGGTATATATGCATAATGTAGTACTATTCAGCTATTTAAAACAATGAATTCATTAAATTCTTAGGCAAATGGATGGAACTAGAAAGTGTCATCTTGATTGAGGTAACCCAATCACAAAAGAACACACAGGGTTTCTCTCACTGATAAGTGGATATCAGCTCAAAAGCTCAAAATAAACAAGTTACAATACACAGACTACAGGAAGCTCAAGAAGAAAGAAGACTGAAGTGGAGTGCTTTGGTTCCTCTGAGAAAGGGAATAAAATACTCACAGGAGCAATTATGGAGACAAAGTGTGGAGCAGAGACTGAAGGAAAGGCCACCCAGATGCTGCTCTACCTAGAGATTCATCCTATAAACAGTCACCAAACCCAGACACTATTATGGATGACAAGAAGTGCATACCAAAAGGAACCTGTTATGGTTATCTCTGGAAGGTCCCTGCCAGAGTGTTACACATACAGAGGCAGATGCTAGCAGCCAACCATTGGACTGAGCATGGAGTCCCCAATGGAGGAGTTGGAGGGCGGACTGGAAGAGCTAAAGGAGTTACAGCCCCATGGGAAGAACAACGATGTCAGCCACCCAGATGCCCCAGGACTCCCAGGGACTAAACCATCAACCAAAGGGTACACATGGTTCCAGCCAAAAGTGTGGCAGAGGAATACCTTGTCGGGCATTAGTGAGAAGAGAGGTCCTTGCTCCTGTGAAGAATAAATAGATGCCCCAGAGGTGGGAGTGGATTGGGTGGAGGGGCATATAATTATAGGCAGGGGGTTGGAGGAGTCTTTGGGGGAGGGGGTAAACTGGAAAGGTTTTAGTATTTGAAATGTAAATGAAAAATATATTCAATTAAAAAAAGAAAACAAGTATGTAGTACACTTGTGTGTTTGGTTCAGAGACAGTAGCAAAAGGGTCATGTCTGGAGAAAGCATAGCTAATACTTATTAGAGCTAAATGCATCAGTCATAAAGTGACTGATAAATGAAGTCAGAAGCAGAAAACTGAAAAGAAAAGCTGAATCCTGAAGGAGAAGGGAAAGATCTTCATTAAACTTGTGGGAAATAGTAATGTTAACAATGCAGAATCGGTACAGATAAGAAGGAGGAGACACAGAAGCCTAGTAGGTGAGATTGAAGCTAAAGCACAACCTCTGAACAATGAAGGACAAAAGCTTAGGTGAAAATAAGATTCCTTGTTTAGCTCTGTACCCCATTTTTAATAGGGTTATTTGGTTCTTTGGGGTCTAACTTCTTGAGTTCTTTGTATATATTGGATATTAGCTTTTTGTCAGATGTGGGGTTGTTGAAGATCTTTTCCCAATTTGTTGGTTGTTGTTTGGTCTTTCTGACAGTGTCTTTTGCCTTACAGAAACTTTGTAATTTTAAGAGGTCCCATTTGTCAATTCTTGATCTTAGAGCATAAGCTATTGGTGTTCTGTTCAGGAACTTTCCCCCTGTGTCCATGTCCTCCAGGTCTTCCCCAGTTTCTTTTCTATTAGTTTCAGTGTGTCTGGTTTTATGTGGAGGTTCTTGATCCACTTGGAGTTGATCTTAGTACAAGGAGATAAGAGTGGATTGATTCGCATTCTTCTGCATGTTGACCTCCAGTTGAACCAGCACCATTTGTTGAAAGGCTATCTTTTTTCCACTGGATGGTTATAGCTCCTTTATCAAAGATCAAGTGACCAAAACTATGTGGGTTCATTTCTGATTCTTCAATTCTATTCCATTGATCTACTTGCCTGTCGCTGTACCAATACCATGCAGTTTTTAACACAATTGCTCTGTAGTCAGGGATATTGATTCTCCCAGAAGTCCTTTTATTGTTGAGAATAGTTTTAGCTAGCCTGGGTTTTTTGTTACTCCAAATGAATTTGAGAATTGCTCGTTCTAGATCTATGAAGAATTGAATTGGGATTTTGATGGGGATCGCATTGAATCTGTAGATTGCTTTTGGCAAGATGGCCATTTTTACTATATTGATCCTGCCAACCCAAGAGCGTGAAATATTTTTCCATTTCCTGAGGTCTTCTTTGATTTCTTTCTTCAAGGACTTGAAGTTCCTGTCATACAGATCTTTCGCTTGTTTGGTTAGAGTCACGCCAAGATATTTTATATTGTTTGTGGCTCTGGGGTACAGAGCTAAACAAGGAATTTTCACCAGAAGAAATTTGGATGGCTGAGAAGCACCTTAAGAAATGTTCAACATCATTAGTCATCAGGGAAATGCAAATCAAAACAACCCTGAGATTCCACCTCACACCAGTCAGAATGGCTAAGATTAAAAACTCAAGAGACAACAGGTGCTGGCAAGGATGTGGAGAAAGAGGATCATTCCTCCATTGTTGGTGGGATTGCAAGATGGTACAACCACTCTGGAAATCAGTATGGTGGTTCCTCAGAAAATTGGACATGACACTTCCAGAGGACCCTGTCATACCACTCCTGGGCATATACCCAGAGATTCCCCTGCATGCAATAAAGACATGTCATACCACTCCTGGGCATATACCCAGAAGATTCCCCTGAATGCAATAAAGACATGTGCTCCACTATGTTCATAGCAGCCTTATTTATAATAGCCAGAAGCTGGAAAGAACCCAGATGTCCCTCAATGGAGGAATGGATACAGAAAATGTGGTATATTTATACAATGGAATACTACTCAGCAATTAAAAATAATGAATTCATGCAATTTGTAGGCAAATGGTTGCATCTGGAAAATATCATCCTAAGTGAGTCAACCCAATCACAAAAGAATACACATGAATTGCAATCACTGATAAGTGGATATTAATGAGCCCAGAAGCTCTGAATACTCAAGACACAATTAGCTAAGCAAAAGATTCCCAAGAAAAGGGGTGGAGAGGACCCTGGTCCGGAAAAGACTAAATCCGTTTTTGTAGGAGAGTACCAGAACAGAGAAATGGTGTGTGTGTGGGGGGGGGTGATTGGGGAATGGGGGCAGGGAAGAAGACTTATGGGACATATGGTAAGGAGGGGAACTGGAAAGGGGAAAACCTTTGGAATGCAAACAAAGAATATAGAAAATAATAAATAATAAATAAAAAAAAAGAAAAGAAGAACTACAACTGAAGTAGCTGTCCCAACTCAAGCCAGCATCTCCTCCTATTTGGCCCTTGTGTTCTTTGCTCCTTCAGTGCTCCCCACAGCAGTGCTCATGGGTGGGGAGGCTCTGCAAGTGTGCTTCTCCTGGAGAGAGGCTCTATGGGTGTGAACTCCACTCTGCTGCGGTTTCCTGCTCTGAGACTCCTTCACTTGCTAATTGCAAATGCTTCTTCAGTGTTTAAAAAAAATCCCTGGTTGGAACTGCAGCCCGTTTTTAATTGGGTCCTTTGCTTTGTTGTTGTTGTTGTTGTTGTTGTTGTTGTTGTTGTTTTAATTCTACAATAAAAATTTCAAAGCTTTGAAGAAAATGTTTAAGAAATAACAGTAGAAGGTGGGAAAACTTCTTATGTTCATGGATTCTTAAAATCAATGTCATGATTATTCCACCAATAGTACTTTACAGAGTAAATGCCCCATCGCATTCCTTACAGAAATAGAAAAAAAATCCTAAAATTCATATGGCATTTCAAACCTCCAGATAGCCAAGGCAATCCTGAAACCAAGAACAATACCATATTCAGAGCTATAATAAAATACCATGGTACTATTACAAAAGACAGACTTATATATTAATTGAACCAAAGGGGAGACCCAAATATTAGTGTGAGTAATTTCAGCCACGTCATATTTGACAAAGATGGCTCTAGTGGAGAGACAGTTATCTTCAACAACTGGTATTGGGAAAGCTAGATGTCCAAATTTAAGACAATGAAGTTAGACAAATACGTATTACCCTGTACAAAAATCAAGTCCAAACAGATTAGAGACTTCAATGGGAAACCTGAAACATTGAATCTGCTTGACGAAAACACACACCATACACTACAGATAAAGGTAAAGGAACAGACCTTTGGAATAGGACTCCCTTTGCTCAGGAATTGAGAACAATTAAGAAAGGAAACAACCAATCAAATCAAGAGAAGACCACAGAAAGGGAGGAAATCTTTGTTAGTTGCACATACGATAGAGGTTTAATATCCAGAATATACAAAAATAGAAAAAAAAACTTCATTTTAAAACCTGTGATGATTTAATGGAGAAGTTTTACAGTGGAGTTATACTGGGCATTTTTTCTTCCTCTTCACTAAAGCTTATAAACAATGATATGGCATTCTTAAAGGGAATATGCGAATTCTGCAGAGTCCTGCTTTTATGGAGTATAAATACACAGATGTTTAGTTGAAGAAGAGAAGCAGCATGGAGTATAATCATACACAGTATGCTTCCTGGTGTTAAATAAACTCTCAAAATCTATATTGCATATACAACATCTATAGAGATGTGACTAGGACCTCGATCTGTGTCCCCGGATTCCATGGTCCTTATGATCTCCATCAAAAGAATTCAGATCTGGTGCAGTGTAGCATAGAATATGAAGATAGTTTGTTACATAACTACACATGCAAAACACAAGGAGTGAGAGCAGACAATAGCCAAATAGACCACTGTCCTGAGCTACACTCTCAGTGTGCATACTACTCTCTGAAGTTTCTAGAACAAGGAGCTTTTTGAACTGGGACAGGGAGGTGGAGCAGGGAATGCTTCCTTTTGTCTACCTGACTGATAACCTGTTTAGATTTGTCTTTTTCTGGAGGTGACAACAATGTGTCTTTGTTCTAATCTCCTGTTATACAGCAATCTTATAAAATCCAGGCCTCCTTCAGCCTGGATTCATTCCTGTCATTTTGGACAGTTCAGGATTTAAAATCTCTTTCCAAATCAAGAGATATGGGTTAGGTCCCATTCTTCTGACCAGCAATTAAAGTCCCATTTTTTCTGAGTTTTTTTAAATAGGCTGTAGACTATGTGGGAGGGATCTTTTCATAGTGTCCTCTAAACCACCAAAGCACTATTAACTACCTGACATTGTTCATAAAATTTATGTTAAAAATTATGAAATTCATGCCACAAAATTGAGCCTTTAAAATGATTCAATAGTTTTTAATACATTTACATTTAGACGGCGTCACTATGAACTCCCTAAACACCTTCATCAGTCTCCAAAGCTATCTCATACCCATTCTCAGTACCTTTTAATTTCCCCTTCCCTACACCACTGGCAACTGCTAATCTTCTTCCTGTATCTATAGATTTATGTATTTTCAAGATTTCATGTAAGTGGAACTCTGCAGTATGTATTTTCTGTGATTTTCTTCTTTCAGTTAGTATAATGCTTTCCATGCTCATCCATATTGTATATCTGTATGATAGTATATTATACTGACATATCGTTATCCAGGAAACTCAGTTTCCTTCTTTGGTTTCTTGTTCTCATTGGGAAAATCATTTTAAATGGATTCAGTAGAATCCATTAGAGTTTGAGAAGAAATCAAATCTAACCAAGAGAGAAACCCACCAGCTACCAAGAGGCGAGAGATACAGAAAAATATATGCCTTCAAAATCAGCCAAGGAAGTCAGAGGAAAGAGTGAGAAAGCCCAGCCTCTTAAGGAAAATGTATTTAATAGTGCTGAGCTGTGGGTCTGAGTTCAGAGGGCATCCGGTCTCAGGCTTTTGTGTCCCATGGGGAAAGTTGCACCAGGACACATAGAAAGAGAAAGAGAAAGGTAGACAGATTAGTAAGGGGAAAAAGCAGTTTCAAGAATGGAAGTGGGCTAGTGAACTGAGGACCAGATCCCCCAAACCTCACTTCCACACAATGTATAAACCTCTATAGAGCCTCCAGCTCCCATGTGTAGCTCAAAGGCTTTTTTCCTTCAAGCTCTGTTCCTTAGATGTAGCCTAGATAAGGGAGAGCTTCCGGCTTCCTCTGCGGAATGGCCTGTCTGTATGGATCTTCGTGTCTCACCTCAGCCTCTCCTCTTCTGCACACTGCTTTTGTTTATGCGTTTATCACTTGACTTGGTTTCATTGTTTGCCTACTTTGCCTAACACCCACCACAGACCTTCATTTATAAGACCCTGTGTGGACTAAAATTTCAATTCCCTACGCACATTCCCTGAAGGAGAGTGGAAGCACTATCTTCGAGCATTCAATTGTCCTGGGCAAAGTGAAGATTTGTAGCACAGAAAAAAAAAAAGAGTAAGAATTCAGAAAAGAAAAAGACAATCTCCAAGGGGCAGTCACAATTATTCTGATGCTGCTCCAGGAAGAACAAAGCTAAGATAAAATACAGATGTGTCATCTAAGAAAATACTCTTTTCTTTGCAGACACAATATATATTACTCTCAGTCCAAAACACAATCTTTACTAATTACTCGCCCATGTGTTCATGTCTCCAACTAAATTCTTGCTACTTTCAGGCATAAGCTAAGGTTATTTTTGATCCTCCTATCACACAGAGAAGCCTTCAGAAAATAAGTGCTAAAGAAACATTGTTGCTAAGAATGGGTAATAACACTTATGGATGCTTTTCTCTGAACAGAACAAAGACTGCAATACCTTCTATTTAACTTCAGTAGGGATGCCATTGAGAGGTAATTACCAAAAATGAACTTGGCACATGAAATAGGTTGGCTGTGAGCAACGGAAGTGAAAAAAGCAAAGAGCCCTGAATCTCAGGTCTACTAAGATCTGTCTTACTTTTCATTTTTGGTGCTATTATGAAATATCCTGACAAAAGTAATTTCAACTCATAGTTCCAGGTGACCACTTATTATTGTAGAGAAGTCAGAGTGAAAATTGCTAGACAACTGGTCACATTATATACATACTCACAAAACAGAGAGGGATGAATTAATTCATAAATGCTAGTGTTCAGCTCATTGTTTTGCAAGCTTATTCTAAACTTACAAGTGCATCTTCCCACATCAACCAATGTAATTAAGATAATCCCTTACAGAATTTCACAAAGATCCTATGTAACTAGATTATGGTTGGGTTGAAAACTAAAACTAATCATCACAGCATCCAAGAGAGGTTGGTTCATATCCCCATAAATATTGTTGGGCTTACAGTGGAGATAAAGGTAACTGGCTGGGTGTGGTGGTACATACCTTTAATCCCAGTGCTCTGGATGCAGAGGCGGGCATGTAGACATGAATCTGAGATCATCCTGGTCTACATAGCTAGTTCAGAATAGTCAGGACTACTTAGGAAATTATTTATAAGTTAATTTGTGATTAATATTAAAATTAAAACTATGTGACTTTTGTCATTGTTCTCTTGAACACTACATTTCTATCAAACCTTAACATATTTATTATGGTGCTTTCTACCCTCTGTACACCAATTGCAGCAGAGAATTTGTACATTACATAAGATAAATTAACCCATCTTTTCCACAAACTGTTTGTTTTCTTCTTTATTTAACAAGACTAGTTTCATAGGACTCTTGGAGGATAAAGTGGATTGAGAAAAGTTAACACATGCCAGCAAAGAAAACCACAAGCACAATATCAGTGGGAGCCCTGTGTATGCAGCAGTACTTTTATTTTTTTATATTAATCAGTTTTGCTGCTGTTGGCACATAAAAAACAAAATGAACTGTGACTATGGACACCACAAAACACGGTTTCCAAGCAGTTATCACAGTTGGCACTTCTACTGCATGAAAAATGAAGGAGAAAACACTCAGCACTGCCATCACTTATCCTCACTGTTTCTCAGCCTGATTTTTGCGTGGTGGAGGCATCATGATCTGAACATTGCCTTACAGAAGGATCTATGATGTGTAGAAGTGCTATTCAAGATATAATATGCTTTTATTTAGTTATTGAACAAGAAACCTACAGCATTGATTTTACTATCTTCATGAAAGCATTTAAAGAATTCAAGCATTTACCTTTCTTTTGCTTCTACTGAGGCTACTTGAAACAACTAAAACTCAGTCTATTTTCTCCCCAGGACAACTCCTTGAATTCTTCCAAAAGCAGATTCTAAGACAAACATTCAGATTAATTTGAAAGGGATAGAGAACAGGAAAATGGGGAAAGAAGTTGACACAGTGGAAAGACACAATTCACAGTTGAGCCAACCACAGAAATAGGTATTGGACCTAATTAAGAAAATCTTTGAAATACCACACCACAGAACCACTCTACCAGAGATGGAATGATGTTTTGATGTCCCGAGTCCTGCAAAATTAAGAGTTCTTTTAGTCTGTTTCATGGAAGCACAGAGAGAAATTTTTCATTAAATGAAGGTTATCTAGGCCATACAGAAATGAGAGAATCCAGGAATCATCAGCAGGATTATGACAACATTCATATCCAACATCACTCTCCACAGTGATTCAGCGTTTTTGTCCAAACAAGAATTTGGGAGCACATGGGAGAAGAGTAGTTTTGGCTAACTGATATTAAGTGACAGTCTACCTGTGGTCCAGGAAAGCAGGATAGAGGGAAGAGAATACAAACAACTTAACTTGCAAATCCTCAGTGCCCTCAGAGCCTAAGCTAGGTATCAACCTTCAGGCATGATCTGTAATCATCACAGCACAGTAAACTAAGATGGACACATGCCCATGGACTCAGAACAATCACAGTTTGTGCTCAGTGCCAGAGCAATTACTATGATCATAGTCCTTTCATGCTGTGTAGTATTATAAGTTTCAAAATAAGTTCTATGTTTTCCCTACAGACAATCTGTTTAAAATTAAAAAAAAACAAAAACAAAAAAAAAAAAAAGCACTGGAATAGTCAAGAGATTAGCCTGTTTACCAATATTAAGGGCTGAGTCAAAATTCAAATCCATATCTTCTTTATTCTGAAGCCCGTCTTTTTAAGAGTAGGTTATATTTGCTCAAATTTAATTTCAGGACATGTAGTTATGAGTTCTAGTCACCTATATCAAGCAGATATAAAATTATTGTCTGTTCATCTGTTAGCAACACACACTATTGCAGCTGTCCTTGTTAACGACACGTCACAGAGGACTTGTGGCCATAATGATAAGTAGCACTTACATTGGCAGCACTAATTTGCCTCAATAATTCAAATTATAAATTAATTCATAGCCAAATCACACCAAGGATTACAGTTTGACATTAATGGCATTGTAATAAAATTAGCCAGTCTTATACTCTACCTACCGGCGGACCATCTGTGAGATATTTGTGATTTTTATTATCATTCGCTTGACCATTTGTACTTCATTCCAAACAAACCTTAATATATCCATTCCAGTGCTCTCTACCTTATACGGGCACTGCAGCAGAAATTTTGTATATCATGTAAGTGAAGTCAGCCCATCTTTTTGACAAATCTTTTAGGATTTACACATATAACTAAAGTCTTTATCTTTAAATCTTAATTTATTGTATGATTCCCAAAAGAATATTAAACACTGACTCTAATAAGAGAAGCACTGCTTCTTATTTTGTCAGGAAACATACAAAAGTTGATAATTCATGCAGCTATAACAATATGGCTTTCATAACTGTTAGAGGATAGTGTTACCCATTGAGGTTAGGAGCCGAAAAATAGTATCAATTCGAATAAAAGTAATAAACAATATTGTCTACTACTCTATCAGTATTTATAAGTTTAATAATTCTTATTACAATTTCCTTTACCAATCTTTATTTAAAAACCTCTATTTCAGCTATATGTAACACTCCATTAAATTAACTTAGTTTTTGTACAATTCTTTTTTTTCCTTTTTTTAAATTACTTTCTATATTCTTTGTTTACATTCCAAAGGCTTTCCCCTTTCCAGTTCCCCCCTCACCATATGTCCCATAAGTCCTCTTCCCCCCCCATTTCCCAATCACCCCTCCTCCCCAACATTTCTCTGTTCTGGTACTCTCCTACAAAACTGGATCCAGTCTTTTCGGGACCAGAGTCCTCTCCATGCCTTTTCTTGGGAATTTTTTGCTTAGCTAATTGTGTATTGAGTATTCAGAGCTTCTGGGCTCATTAATATCCACTTATCAGTGATTGCAATTCATGTGTATTCTTTTGTGATTGGGTTGACTTACTTAGGATATTTTCCAGATCCAACCATTTGCCTACAAATTGCATGAATTCATTATTTTTAATTGCTGAGTGGTATTCCATTGTATAAATATCCCACATTTTCTGTATCCATTCCTCCATTGAGGGACATCTGGGTTCTTTCCAGCTTCTGGCTATTATAAATAAGGCTGCTGGCTTTCAGTGGGGCCACCATCTTGCCTCGAGACACCATGCAAACGGCACGCACAGCGAGCGGCTGGAGTCAGGTGCGTGGGCAGAGATATAGCTTAGCTTAGCTCTGCAGGAGATCTGGGCACAGACAGCTCAGCTGTGGGTGCAGACCACCAGCCGGCTCTCCGAGCGGGCTGGCAGCGAGGGGCCATCTTGCCTCTGGACACAGCTCGGAATTCTAGCAGCTGGAGTCAGGGGCTTGAACTGAGAGCTAGCATAGTCCAGCACAGACAACGCCGCCAGAAGAGATCGGCAGAGCCAGGTACCAACAGCTCAGCCAAGGTCACTCTGTGCTTTCAGCGGGGCCGCCATCATGCTTCGGGACACCGCGCGCGAACGGCACGAATGGCGGGCACAGCGAGCGGCTGGAGTCAGGTGCATGGGCAGAGATATAGCTTAGCTTAGCTCTGCAGGAGATCTGGGCACAGACAGCTCAGCTGCGGGTGCAGACCACCGCGGCCTGCTCTCTGGGCGGGCTAGCAAGGAGGGGCCATCTTGCCTTGAGACACAGCGCAGAAGTCTAGCAGCTGGAGTCAGGGGATTGGACTGAGCTAGCATAGTCAAGCACAGACAACACTGCCAGGCTCTGGCCTGCACCCAGAGCCAGAAGAGATCTACAGATACAGGTACCAACAGCTCAGCCAAGGTCACTGTCTCCTGGGGACAGACGCACTGTGCTCTCAGCTGGGCTGCCATCTACAATAAGACCAACTAACTCCAGAGATAAAGAGATGGCAAAAGGCAAACGTAGGAACATTATTAACAGAAATCAAGGCAATATGGCACCATCTGAACCCAATTCGCCAACCACAGCAAGTCCAGGATACCCCAGCACACCAGAAAAACAAGAGTTAGATATAAAAGCACAGGTCATGATGCTCCTAGAGGAACACAAAAAAGACATAAACAAATCTCTTAAAGAAATGCAGGGGAATATCAATAGGGTAGAAGCTCTTACAATCCAAACACAAAAAAACACTTAAAGAACTCCAGGAGAATATGGGCCATCAGACAGAAACCAATAAAGAGGAAATGAGAAAATCAGTTAAAGAAATGCAGGAGAACTTGAAACAACAGGCAGAAGTCATGAAAGAGGGAGCACAAAAATATATTAAAGAATTACATGAAAACACAAACAAATGAAGGAACTGAGCAAAACCATCCAATATCTGGACACTGAGGTAGAAACAACTAAGAAATCACAAAAGGAGGCAACTTTGGAGATAGAAAACCTTGGGAAGAAATCAGGGGTCATAGATGCAAACATCAACAACAGAATACAAGAGATAGAAATAAGAATCTCAGATGCTGAAGATAACATAGTAACCATTGATTCCACAGTCAAAGAAAACACAAAATCCAAAAGGCTTGTAACCCAAAACATCCAGGAAATCCAGGACACAATGAGAAGACCAAACCTAAGGATTATAGGGATAGATGAAAGTGAAGATCTACCACTTAAAGGGCCAGCAAATATCGTTAACAAAATTATGGTAGAAAACTTCCCTAACTTAAAGAGAGAGGTGCCCATGAATATACAAGAAGCCTACAGAACTCCAAACAGACTGGACCAGAACAGAAACACCTCCCGTCACATAATAATCAAAACCCCAAATGTACTAAACAAAGAAAGAATATTAAAGGCAGTAAGAGAAAAAGGCAAAGTAACATATAAAGGAAGACCTATCAGAATCACACCAGACTTCTCTCCAGAAACCATGAAAGCTAGAAGATCCTGGGCAGACCTCATGCAGACCCTAAGAGAACACAAATGTCAGCCAAGACTACTATACCCAGCAAAACTCTCAATCAACATAGATGGAGAAATCAAAATATTCCATGACAGGACCAAATTTACACAATATCTTTCCACTAACCCAGCTCTACAAAGGAAAATAGGAGGAAAACTCCAATACAAGGAAGGGAACTGCACCCAAGAAAAAGCAAGACAGTAACCTTCTTCCATCAAACTCAAAGGAAGATAACTACTCAAAAACAAAAATAACATCAAAAATGTCAGGAAGTAATAATCTCTATTCCTTAATATCTCTTAACATCAATGGACTCAATCCCCAATAAAAAGACATAGACTAACAGACTGGATACGGAAACAGGACCCTACATTTTGCTGCTTACAGGAAACACACCTCAGAGTCAAAGACAAACACTACCTTAGAGTAAAAGGATGGAAGACAATTTTGCAAGCAAATGGTCACAGGAAGCAAGCTGAAATAGTCATTTTAATATCAGATAAAATTGACTTTCAACCCAAGACATCAAAAGAGACACAGAAGGTCACTTCTTGCTAGTCAATGGAAGAATCCACCAAGAAGAACTCACAATTCTAAACATATACGCTCCAAATGTAAGGGTACCCTCATTCGTAAAAGAAACTTTACTGAAGCTCAAAGCACACATTGCACCTAACAGAATGATTGTGGGGGACCTCAATACTCCACTATCCACAGTAGACCGACCAGGAAAACAGAAACTAAACAGGGACACAGAGAAACTCATCGAAACTTTGGACCAATTGGATTTAACAGATATATATAGAACATTTCACCCTAAAGCAAAAGACTATAACTTTTTCTCAGCCCCTCATGGTACCTTCTCCAAAATCGACCATATAATTGGACACAAGACAGATCTCAACAAATATAAAAAGATCGAACTAATCCCATGCCTCGTATCAGATCACCATGGAGTAAGAGTGTTCTTCAATAGCAACAAAAACAACAGAAAATCCTCATACATGTGGAGGCTGAACAATATTCTACTCAATGATACCTTAGTCCAGGAAGAAATAAAAAAGAAATCAAAGATTTCTTAGAATTTAATGAAAATGAAGGCACAACATACCCAAATCTATGGAACACAATGAAAGCAGTGCTTAGAGGAAAACTCATAGCCCTGAGTGTCTCCAAAAAGAAACAGAAGAGAGCATATACTAGCAACTTAATGGCACACTTGAAAGCTCTGGAACAAAAAAAAGCAATTTCACCTAGGAGGAGTAGAAGACAGGAAATCATCAAACTCAGGGCTGAAATCAATCAAGTTGAAACAAAGCGAACCATACAAAGAATCAACAAAACCAGGAGATGGTTCTTTGAGAAAATCAACAAGATAGATAAACCCCTAGCCAGACTTACCAAAGGGCACAGAGACAGTATTCAAATTAACAAAATTAGAAATGAAAAGGGAGATATAACAACAGAAACTGAGGAAATTGAAAAAATCATCAGATCCTACTACAAAAACCTATACTCAACACAACTGGAGAATCTGGAGGAAATTGACAATTTCCTAGACAGTTACCAAATACCAAAATTAAACCAGGATCAAATAGATCGTCTAAACAGACCCATAACCCCCAAAGAAATAGAAGGGGTCATAGACAGTCTTCCAACCAAAAAGAGCACAGGACCAGACAGTTTTATGCAGAATTCTATCAGAACTTCAAAGAAGTCCTGATACAGATACTCTTCAAACTATTCCACAAAATAGAAACAGAAGGAACACTACCCAACTCATTCTATGAAGCCACAATTACCCTGATACAAAAACCACAAAAAGATCCAACTAAGAAAGAGAACTACAGGCCAATTTCTCCTATGAATATCGATGCAAAAATACTAAACAAAATACTTGCCAACCGAATCCAAGAACACATCAAAACGATCATTCACCATGATTAAGTTGGCTTCATCCCAGGGATGCAGGGATGGTTCAATATACGGAAATCCATCAACATAATCCAGTACATAAACAAACTCAAAGAAAAAAACCACATGGTCATCTCATTGGATGCTGAAAAAGAATTTGACAAAATTCAGCATCCTTTCATGCTAAAGGTCTTAGAAAGAGCAGGAATTCAAGGCCCATATCTAAAAATAGTAAAAGCAATATACAGCAGACCAGTAGCCAACATCAAGGTAAACGGAGAAAAACTTGAAGCAATCCCACTAAAATCAGGGACTACACAAGGCTGCCCCCTCTCACCATATCTCTTCAATATAGTACTTGAGGTACTAGCTTGAGCAATTTGACAACAGAGGGAAGTCAAAGGGATACAAATCGGAAAGGAAGAAATCAAACTATCACTATTCGCAGATGATATGATAGTATACTTAAGTGACCCAAAAACCTCCACCAGAGAACTCCTGCAACTGATAAACAACTTCAGCAAAGTGGCTGGCTATAAAATCAACTCAAGCAAATCAGTAGCCTTCATATATGCGAAGGATAAGCAGGCCGAGAAAGAAATTAGGGAAATGACACCCTTCACAATAGCCTCAAATAATATAAAGTATCTTGGAGTGACGCTAACCAAACATGTGAAAGATTTATATGACAAAAACTTCAGGTCTCTGAAGAGGGAAATTGAAGAAGACATCAGAAAATGGGAATATCTTCCATGCTCGTGGGTTGGCAGGACTAATATAGTCAAAATGGCAATCTTGCCCAAAGCAATATACAGATTCAACGCAATCCCCATCAAAATCCCAACTCAGTTCTTCATAGAGTTAGAAAGAGCAATTCTCAAATTCATCTGGAATAACAAAAAACCCAGGATAGCTAAAACTATCATCAACAGCAAAAGAACTTCTGGGGGAATCAATATCCCGGACCTCAAGCAATATTACAGAGCAGTAGTACTAAAGACTGCATGGTATTGGTTCAGTGACAGGGAGGCAGATCAATGGAATAGGATCGAAGACCCAGAATTGAACCCACACATCTATGGTCACTTGATCTTCGACAAAGGAGCTGAAAACATCCAGTGGAAAAAAGATAGCCTTTTCAACAGATGGTGCTGGCTCAACTGGAGGTCAACATGCAGAAGAATGAGAATTGATCCACTCTTATCTCCTTGCACTAAGTTCAACTCCAAGTGGATCAAGGACCTCCACATAAAACCAGACACACTAAAACTAATAGAAAAGAAACTGGGGAAGACCCTTGAGGACATTGGCTCAGGGGAAAAATTCCTGAACAGAACACCAATTGCTTATGCTCTAAGAGCAAGAATAGACAAATGGGACCTCATAACATTGCAAAGTTTCTGTAAGGCAAAAGACACTGTCAAAAGGATAAATCGGCAACCAACAAATTGGGAAAAAATCTTCACCAAGCCCACATCCGACAGAGGGCTAATTTCCAATGTATACAAAGAACTCAAGAAGTTAGACCCCAGAAAACCAAATAACCCTCTCCAAAAATGGGGTACAGAGCTAAACAGAGACTTTTCACCTGCTGAAATTCGGATGGCTGAGAAACACCTTAAAAAATGTTCAACATCATTAGTCATTAGGGAAATGCAAATCAAAACAACCCTGAGATTTCACCTCACACCAGTCAGAATGGCTAAGATTAAAAACTCAGAAGACATCAGGTGTTGGCGAGGATGTGGAGAAAGAGGAACACTCCTCCACTGATGGTGGGAATGCAAGCTGGTACAACCACTCTGGAAATCAGTCTGTTGGTTCCTCAGAAAACTGGACGTGATACTTCCGGAGGACCCAGCCATACCACTCCTGGGAATATACCCAGAAGACTCCCCAGCATGCAATAAGGATACATGCTCCACTATGTTCATAGCAGCCTTATATATAATAGCCAGAAGCTGGAAAGAACCCAGATGTCCCTCAACAGAGGAATGAATACAATAAATGTGGTATATATACACAATGGAGTACTATTCAGCCATTAGAAACAATGAATTCATGAAATTCTTAGAGAAATAGATGGAGCTGGAGAACGTCATACTAAGTGAGGTGACCCAGTCTCAAAAGAATACCCATGGTATACAGTCACTGATAAGTGGATATTAGCCTAGAAGCTTGGAACACCAAAGACATAAATCACATATCAAGTGATGTCTCACAAGAAGAAAGGAGTGGACACTGGTGCTAGAATGGACCAAAACATCATTGTGGGGGAGTACAAGAACAGTGAGGTGGGAGGGGGTGGATGAGGGAGCAGGGGGAGGGAAAAGGGCATGTGGGACCTTTGGGGTTAGGGGAACCAGAAAAAGGGAAATGCATTGTATATATAGAATATATCCAATAATAAATAAATAAATAAATAAATAAATAAATAAATAAATAAGGCTGCTGTGAACATAGTGGAGCATGTATCTTTATTGCATGCAGGGGAATACACTGGGCATATGCCTAGGAGTGGTATGACAGTGTCCTCTGGAAGTGTCATGCCCAATTTTCTGAGGAACTGCCATACTGATTTCCAGAGCAGTTGTACCATCTTGCAATCCCACCAACAATGGAGGAGTGATCCCCTTTCTCCACATCCTTGCCAGCACCTGTTGTCTCTTGAGTTTTTAATCTTAGCCATTCTGACTGGTGTGAGATGGAATCTCAGACACTGAAACTAATAGAAAAGAAAGTGGGGAAGACCCTGGAAGACATGAGCACAGGGGGAAAGTTCCTGAACAGAACACCAAAATCTTATGCTCTAAGATCAAGAATTGACAAATGGGACCTCTTAAAATTACAAAGTTTCTGTAAGGCAAAAGACACTGTCAGAAAGACAAAACAGCAACCAACAAATTGAGAAAAGATCTTCACCAACCCCACATCTGACAAATGGCTAATATCCAAAGAACTCAAGAAATTTGACCCCAAAGAACCAAATAACCCTATTAAAAAGTGGGATACAGAGCTAAACAAGGAATTTGCACCTGAAGAAATTCAGATGGCTGAGAAGCACCTTAAGAGATGTTCAACATCATTATTCACCAGGGAAATGTACAATTCTTATATTGAAATTTATCTCAAGCCAGGAAGAAATCATCCCCAATAGACAATGTATCACTGTTCAAAATAGAAACATAAGCCCTAGCTTTAAATGAGACAACTTCTCAGTAACTATACTAGTAGTATCATTTATCACTTGACTGAATTCTGTTTATAATATATATATATACTCATAACACCAAGTAATATTTAATATTTACATATATCCCTTATAATTTTTCATCCTAAATTACTGCTAGTGGTTTGTCCTAACCCTTTGTTGATGAGGAGTAGGAATCATGTTGTCTTTATTCACTAGGTGATAATATGACTGAACAGTGTTAATACAGTAGCTCTGCAAATTACTTTATACACTAAATGATATGCTAGGGCTGTTTTATCTTTAGTGTGATTTCTTATAAACATTAACTCATGGGAACTTCAATAACGTTCTGATTATTTGAAAAGTTAAACTTTCTCCTACAAATTGGCCTACACCCTACATTAGCAACATCTGGAAAAATCAACCAAATTTCTCCAGCCTGAACTACTCTCTACAATAGGTTTCACACCAATAGCAGCCCTGCTTTCTTCCAGTATTATACTCATAGCAAAGAGTTTTCTACCGATCCATTTTATCCTTTATTTATTGATAATTTGACATGCTAAGCCCTCATTGTATTATAACAACAATATTCATACCATTTATATGTTAACACAAAATGACATTAAAGTAATTGTGATATCTTCACTTGGTGTCAACCAGTATTAACAGTAATACTAGTCATGGATCAGTTGGATCAGTCCCAGTTGACTGTTTTCCAACATAATATTTTTAATGACTATGTGGAAATTTTACATCCTGTACCCTGATCACACTTCCCAGTTCTCCCAGGTCTGCCCCTTCTCTTGTACCCCCACAAGAAAGAAGAAAAATCCAGTTTGGGTTGCTATATATTCACTGGTGCATGGTCAAACTCACAGTGGCCAGCTCCTTGTAGAAAACCGAGTCCATCCCTGCCCCTTCACCTCAACCCCACCAGAAGGTGGAGAACTACATTTCAGCATCCTATCACAATCTTTAAGAGTTTGCATCATAGGCTTCTTGTCTAAATTGTTACTTTTGGGGGAGGAGGGAATAAAGGGTTATCATAAGAGCTGTCTATGTGCCTCTTTCTCAACTTTAAGTCTGCAGTCATCAATTACGACAGCAAAAGTAGCTTCTTTGTCCCTTACAGTCAGTGGGAACATGGATCATAGACTTCTACATGGTTGATGCTGGCGTTGGAGGTGGGGACACGGACTTGGTCGTGAATGATCCAGATGATTGTACCGCTGGCGGTGCCCTCCCGTCCTCCCCTGGGGTGATGGGAGCCCATTAGTCATAGGCTGGGGTAAGGAGAGGAACAGGGAATCAATCAATAAAAAGGGAGCAAAGCAGCCATGTCTCAAACAGGAGCGGAGGGGAGGGGTGGCTCCAGTGCCCCAGGCAGGGGGGCTGAGACATGACTCCTCCCAGACTCTGACCCAGCAGCTTCTCTAGAAGGAGACCGGTGCTGGGCGCTCTGGGTGCCGGGCTGTTTCCTGCCATGGACATTAAGATGACCCTCTGCTACAGCACAGGCCACAGACACCATCATAGTCCTCCTAGCACAGGCCAAGGACATCCATATAGCCTCCAGGGTAACACAGGCTACAGATACCAATATGGTCCCTGGCAGCAGCCTGGTCCATAGACAACAACATGGCTTCAACAGCAGCACAGACCAGGGACATCTTCCTGAACATTGGCAATAACATAGGCCATGGACTTCAACATGATCCCCAGCTGCAGAAGGACCACAGACTCAGACATGATTCTCTGCAGCAGCATGGACCACAGACATCAATATGCTCTCAGGCAGCAGCACAGGGCATTCCCATCAACATGACCTCAAACAGCAATCTGTACCATGGACACTAATGATTTCCTGTGTTAGCACAGGCTATGGATGTTTATCTGGCCTCTAGCAGTAGCAGCGGCCACAGACATTCTCATGGCCTCCAGTGACAGCCCAGACCATGAACACCCACATGAACCCTGGGCCTCAACATGGCCTGGAGCAGAGGACCAAGGATATCCACATGACCTCCAGGCTCAGCAAGAACCATGGAGGTGTTTTGAAGAGAGCCAATCCAGAAAGCTGATCTTTAACTCAGACAACTCGTGTGTCTGGGCAGTGTGTTTGGGAGCAGAGCCCTCACAGGCTCAAGACTGCTGTGTACCAGTTATTGGTTCTACTCAGCAAGGCTATGTCCCCTGTCCACAGCAGCCTTCTCTCACATCAGTTACCGCCATCATGTCTTTAGTTCCAACTGTCTCCACTGTGCACTCACCACTCCCGAGTCCATCTTTCACACCTGTCCATGGCATTTACACTTATCATAGTGGCCCTAGAAATTACAGTGTGTCACACAGTATGTTTTTTTCGAACAGCTTTATGTGCAAATATTCATTGCAGTGAGTCATTGGTCTGGTTCAAGGTTCTGGTTTCTGAAACACTATGAATATGGGACCATTGTTGAGACATGTCTCCAGCTGTTGCCCAGAGTCAGGATGGTGTGACTCTCAAACTCTCCAGAGCTCCAAGGCAGTACTGGTGGCCTCAGCCATCTTTGTTTTACTTCCATCTAGCCAACTTTTTCATATTTAAGCGCACATTATATTTTGAAAGACATACTATGTAATATTCAGGATATACTATTTATTACTCTCAGTAATGAACTACATCTGAAATAAACACATCTGAAAAATATGAGGCACAGCACAAACTATCTCATGCACTGCTTTCTCACTTAGAAGTAAAAACATACCATTTACTAAAATACAACAGAATACCATTTTAACAAGAATGTATGCCAAAGACCTTAGCATTGAATGTACCAACATGTCACAGAACAATAGCTGACTTGCACTAATTCCATTGACTGCCACTTCCCACACAGCTGTGTAGAGTAACATAAAACAATTGTTTTGTTGTTTGTGATCATCTTGATTTTTACCCTTACCAACTGTGATGGCTAGTCTTAGTTGTTAATTTGACTATGTCTGGAATTAACTAAAATGCAAATGTCTGGGCACACCTGTAAAAGTCTCTTTTCCTTTTTCTTTTTCTTTTTTTCAACTATATTATTATTTTATTTGTATGCCTGCCATTGTATCTGTGAAAATTACCACAAAAATCTTCAAATTTTAACATTTTCACATGAATTTCCATAATTTTATCAGAAATGTTATACAAAAATCTTCAGTTTTATCAGAAAATGTCTCCACTTTCTTTTTTTTAATTTTCTATATTCTTTGTTTACATTCCAAAGGCTTTCCCCTTTCCCAGTTCCCTGCTCACCATATGTCCCATAAGTCCTCTTCCCTCCACCCAATCACCCCCACCCCATTTTCTCTACTCTGATATTCTCCTACAAAACTGGATCCAGTCTTTTCGGGACCAGGGTCCTCTCCTTACTTCTTCTTGGGAATCTTTTGATTTGCTGATTGTACCTTGAGTATTCAGAGCTTCTGGGCTCATTAATATCCACTTATCAGTGATTGCATTTCATGTGTATTCTTTTGTGATTGGGTTAGCTCACTTAGGATGAGGTAGGATGATAACCTTTAATACAGATCTTTCAAGGTGGTAAGATCCATCTTTAATCTGGGCCACAAATGCTGCTGGCAGTCTATGTAAAAGACACAGAAAAAGGAAGTTCTTTTTGTCTGCTGGCTCTCATTCTCAATAACAAGTCTATTCCTTCAATGACATTAGAGCCTACCTCTTCAGGATTCTAGCATATACTAAAGACAAACTTACACATCCAACCTCACAGAATGAACAGCTACTAGATTATGAAATCTTCTGTTAACAGGCAGCCATTGTTAGATTAGATGGACCACAGCCTATAAACCATTCTAATATATATCCTTTTCCATTTCTTTTTTCATTTTTTGAATTTTTTATTAGATATTTTCTTTATTTACATTTCAAATGTTACACCCTTTTCTGGTTTCCCCTTCGAAAACCCTCGTCCTTCCCCCTCCCCCTGTTTCTATGAGGGTGTTCCCCACCCACCCACCCCCACTCCCACTCCCACTCCCCTGTCAGTATGCAGACATAGGCTCATTCTTTAAGTTCTGTTCCTCTTGAAAACCCTGATTAATATGCCAACACTAGTGAAAAGTAACCTTTTTTTTTTGAAAAGTAACCTTTTAAAATACCACGTAAATCAAAAATATCTTTGTAGAATTAGTAGACAATACTATTTCATTAAACAGTCCTTGAGTAATTATACTATTCACTTCACCAGGGCTCCTTATTATGACTTGGCTTCACAATAGTCAAAGACGTTAGCCTAATAACCTTCCATCTCACAACTAAATTATCTTCATCTACATGTAACCTCTAAACTTTTAAGCCATGTTCGACTGTAGCTCACCAAAATTCATTATTTTAAAAGTTTATGAACATTAAAAATGGTGCTTTCATGACCATAAACCTGGAATTTGGGAGGCAGAGGCAAGAGGATGAAAAGTTTGAGGACAGGCTAGAGTACATAGTGAGACCCTGAACAAGGGGGAAATGCCTAGAAAATAAGAAATTAGAGTGAGTAGAATGAGCTCTGTGATAAATGAAGGAAGAAGTGCGTGGTTTCCTTTTATTATTGTAGAATTTTTTCTTATCACATATATTTATATGTGGTGTGGTCTGGGTGCTTGATGACTTGTAGGGATCTGTTTTCTCCCTTCTCACATGGGGTTCTGGGATTGAACTCAAGATGTCAGGTTTAAGAAGCAAGTGACTATCTATTGTTGCTGGCTGTTCTTACTGTTGCTGTTTCTTCTGATGTTGTTCTTGTTCTGTTGTTCTGAGGCAGGACTTTAATATGCATCCCAGGCTGACAATCCTCCTACCTTAGTTTTTTGAGTGGAAAGATTAAGGGAATATATAATTACATATAGCTTTAAGAATAATTTTTGTAGTAAATATTACATGTTGTTATTTTCTCTGTTAATGTAATTAGCATGTCTCATCTAATTGGCAGAACAACCACATTTAATAGTCTGTTACTACTCATATTTCAATGACAAAGGCTGACAGATGTAATTGTCTGAAAGTCTGGCCTGGCAAGTGAACATCATAATGGGACTAGTTGATGTCAGATGGCAGAGTATTTTGTCAATGACAAAACTGCTTATTTTTTGAACTTCATTCTTTATCTATATATTAGTTTAATAAAAATCAAGACTCTTAAAAAATAGAGTGTTGAATCTAGATGTGATTTGGTAAAGTATCTCCTAAAACTATTTAAATATCTACCTCAAAAAAATGACATAAAATCAAAAATAATATACTTTATTTCCTTTCTTTCTTCATTATATAACCTTCTATTGTGTTCTCTATCATTTCATTTCCTTCAGCACTTTAATAACAACAAAAATACTTGAAAACAAATACATAAAAATGCCTTATCTGCCAGCAACAACTATTAACCAACCGTGTATATAACACAGTGGTATCTATACCATATTCGTCAAGATCATTTTCTTCACTCCCTTAAGTTTTTCTGTCTTCCATTTTATTCATTTCAGCAACTTCTACCACACTATAATGTTCTAATTGCACCAACATGACCAACTCAAGGAAAATTCCTAATACTAGCATCCCTCAGACAAATGGATTTGACACCTACAATTCTGAATATTGCTCTGTTGCCATAGTACAGTCAAATACCACTCAGACCCCCAAACTAATTAAAATATCATTGACTCTTTCAAAGAACACCAAAACACAGCACATTATTACTGATAATTATCCTCTTCTATAATTTCTATGTGCTCTCTAAACAATGACCAACTGTGGAAAATCATCATTGGTCTTCATCTATGGAAACATTACTGGCCAATATTTGAAAATCTTGCCCTTCATCAAAACTATTACCCACTCACTCACTGCTGTACTATCGTAGTCTAATATTTCAGTATTATAAAATTTTCATTCCCTGGTCACCATCTGCTTAATCCTATAAGTAATCCCTGGTAATGCACCGTATGTGAACACACACACAAAAATGGTATCCATTATGCATATATGTCCAAAAGGTCAGCTATAACTGAGTCATTCGATATCATCATACACATTGCAACTTTTATGGTTTTCATCTGTTCATTTCTTCATGCAGGACAAAGACTGTACTATGGTTTGTATATATTTCTATAAGCTGAAAACCCTAGAATTATATTTAGTATATCTGTTTTAGTAGAAATATTTATAGGCTATGTTTTATTATGCTGGCAAATACTTGTTTCAGCAGCAACAAGTTTTACATAAGCTTCCCCTTACAACCCGTGTGCTTTTAGTCAAGTAGCTCTGAGGATTATCAGTTAATAAGACCCCTTAACACTCTTCTTTGCCTTTTGTCTTATTCTCCCATTTATTGTCACAGTCGTCTTGGTAATTGTTCACCTTCTATGCATATATAAAACAAATTGAAATAGCCCAGTACAAATAAGTTCCAATGTGGACAAAACCTCATTCCACCCTTTGAAGAGACTAAGCTCAGACCAGGCTGTCTCTATGGCAGGATGCCAACTGACAGTCTGGGATACTAGGCCTAAGTTTCCCACAATTGAGAACCTGGATCCAGGAAGCTGGGGTCAGCCAACCACAGCTTTGGGCAGCCAATCGAAAGACACTGTGCCATCTAGCTTAAAGTAAGAATAAATAGCTAGAATGGGGAAGCAACCCACCCCCACACTCCAGAGCCTAAGGAATTGTAGAATCAGTGTAGCAAAGGACTGTTGTGAATTGTTATGAACTGGTGACTAAAGCGGGAAGGAAGCCTTGGACTGAGAGGTTAGGTTATACTAGTATTTATTCATAAACAACAACAAGAAAATAGAAAGCGAAATGGGATCTTACTCAATCACACATGCATTTCACTAACCTCCATTTTGACCAATTGTTGGCACCAGGTAGGTTGCAACGTGATTTCAGGTACCACCCAAGACTGGAACTGATGGGCTGGTCCTCGGGAAACAAGCTGATCTCAGCACAAAGGGTCTCCGTTGAGCTCTCAGAGAATTGAGCAAGTTGCAGTTGCCAAACTGGGGTATTTAAGACAGTTTCCACCAGTCATCACTCAGGCATTTATGCATCACTTCATGGACATTTGTTCTTATCACTTTCATGCATACACTCCAGACTTGGTTTCCCTGGATACATTGTAGCCAATCAAAATTGAGGCCTTCACTTTAGTTAAGGTGTTTACCTCATTATATTTCACAAACACACACACACACACACACTCTCTCTCTCTCTCTCTCTCTCTCTCTCATACATTCACTTCTTTTATATTGCTTACATTTATTCCTTACAATCAAGGTAAAAGGGCACATACCCATCCCTGGAATTCCCCTAACAATAAAAGCTGGGCATGCAAA
Source organism: Apodemus agrarius (assembly GCA_964023405.1). NCBI lineage: Eukaryota > Metazoa > Chordata > Mammalia > Rodentia > Muridae > Apodemus > Apodemus agrarius. Next base: position 91,583,965 of record OZ030006.1, on the reverse strand, counting down.
TCCACTAGGGGTCTCCATTCCTGAATGGAGAGACCCATGAATGTAAGAAATTCAGCTGAATAAAAGCTCTTTGAGTTTAGAGTATCATTCTCTGGAGATTCTTGGATCCTTACACCTTGTTATACCGTTAAAGGTGTGATCTTTTATGAAAATCATAATTATATATCTGCTAATTCTCTTGACATTAAACCATATATTCTTTTGCTAATGCAACCTTATACTCAATTTATAATGTGCTTTATTTTTCATGAAAAACCATAGCTTTATATCCCATATATAATTGAGTACAACCACAGGATGTGTTGGACAGAACTCAGAACATTTTGCCTGATGGTAGGCAAGTGCTTTACCACTGAGATTCATCCTCAGTCCAATATGCTACAATTAATTAATAAACAAGAACTTGCATTGAAGAAGCTAGGTCAAGCATTTGAAGATACTTTTGAGATATTGAGACAACATCCAATTAGAGAGCTTCAATTCTCCTCAGAACACACACACACACACACACACACACACACACACACACTTACATGCTTTTCATTAATCATTATCCTCAGGTTATAGACAATTCCAGTAGGTATGAGTGTCATCTACAGAGGAAACCACTTATAAATGGAGATTTGTAACAATGATTCTGAAGACTTGTATCTGGAAAACATTAATCCCTGGAAAACAAAAACAAAAACAAAAACTGAAAACCAGCTGTATAACCAGCCATTTCCAGCAAAGAAAAGGGCAGGACAGGAAGGAGTTGTGACTTCGAATACCTTTAAGGATCCTTGTGCAGCCAGGCAGTAGTAGCACAGTTTTAATCCCTGTACTTGGGAGGCAAAGGCATGTGGATCTTTGTGAATTCAAGGCCAGCCTGGTCCTCTGAGTGAATTCCAGGACAGCCAGGGCTACATAGAGAAACCCTGTCTTGAAAACCCAAACGAAAATAAGAAAGAAAGACAGATAGAAGAAAAAATGAACAAAAGAAAAAGAAGATAGGAAAGGAAAGCAAAAGAAAAGAAAAGAAAAGAAAAGAAAGAAAGAAAGAAAGAAAGAAAGAAAGAAAGAAAAGGAAAGAAAAGGAAAAGCAAGGAAAGGAAAAATAAACAGAAAAGAAAGGAAAAGAAAAGAAAAAGAAAGGAAAGGAAAGGAAAGAAAAAAAGAAGAGAAAAGAAAAGAAAAAAGAAAGGAAAGGAAAAGAAAAGAAAAAAAAGCCAAAGAAAAGAAAAAAGAAAGAAAAGGAAAAGGAAAAGAAAAGAAAGCCAAAGAAAAGAAAAGAAAACCAAAGAAAAGAAAAGAGAATCCCTGTGCAGTTCTGAGATGGTATCTTGTATTCAGTGAACTAAGAAATCCAAAGGCACATTTCTTTCAGTTTATAGATAAACAAGTAGGCATATAAACAGATAGGTAGGTAGGTAGATAGATAGATAGATAGATAGATAGATGATAGATAGATAAGGAGAAAGAAAGGAAGGAAGGAAGGAAGGAAGGAAGGAAGGGAGGGAGGGAGGAAGGGAGGGAGGAAGGAAGGAAGGAAGGAGAAAGAAAGAAAGGAAAGAAAGAAAGAAAGAAAGAAAGAAAGAAAGAAAGAAAGAAAGATGGTAGCTGAATTTTAGGGGGAAAGAAAAAAGAAACCAAAAGATCATGACTTACCAGAAGATGGCCAAAGCCTTAGGGAACTGTGCCAGGAATGGGGACATCATCAAAAGCCAGAGAGAGCTGACTTACCAGTTCAGTAAGGCTGTTCTCCAGAGAGTCAATTCCACTCAATGATGAGAAATATCTCAGTTTAAAACACTGGGATGCAACTGCTATGCATATGGCAATTACTATGAATGAAGCCACCTCAGTTTCTAACTAAACTATCCCAATTTGCCTTACTTTCATCACAAAGCCCCAAATTTCAGCATTTTTCTAAGGCAAATAGCTGTCCTCTCTATTGACAGGTTCCACACTCATGAATCAAAAACTTTGGGGGAAACTGTCTGTCCTGAACTTGAGCAACCAGTTTAGATACCACTTTCATTATATTGGTATTAAAGGAATGTGAAGATGTTTGACAAGGATACTTCTAGGCTATGTGTAGATAGCTTGCTGTTTATGACAGATTTAGCATCTGAGAATTGTGTATCCAAGGATATCCTGCAGCCAATCTTCAAGAGATTCTGAGGAAGAAACACACTGAAGAACACCCCAGTCAATGGACTAGTTGCTTTTTGTAGAATACACTACACTAAGACATAAATTTTCTAATGAACTGTTGTAGTGACCTGCAGCCACACAAATTCTATCAAATGGCTGTGTGGGTATGCCCCTGTTTTTTCAAATGGTAATAGCTGTGCTGGCAGAGGCAAGTACTGGCAGGAAATTTGGTATTTCATTTCCATGGTCCATTACCTGCTTTCTACATGTAAAGCTTGTCCTTCCCCGCCTGCCCAAAAGATCATTCTCTAAAATTACCATGTTAAAAAATAAGCTGCCGTGGTAAAGGTCACATAGCCCTCAATGCCAAAAGACAACACAGACAAACAGACAGACAGACAGACAGAGAGACAGACAGACAAGGCATTGTCCTGCTGCAAATTGTTTTAGTCTGGATAAATAAGGAGTGTGGTTTTTTTTTTTTTTTTTTTTTTTTTTTTTTTTTTTTTTACAGAACAAAGACCTGGTGTCAGAACAGACATCTTTGTTCCCAGACAGACCAGACAGGCAACACAAGGTACATAGAGATATCCGAGGTTAACATCACTCAGGACACAGCCCACCAAGCTTCTGCCTGCACCCAAGGCCTGGGCAGCTCTATGGGCCATCTGTGTGCCAGCCCTGTCCTGAGACATTTGCCCTTCAGGGTCACCAACACTTGGAGGAGGTCTCCACAGCATCCATCATCTTCACTCCTGGACAAACCAGGCAGGAAGCACCAGGTACACAGAGACAACAGGAGTATAACATTGCTTGGGGCAAGGCAAGGTTCCAATGGCACTCCAGAGTAGGTCAGCCCATCAGAAATCTGTTCCAGCGGAAACCCAGTCATCCAGTGGTGAAAAATTGCTTTACAGGCTCATAGGAGGTTCAAGCACCAGCCAGTGACAACAGGATCAACTAATGTCAGAGATAACCAGATGGCAAAACACAAATGTAGGAACATTACTAACAGAAATCAAGGCAATATGGCAGCATCTGAACCCAATTCTCCAACAACAGCAAGTCCTGGATACCCCACACCAGAAAAACAAGATTCAGATTTAAAATAACATCACATGATGCTATTAGAGGATTACAAGAAGGACGTAAATAAATCTCTTAAAGAAATAGAGGAGAACATGAATAAGGTAGAAGCCCTTACAAAGAAAATACAAAAAATAGGGATAGAAGCTAATAAAGAGGAAACACAAAAATCACTTAAAGAAATGCAGAATTTGGGTCAACAGGCAGAAGTCATGAAAGAGGAAACACAAAAATCTCTCAAAGAATTAGAGGAAAACACAAACAAACAAGTGAAGGAACAGAGCAAAACCATCCACAATCTAAAAATAGAAGTAGAAACAACTAAGAAACTACAAAGGGAGAAAATTTGGAGATAGGAAACCTTGGGAAGAAATCAGGGGCCATAGATGCAAATATCAACAACAGAATACAAGAGATAGAAGAAAGAATCTCAGATGCTAAAGATACCATAGAAAGAATTGGCTCAACAGTCAATTAAAATGCAAAATGCAAAAAGATTGTAACCCAAAACATCCAGGAAATACAGGACACAATGAGAAGACCAAACCTAAGGATTATAGGTGTAGGTGAGAGTGAAGATTTACAACTTAAAGGGCCAGCAAATATCTTCAACAAAATTATGGAAAAAAAAAAAAACTTCCCTAACCTAAAGAGAGAGATGTCCATGACCATACAAGAAGCGTACAGAACTCCAAAGAGACTGGACCAGAACAGAAATACCTCCCATCACATAATAATCAAAACTCCAAATGTACTAAACAAAGAAAGAATATTAAAGGCAGCAAGAGAAAAAGGCCAAATAACATATAAATGAAGACCTAGCAGAATTACACCAGACTTCTCACCAGAGACCATGAAAGCTAGAAATCCTAGGCAGATATCATGCAGACTCTAAGAGAACACAAATTTCAGCGAAAACTACTGTACCCAGCAAAACTCTCAATCACCATAGATGAGGAAATATAAAAAATAATTTCAAAAATGTCAGGAAGTAATAGTTACTATTCCTTAATATCTCTTAACATCAATGGACTCAATTCCCTAATAAAAAGACATAGACCAACAGACTGGATACGGAAACAGGACCCTACAATTTGCTGCATACAGGAAACACATCTCAGTGTCAAAGACAAACACTACCTTAGAGTAAAAGTCTGGAAGACAATTTTACAAGCAAATGGTCTCAGGAAACAAGCCAGAGTAGCCACTCTAATATCGGATAAAATTGACTTTCAACCTAAAGTCATCAAAAGAGACACTGAAGGTCATTACTTGCTGGTCAAAGGGAAAATCCACCAAGAAGAACTCTCAATACTGAACATCTATGCTCCAAATGCAAGGGCACCCTCATTTGTGAAAGAAATTTTACTAAAGCTTAAAGCACACATTGCACCTAACACAATAATTGTGGGTGACTTCAACACTCCACTCTCCTCAATGGACCAATCAGGAAAGCAGAAACTAAACAGGGACACAGGGAAACTAATTGAAGCTTTGGACCAATTGGATTTAACAGATATATATATATAACATTTCATCCTAAAGCAAAAGAATATACCTTTTTCTCAGCACCACATGGTACCTTCTCCAAAATCAATCATATAATTGGTCACAAGACAGATGTCAACAAATACAAGAAGACCGAACTAATCCCTTGCCTCATATCAGATCACTATGGAGTGAAAGTGGTCTTCAACAGCAAGATAAACAACAGAAAACCCACATACACATGGAAACTGAACAATACTCTACTCAATGACACCTTGGTCAAGGAAGAAATAAAGAAATCAAAGACTTTTTAGAATTCAATGAAAATGAAGGTACAACCTACCCAAATCTTTGGGACACAATGAAAGCAGTGCTAAGAGGAAAACTCATAGCCCTGAGTGCCTCCAAAAAGAAACAGAAGAGAGCATACACTAGCAGATTAATGGCACACCTGAAAGCCCTGGAAGAAAAAGAAGTTAATTCACCCAGGAGGAGTAGAAGACAGGAAATCATCAAACTAAGGGCTGAAATCAATCAAATAGAAACAAAGAAACCATACAAAGAATCAACAAAACCAGGAGCTGGTTCTTTGAGAAAATCAACAAGGGCACAGAGACAGTATTCAAATTAATAAAATTAGAAATGAAAAGAGGGATATAACAACAGAGACTGAGGAAATTCAAAAGATCATCAGATCCTACTACAAAAGTTTATACTCAACCCAACTGGAGAATCTAGAAGAAATGTACAGTTTCCTAGACAGATACCAAATACCAAAATTAAATCAGGATCAATTAGATCAGCTAAACAGTCCCATAACCCCTAGGGAAATAGAAGGTGTTATAGAAAGTCTCCCAACCAAAAAAGTACGGGACCAGATGGTTTTAGTGCAGAATTCTATCAGGCTTTCAAAGAAGACCTAACAACAATACTCTTCAAACTATTCCACAAAATAGAAACAGAAGGGACACTGCCCAACTCATTCTATGAAACCACAATTACGCTGATAACAAAACCACACAAAGATACAACAAAGAAAGAGAACTATAGGCCAATTTCCGGTATGAATATTGATGCAACAGTCCCTGCTTCTGCTGGTTTTTTTTTTTTTTTAAGTTTATTTTGTATTTCTCGGTTCTTACTAGGTTTTTGTTGCTGTGGCTAATATCTTTAGAATTTGTCTATGTAAGATAACAGGCTTTGGTGAGGACGTGGAAAATGGGAAACTCATATGCTGTTGGCACTAATACAGCTTAGTATAGGCATTATGGAAAATACCATGAAATTTCCTCATAAAACTTAAAGCAGAGCTACCACATGCAATTCAAGACAGAAATCCTATTTCCAATTTTTTGAGTGTTTTCCCAGAGTAGTTGAAATCACTGTAGCAAAGAGACATCTGAGCTTCCATGAACACTGTCATGGAATATGTATGTATACACAAGCACATGGGTAACCTCAAAGCAGCTAAACAGACATGATGGTACAAGGATAACTATTAAGAAAGATAAAAAGCAACTGTGGGAAGAGGGAAACAGTAAAAGGTAATGAATATAATCAAAATAACATATATCATGAGGATTAATTTTGATTGTCCAGTTGGTTGAATCTGAGATCCGTTCAACTACATGAGCCAGGTCTGTGAAGATATTTCTAGGAATGAGTAACTGGGGGTTAAGGGAGAGATCGTCCTCAACACAGAATGCTGAGGAGATAGCAGGGACTCTTGCATACCGACCTTCACCCTTGCTGGAGTCTGCATCCACACTGTCTCCACAGTGAGTCCACACTACATCTACACTGAGTCCACACTGCATCCACACTGAATCAACACTGAGTGCACACTGCATCCACACTATATCCACACTGTGCCCACACTGCATCCACAGTGTGTTCACACTGCATCTCACTGAGTCCACACTGCATCCACATTACATCCACACTGAGTTCATACTACATCCACACTGCAGTCATACTGTGTCCACACTGCAGCCACACTGTGTCCACACTGAATCAACACTGAGAACACACTGCATCCACACTATATCCACACTGTGCCCACACTGCATCCACAGTGAGTCCACACTACATCCACATTGCCGCCATACTGTGTCCATATTGCATCCACACTGAGTCCACACTGCATCCATACTGTATTCTCACCCCATCTATACCCCATCCACACTGAGTCCACACTACATTTGTATTGTTGCTGCCACTGATATTGCTTTTGGTGCTGTCCAGATTTAGCATTCCAATGTGAACTGAAAACTAGTGACTCTCTGGAAATCCTCCAGTCTTCAGCATAGACTAGAACTGCTGATGCATCCAGTCTCATGGACTGGGAAGCTGCGGCATGCAGATAACTTCTGTTGGACTACTCAGTTCATATCATGTAACCAGTCTAATAAGTAATATATACGTATTCTATCAGTTCTGTTCCACTAGAGAACTCTAACAGACACATAAAAGCTTAAAAAGGAAGAAAGCCCATTGCTTTGTGTAAGTAATGCATGCTAATAAAATTTAAGCATTATTTGCAACAAAAAAATTGTTTCAAAAATCTGGTGTATGATACATTGATAATCTTTGGATGTTTATATGATCTTCTCTTGCGCCTTGAAATGTGAATCATCTCACACACACACACACACACACACACACACACACACAGAGAGAGAGAGAGAGAGAGAGAGAGAGAGAGAGAGAGAGAGAGAGATACATGTTTGAGCATGTGGTCCTCAACTAGTGATTCTATACTAGAAGTCTGTGAAGCCTTTGGAAATAGGCTCTCATTGGAAGAAATGGGTCATTGTGGCTGTGCGTTAAATCTCTACAGCCTGCCCTCTCCACTTCCTCTTCACTCTGCTTCTTGTCCTTCTTGGTTGCAGGTGCAATATGATCAGTGAGCTTCAAGCTCCTGCTACTGTCCCTTCAATGCATGGTAGATTGAATTCCCCCACCCCCACCCCCACCCCGGGACAGAACTGTGAGCCAAAATAAATTCTTTCTCCTGCAGGTTGCTTTTGTCAGGGTATTTTTATTCACAGCAGCAGATATATAAATATGACAGATAATGTTTGTGGATTATTCATTTGTAATTGATATTCTTTTTTTTTTTTTTGCTTTTTTTTTTTATCATTTTTTTTTTATTTTCTATATTCTTTGTTTACATTCCAAAGGCTTTCCCCTTTCCCAGGTACCCCCCACCATATGTCCCATAATTCCTCTCCCCCCCCCATGCTATTCCCCACTCTTTCCCCCCCCCCACGATTTCTCTGTTCTGGGTCTACAATACTGGATCCAATCTTTACAGGCCCAGGGTTCTCTCCTTTTTTTCTTCTTGAGAGTCATTTGACTTGCTAATTGTGCCTTGAGTATTTAGGGCTTCTGGGCTCATTAATATCCACTTATCAGTGATTGCATTTCGTGTGTATTCTTTTGTGATTGGGTTAGCTCACTTAGGATGATAGTTTCCAGATCTAACCATTTACCTACAAATTGCATGAATTCATTATTTTTAATTGCTGAGTAGTACTCCATTGTATAAATATACCACATTTTCTGTATCCATTCCTCCTTTGAGGGATATCTGGGCTCCTTCCAATTTCTGGCTATTATAAACAAGGCTGCTATAAACATAGTGGAGCATGTGTCTTTGTTGCATGCAGGGGAATCCTCTGGGTATATGCCCAGGAGTGGTATGCCAGGGTCCTCTGGGAGTGGCATGCCCAATTTTCTGAGGAACCGCCACACTGATTTCCAGAGTGGTTTTACCATTTTGCAATCCCACCAACAGTGGAGGAGTGTTCCTCTTTCTCCACATCCTCGCCAGCACTTGTTGTCTCTCAAGTTTTTAATCTTAGCCATTCTGACTGGAGTGAGGTGGAATCTCAGGGTTGTTTTGATTTGCATTTCCCTGATGACTAATGATGTTGAACATCTCTTAAGGTGTTTCTCGGCCATCCGAATTTCTTCTGGTGAAAATTCTTTGTTTAGCTCTGTGCCCCATTTTTTGATAGGGTTATTTGGTTCTTTGGGGTCTAACTTCTTGAGTTCTTTGTATATATTGGATATTAGCCCTCTGTCGGATGTGGGGTTGGTGAAGATCATTTCCCACGTTGTTGGTTGCCGTTTTGTCTTTCTGACAGTGTCCTTTGCCTTACAGAAACTTTGTAATTTTATGAGGTCCCATTTGTCCATTCTTGATCTTAGAGCATAAGCTATTGGTGTTCTGTTCAGGAACTTTACCCCTGTGCCCATGTCCTCCAGGGTCTTCCCAAGTTTCTTTTCTAATAGTTTCAGTGTGTCTGGTTTTATGTGGAGGTCCTTGATCCATTTGGAGTTGATCTTAGTACAAGGCGATAAGAGTGGGTCAATTCGCATTCTTCTGCATGTTGACCTCCAGTTGAACCAGCACCATTTGTTGAAAAGGCTATCTTTTTTCCACCGGATGGTTGTGGCTCCTTTATCAAAGATCAAGTGACCATAAGTCTGTGGGTTAATTTCTGGGTCTTCAATCCTATTCCATTGATCTACCTGCCTGTTGCTGTACCAATACCATGCAGTTTTTAACACAATTGCTCTGTAGTACTGCTTGAGGTCAGGGATATTGATTCCCCAAGAAGTCCTTTTATTGTTGAGAATAGTTTTAGCTATCCTAGGTTTTTTGTTGCTCCAGATGAATTTGAGAATTGCTTTTTCTAGATCTATGAAGAATTGATTTGGGATTTTGATGGGGATTGCATTGAATCTGTAGATTGCTTTTGGCAAGATGGCCATTTTTACTATATTGATCCTGCCAATCCAGGAGCAAGAAATATTTTTCCATCTCCTGAGGTCTTCTTCGATTTCTTTCTTCAGGGACTTGAAGTTCCTGTCATACAGATCTTTCACTTGTTTGGTTAGAGTTACGCCAAGGTACTTTATGTTGTTTGTGGCTATTGTGAAGGGTGTTATTTCCCTAATTTCTTTCTCAGCCTGCTTGTCCTTTGGGTACAAGAAGGCCACTGACTTGCTTGAGTTAATTTTATAACCTGCCACTTTGCTGAAGTTGTTTATCAGCTGTAGAAGTTCTCTGGTGGAGTTTTTTGGGTCGCTTAGGTAAACTATCATATCGTCTGCAAATAATGATAGTTTGACTTCTTCCTTTCCAATTTGTATCCCTTTGACTTCCTTATGTTGTCTGATTGCTCTCGCTAGAACTTCAAGTACTATATTGAAAAGATATGGAGAGAGAGGGCAGCCTTGTCTAGTCCCTGATTTTAGTGGGAATGCTTCAAGTTTCTCTCCATTTATTTTGATGTTGGCTACTGGTTTGCTGTAGATTGCTTTTACTATGTTTAGGTATGGGCCTTGAATTCCTGCTCTTTCCAAGACTTTTAGCATGAAAGGATGCTGAATTTTGTCAAATGCTTTTTCAGCATCTAATGAGATGACCATGTGGTTTTTTTCTTTTAGTTTGTTTATGTAGTGGATTACATTGATGGATTTCCGTATATTGAACCATCCCTGCATTCCTGGAATGAAGCCTACTTGATCATGGTGAATGATCGTTTTGATATGCTCTTGGATTCGGTTGGCAAGAATTTTATTTAGTATTTTTGCATCTATATTCATAAGAGAAATTGGCCTGTAGTTCTCTTTCTTTGTTGGATCTTTTTGTGGTTTAGGTATCAGCGTAATTGTGGTTTCGAAGAATGAGTTGGGCAGTGTCCCTTCTGTCTCTATTTTGTGGAATAGTTTGAAGAGTATTGGTGTTAAGTCTTCTTTGAAGGTCTGGTAGAATTCTGCACTAAAACCATCTGGTCCCGTACTTTTTTTGGTTGGGAGGCTTTCTATAACCCCTTCTATTTCTTTAAGGGTTATGGGACTGTTTAGCTGGTCTACTTGATGCTGATTTAATTTTGGTATTTGGTATCTGTCTAGGAAATTGTCCATTTCCTCCAGATTCTCCAGTTGTTTTGAGTATAGGCCTTTGTAGTAGGATCTGATGATCTTTTGTATTTCCTCTGTTTCTGTTGTTATATCCCCCTTTTCATTTTTAATTTTGTTAATTTGGATACTATCTCTGTACCCTTTGGTTAGTCTAGCTAAGGGTTTATCTATCTTGTTGATTTTCTCGAAGAACCAGCTCTTGGTTTTGTTGATTCTTTGTATGGTTCTCTTTGTTTCTGCTTGATTGATTTCAGCCCTTAGTTTGATGATTTCCTCTCTTCTACTCCTCCTGGGTGAGTTAGCTTCTTTTTGTTCCAGCGCCTTCAGGTGTGCTGTTAAGTTGCTAGTGTATGCTCTTTCCAGTTTCTTTTTGGAGGCACTCAGGGCTATGAGTTTTCCTCTTAGCACTGCTTTCATTGTATCCCAGAGATTTGGGTAGGTCGTACCTTCATTTTCATTGAAGTCTAAAAAGTCTTTGATTTCTTTCTTTATTTCTTCCTTGACCAGGGTGTCATTGAGTAGAGTATTGTTCAGTTTCCATGTGTATGTGGGCTTTCTGTAGTTCTTCTTGCTATTGAAGACCACTTTTACTCCATAGTGATCCGATAGGAGACATGGGATTAGTTCGGTCTTCTTGTATTTGTTGAGGTCTGTCTTGTGACCAATTATATGATCAATTTTTGAGAAGGTACCGTGCGGTGCTGAGAAAAAGGTATACTCTTTTGTTTTAGGATGGAATGTTCTATATATATCTGTTAAATCCAATTGGTCCATAGCTTCAATTAGTTTCACTGTGTCCCTGTTTAGTTTCTGCTTTCCTGATCGGTCCATTGAGGAGAGTGGAGTGTTGAAGTCACCTACAATCATTGTGTTAGGTGCGATGTGTGCTTTAAGCTTTAGTAAAGTTTCTTTTACGAATGAGGGTGCCCTTGCATTTGGTGCATAGATGTTCAGTATTGAGAATTCTTCTTGGTGGATTTTCCCTTTGACAAGCAGGAAGTGACCTTCTGTGTCTCTTTTGATGACTTTAGGTTGAAAGTCGATTTTATCTGATATTAGAATGGCTACTCCAGCTTGTTTCCTGGGACCATTTGCTTGTAGAACTGTCTTCCAGCCTTTTACTCTAAGGTGGTGTTTGTCTTTGACACTGAGATGTGTTTCCTGTATGCAGCAAAATGTAGGGTCCTGTTTCCGTATCCAGTCTGTTAGTCTGTGTCTTTTGATTGGGGAATTGAGTCCATTGATATTAAGAGATATTAAGGAATAGTAATTATTACTTCCTGACATTTTGGGAATTGTTATTATTATTTGTATTTGAGTGGTTCTCTTCTTTTGGGTTGGATGAGATGGGGTTTCTATCTTGTTTCTTCTGGGGTGTTGTTTCCCCCCTTGTGTTGGTATTTTTCCCCTATTATCCTTTGTAGGGCTGGGTTTGTAGATAAGTATCTTGCAAATTTGGTTTTGTCGTGGAATATCTTGGTTTCCCCATCTATGGCAATTGAGAGTTTCGCTGGGTATAGTAGTCTTGGCTGAAGTTTGTGTTCTCTTAGGGTCTGCATAAGGTCTGCCCAGGATCTTCTAGCTTTCATGGTCTCAGGTGAGAAGTCTGGTGTAATTCTGATAGGTCTTCCTTTGTATGTTACTTGTCCTTTTTCTCTTACTGCTTTTAATATTCTTTCTTTGTTTAGTACATTTGGGGTTTTGACTATTATGTGACGGGAAGTATTTCTGTTCTGGTCCAGTCTATTTGGGGTTCTATAGGCTTCTTGTATATTCATGGGCATCTCTCTCTTTAGGTTGGGGAAATTTTCTTCCATAATTTTGTAGAAGATATTTGCTGGCCCTTTAAGTTGTAGATCTTCATTCTCATCTATCCCTATAATCCTTAGGTTTGGTCTTCTCATTGTGTCCTGGATTTCCTGAATGTTTTGGGTTACCAGCTTTTTGCATTTTGCATTTTCTTTAATTGTTGAATCCATGGTTCCTATGGTATCTTCAGCATCTGAGATTCTGTCTTCTATCTCTTGTATTCTATTGTTGATATTTGCATCTATGACTCCTGATTTCTTCCCAAGGTTTTCTATCTCCAACATTGTCTCCCTTTGCGATTGCTTAGTTGTTTCTACTTCTGTTTTTAGATTTTGTATGGTTTTGCTCAGATCTTTCAGTTGCTTGTTTGTGTTTTCCTGTAATTCTTTAAGGGATTTTTGTGTTTCCTCCTTTATGACTTCTACTCGTTGACCCATGTTCTCTTGTATTTCTTTGGGTGATTTTTGTTTCTCCCCCGTATTGGGATTCACTTTTTGCTCTATATTCTCCTGGATTTCTTTAAGTGATTTTTGTGTCTGCCTTGTATGGGCTTCTAGTTTTTGATCTATTTTCTCCTCTATTACTTTAAGAAATTTATCTAAGTGATCCTCAATCTGCATCTTTACCAGTGATTTTAGATCTGAGTCTTATTTTTCTGGTGTGTTGAGATATCTGGGATTTAATTGTGTTTGTCTTGCAATGGCTTCTAGCTTTTGATCTATTTTCTCATGTATTACTTTAAGAGATTTATCTAAGTGTTCCTCTATCAGCATCCTGACCAGTGATTTTAGATCTGAGTCTTGTTTTTCTGGTGTTTCGGGGTATCCAATATTTATTGCTGTTGGGGAACTGGGTTCGGATGCCGCCATATTGCCTTGATTTTTGTTAGTAGCGATCTTACGTTTGCCTTTTGCCATCTGGTTAACTCTGGTGTTAGTTGGTCCTGTAGATACTAGCTGGTGCTTGACCCTCCTATGGGGTTGTAAGGCTATTTCCCAGTGACTGGGATACCTGAATCACTGTCCTGCGGGGGTCTTGCTCACAGATTGCTGACGGGTGGCCTGAGTCCCCAGAGGTCTTAACCTCAGGATATCCCAGGTATTTGGTTCCGCCTGTTGGGCGGCTGCTCTGCACTGCTCCTGCTCAGGGTTCGCTGTCTGATATCCTGTTTCCCCAGGGGTCTTAAAGATGGGATATCTCAGTTATCTGGTTCTGCCTGCTGGTCCCAAGCTGCTGGGAAGCTGGCTGGGTCCGGTTTCCAGCTTCCCTGCCACTGGCTGGATGGGAGGCTGGTTCGGCCTCTGGCTGGGTCTGGGTACCTGGCACACTGGCTGACTCTGGCTTCCTCACCACCAGCTGGACGGGAAGCTGCAGGCAATATGGCAGCTGCCTGCAGGGAGCTCGGGGTCCGCCCCGCGCGCGAGTGCAGAGTGCACCCGCTATTTTGTGCCCAATTCCCACTCCAGGCCTGAGTCCCCGAAGGTCTTAAGCTCGGGCTGTCTCGGGTACCTGGTTCTGCCGCCGCCGCCGGATGGTTCTGAGCACCTGGCACACTGGGTGACCCTCCGGCTTCCCCACCACCAGCTGGGCGGGAAGCTGCAGGCAATATGGCAGCTGCCTGCAGGGAGCTCGGGGTCCGCCGCGCGAGTGCAGAGTGCACCCGCTATTCTGTGCCCAACTCCCACTCCAGGCCTGAGTCCCCGAAGGTCTTAAGCTTGGGCTGTCTCGGGTACCTGGTTCTGCCGCCGCCGCCGGATGGTTCTGAGCACCTGGCACGCTGGGTGACCCTCCGGCTTCCCCACCGCCAGCTGGGCGGGAAGCTGCAGGCAATATCGTAATTGATATTCTTAATACTCAGTTCGTTGGGCTAAAGAAGTAGTTGACTTTGATTTTGCTACCCTATTATGTTATTATTTAGAATGTATTTCAGGGTTGATGCTGAATTGTTAGTGATAGACTAATATGCTGAGTAAATTTTAAAGTACTTATAGAATTTGTATAAATAATTGAAGTCAGTGATACATAAATTTAGAAATTTAGATAGATAGATAGATAGATAGATAGATAGATAATCTTAGTTCATTCTATCAGTTCCATTATTTTAGAGAACCCAGATTCATAAGGCTCCAAACTCATGTGCTCAAGACCTACTTACTGAATTTGCCCTCTGATGTACAAATTCACCACTACTATAAAACTTCATGGATTGAATCTGTTTTCAGAAGCCACTTTAAATGCTAGGGGAATGCCTAAAAACTCCTGCATAGGAAGCTTCAAAGAAGTTTCTAATGTGAGTTGACCACTTGTTTCCCTCCTCTCTACTCCTCCCATGTCCCTTCTCATCTATTCACGTGCTCCTGAAGGCCCAGAGGAAGATTACTGCATCACTCTTTTGGCTCTGTTTTATTCTCAATGATGTTTTATAAGGTTTTGTTGCTTTTTATTTTGTTCGTGTGTGTGTGTGTGTGTGTTTGTGTGTGTGTGTATGTGTGTGTGTGTGTGTGTGTGTGTGTGTGTGTGTGTGTGTATTATGCAATGGCAGTAGAAGTCATGTGCATGCCACAGTGGTGGTAGAGAACACTTTTAATAATGAATTTTTTTCACTGCTTTGAAGCAGGATCTTTCTTATTTTTAGCAAGAGAAATTTTGCCTGAGAAATTCTAGGCAATTCTCTTCTCTTCTCCCCGTATCACTGTAAGAGTGCTGAGATTACAGGTTCCAGATACTTCACCCAGCTTTTTACATGGGTTCTAGATATGGAGCTCAGGTCATAGTTTGCACAGGAAACACTTAACCATGGAGCCATCTTGCTAATCCCTTTGTATTTTTCTATTTTTGGACTCAAATAGACGTATTTATTCATGCATATAGATATGATATATATCTATATGCATGAATATATATATATATATATATATATATATATATATAAACAGGTCCACAATTTGAGGTGGAGAAAACGTTATAGGAGGAGTTTAGCAGGGTAGGAATAGTAGTAATTATGTAAATATAGGACTCATACTCATACATGGATTTCTCAAAAAATTATTTAAATTATTTAAAAAAGATTTTATTTCCAATCTTAACATAATGCCTTGGGCTACAAATGTGTTGCTAAGACTGACGTCTATTTCTTAATCCATCCTATTATCAAACACATCAACCTGAACATCACTAGACCTGTCTGCATTTATTGCTCTCATTTCTTTTTTTTTTTTTTTTAGTTTTTCCTTTTGTTTTAACATTTATTTTATTGGATATTATATTTATTTACATTTCACATGTTATCCCCTCTCCTGATTTTCCTCCTATCCTTCTATCCCATCCCCCTCCTCCTCTTTCTATGAGGGTATGCTCCCACCCACTCACCTGCTCCCTCCTCCCAGCCCTCACAGTCCCCTACTGGGGCATCAAGCCTTCACTGGACCAAGGGCCTCTTCTCCCATTGATGTCCCACGAGGCCATCCTCTGCTACATATATGGCTGCAGTCATGGGTCCACTCCTGGGCATATACCCAAAAGATGATCCAACATATAACAAGGATATATGCTCTACTATGTTCATAGCAGCCATATTTATAATAGCCAGAAGCTGGAAAGAACCCAGATGTCTTTCAACAGAGAAATGGATACAGAAAATATGGTATATTTACACATGGTATACACTCACTGATAAGTGGATATTAGCCCAAAAGCTCTGTATTAGTCTGGGTTCTCTAGAGTCACAGATCGTATGGGCAGTCTCTATGTAGTTAGGGAATTTGTCGATGACTTACAGTCTGTAGTCCAACTCCCCAACAGTAGTCAGCAGAAGCTGTGGATGGAAGTCCAAGGATCTTGCAGTTTCTCAGTCCCATGAAGCAAGCCGGCAAGGAATGAGTCTTCCTTCTTTCAATGTCCTTATATATGTCTCCAGTGGAAGGTGTAGCCCAGATTAAAGGTGTGTGTATCCATGCCTTTAATCCCAGATGATCTTAAACTAGAATCCATAGCCATAATCTGGGATTAAAGGTGTATGTCTCCACACCTTTAATCCCAGATGATCTTGAACTGGAATCCATGCTTCAAGATCTCCATGCTAAGTTCAGGTCAGAAACTTATATCTCTGAGCCTCCAGATTAGGATCATAGGTGAGCCTTCCAATTCTAGATTGTAGTTCATTCCACATATAGTCAAGTTGACAACCAGGAATAGCCACTACAAGCTCTGAATACCCAAGATACAATTCATACACTACATGAAACTCAAGAAGAAAGAACAAAGTTTGGGTGCTTCGGTCTTTCTTAAAAGGGGTAACAAAATACTCAACATGAGCATATAAGGAGACAAAGTGTGGAGCAGAGACTGAAGGATATGCCATCCAGAGACTGCCCTACCTGGGGATCCATCCCATATACAGTCACCAAACGCAGACACTATTGTGGATGCCAAGAAGTGCATGCTGACAGGAGCCTGATATAGCTGTCTCCTGAGAGGCTCTTCCAGAGCCTGACATATACAGAGGTGGATGCTTGCAGCCAACCATTGAAGTCTTTATTTTTTTAAATATTTATTTATTTTATTTATATGAGTACACTGTAGCTGTCTTCAGACACACCAGAAGAGGGCATCAGATCACATTATAGATGGTTGTGAGCCACCATGTGGTTGCTGGGAATTGAACTCAGAACCTCTGGAAGAGCAGTCAGTGCTCTTAACTGCTGAGCCACCTCTCCAGCCCGATGTCTTTATTTTTTAATACCCTATAACTACCAGAACACTTAGATTTCCCCACCAAGAGTGCATTCACAAAAGAGCTATGCTGTGGTTTAGATCTGAAATCTGCCTTTAAAGCTCACAGGCTGAAGGTTTGGGCCACACAGTGAAGCAGTATTCAAAACTGTAGAATTTGGGAGGTGACTATCACAAAAGCTCTGGTCTTCAATGGATGAATGTAGTTAGCAGTTAACAGACTAGTGGGAGGGGGTGGAAACTGTAAGAAGCACATCGTAGTTGGAAGAAGTAGGTTAATGAGGTTAATGAAGAACATTCTCTTAAAGGCTGTTTTTCCTCTCTCTCTCTCTCTCTCTTTCTCTCTCTCTCTCTCTCTTTCTCTCTCTCCTTGGGTTAGCAGCTTCTACTAACACACACTTCTACCATGATGCACTGTCTCTGCACAATCCTAAAAGGAATCAAGTCAAATGTTCTTAGAGTAAAACCTATAGAAAACAAAGCCTAAGCAGGACGTGGTGGTGCACGCCTGTAATCCCAGCACTTGGGAGGCAGAGGCAGGTGGATTTCTGAGTTTGAGGCCAGCCTGGTCTACAGAGTGAGTTTCAGGACAGCCAGGACTACACAGAGAAACCCTGTCTTGGAAAAAACAAAAAAGAAAGAAAGAGAGAGAGAGAGAGAGAGAGAGAGAGAGAGAGAGAGAGAGAAGGAAGGAAGGAAGGAAGGAAGGAAGGAAGGAAGGAAGGAAGGAAAGAAAGAAAGAAAGAAAAAGAAAACAAAGCCTAACTAAGCTGTTTCTTTTTAAAACTGATTTCTCTGCTTTGTACCACAGGGGTGGGAAGCTAATGCATAATGCACCGGGGAAGAAGAGGCTGGACCCATGACACTGGCTGCTCCTGCATCATAAAAATCCTGAGCTGAGCACAGGGGTGCAGCTCAGTGATGGATGTTTGTCTAAATCACACAAAAGCCTGAGTTCCATTCCATTGTAAAAATGTAAAAATAAGCACTCTTGGACTTGGACAAGATGCTAAGACTGATTTCCTTATTTTGACGCATTGGCGGCTTTACTTAGTTAAATACTGAACTACCATGGAATTAAAAGTAGCAGCTGGCATGCACTGAGGTTGGATATGGGGCTGTGGTGTATGAGTAAGGAAGGGTTTCTCTCAGCATCAACTTCCTGCCTTTACTTTTGTCAAGAGAACTGTGTGATTTCTACTTATTCTGTCTCCTGGATTTCTCACACAGGCCAATTTATGTTGAAATTGTGTGATGTGCTGAAGGAAGGCCCTAGGACATTCTATTTTCTATACATGGTGATGGGTAGACCATGGCATTGAGAGTCACTGATTACAATTATAGCTATTTAACTTGACAAAAACAGAAAAAGGAGAAATAATTGTTTAGCACTATGTGCCTACTGGCAGATTGAGCACCTCTGAAGATAAGATACTGAACAAAGGTGGGTATTGAACTCCTTCAGATGTTAGTCTACAAGGATTCTGAATAGTGGCCTGTGTTCTAGTATAGAGGTTTTATTTTTTTAAGTTTAATTTTTTTATTGGATATATTCTATATTTACATTTCATTTCCCCTTTCCTGGTTCCCTGCCCCCCAAAGGTCCCACATGCCCTTTTCCCTCCCCCTGCTCCCTCATCCACTCCTTCCCTCTTCCCTGTTCTTGTTTTCCCCTACACTACCCAGCACCAGTGTCCACTCCTTTCTTCTTGTCAGACATCATTTGGTATGTGAATTGTGTTTAGAGGTTTTATTATAGCTGATTGATTTCTGTTGGGACTGAAGTAGAATAAGGTTTAAAAAATGACTAATAATTATATACTGCCATAAAGATTTATTTAGTGATTTACTTAAAGCACTGCTATACTGCCTAATGACTAAGCATGCTCTCACTTGCTATTGGAACAGAATGACCTGGAGATAGCAGAAACAACAGGCTGTTGCCCTTAACAACTTGCTGTCCGCCATGTTACTTCTGTAAAATCTTCCTTGCTTGCCTACCTCACCTTGTGGTTTTAGTGTATAAAATGAGAATGAAAACCAGATCTAATGCTATAGACTTTCAGGAGCTACCCTGGCTTCAGTCTCCCTGTGACTTCTCCTCTCTTCCACTCTCATTGACACTTATTCCAAAAAAGATTCCCACAGCAGAACTGTTGGCTGTTCAGCCAACTCAACAGGCAGGTGGTTTTTGTAAACTGTGCATGCTTTCCAAGCTTTGTAAGCCCTCAAGGCACCCAAATGGTCAGCTCCTCCCTCAACTCAACTCCCCTCCCACACCACTCCTGCCTGAGCAGCTCCAGTGGCCTGGCCCCACCTTCTGACTTCCATAAGGACCATAGTGGTCTTTTTCTTTTTCTTTTTCTTTTTCCATTTTTTATTCTATATTCTTTGTTTACATTCCAAAGGCTTTCCCCTTTCCCAGTTCCCCCCCCCACCATACGTCCCATAAGTCCTCTCCCCCCCAACTATTCCCCCAATGACACCCCCCCCCACCATTTCTCTATTCTGGTACTCTCCAACAAAACTGGATCCAATCTTTTCAGGCACAGGGTCCTCTCCTTTCTTCTTCTTGGGAATCCTTTGACTTGCTAATTGTGCCTTGAGTATTTAGGGCTTCTGGGCTCATTAATATCCGCTTATCAGTGATTGCATTTCATGTGTATTCTTTTGTGGTTGGGTTAACTGGCTTAGGATGATATTTTCCAGATCTAACCACTTGCCTACAAATTGAATGAATTCATTTTTTTTTTTTTTTTTTTTTTTTTTGGTTTTTCGAGACAGGGTTTCTCTGTGTAGTCCTGGCTGTCCCGGAACTCACTCTGTAGACCAGGCTGGCCTCGAACTCAGAAATCCGCCTGCCTCTGCCTCCCAAGGGCTGGGATTAAAGGCATGCGCCACCACTGCCCGGCGCTGAATTCATTATTTTTAATTGCTGAGTAGCATTCCATTGTATAAATATACCACATTTTCTGTATCCATTCCTCCTTTGAGGGATATCTGGGCTCCTTCCAACTTCTGGCTATTATAAACAAGGCTGCTATGAACATAGTGGAGCATGTGTCTTTATTGTGTGCAGGGGAATCCTCTGGTTATATGCCCAGGAGTGGTATGCCAGGGTCCTCTGGAAGTGGCATGCCCAATTTTCTGAGGAACCGCCAGACTGATTTCCAGAGCGGTTGTACCATCTTGCAATACCACCAACAATGGAGGAGTGTTCCTCTTTCTCCACATCCTCACCAGCACCTGTTGTCTCTTGAGTTTTTCATCTTAGCCATTCTGACTGGTGTGAGGTGGAATCTCAGGGTTGTTTTGATTTGCATTTCCCTGATGACTAATGATGTTGAACATCTCTTAAGGTGTCTCTCGGCCATTCGAATTTCTTCTGGTGAAAATTCTTTGTTTAGCTCTGTACCCCATTTTTTGGTAGGGTTATTTGGTTCTTTGGGGTCTAACTTCTTGAGTTCTTTGTATATATTGGATATTAGTCCTCTGTCAGATGTGGGGTTGGTGAAGATCTTTTCCCAATTTGTTGGTTGCCGTTTTGTCCTTCTGACAGTGTTCTTTGCCTTACAGAAACTTTGTAATTTTATGAGGTCCCATTTGTCAATTCTTGATCTTAGAGCATAAGCTATTGGTGTTCTGTTCAGGAACTTTCCCCCTGTGCCCATGTCCTCCAGGGTCTTCCCAAGTTTCTTTTCTAATAGTTTCAGTGTGTCTGGTTTTATGTGGAGGCCCTTGATCCACTTGGAGTTTATCTTAGTACAAGGAGATAAGAGTGGTCTTTTTCTACTGACTGTACTGGCCTTTTCTAGCCCCGAGGACTGGCCAGGCCCTACCCTACAAGAAAAAAATCCCACCAGTCCCTGAACTTGTCCTAAAAATCAAGCCATGCCATCCCTCCAATTCCAGGCCACCCCAGAAAGTGCCTTCTGTGCCCTACAAACCCCATGTAAATCTTGTGTTCTAACTAATTCCCTGCCGCTTCTCTCCCGCACATAGGCAGCCACCCTCCTGGATTTTCCCCTCCCAACAAATCTCTTTTATGAGATCTGTTGTGTGGTGTGACTCCATTGTATTCCTTGGCTCCTGAATGTCAAGATACCTTTTGGAACAGAGCTGGAACATTTTCACTGGGGAAACCATTTCCAGAGCAGAGTTGCGACACTTGAATTGGAAAGACAGTTCCCCTCAGCTAGAATAAATCTTCTGTACAGAAAGCCTTGCCCTTCAGAGCTGCAACACATGCAAGGATGCCTCTAAATATGCTGTATGCTCTATGCTTTGACCATACCACCTGATGCTTCCATTACATTGTTTGGCTCTCAACTTGAATATATATGTAA
Source organism: Apodemus agrarius (assembly GCA_964023405.1). Classification (NCBI taxonomy): domain Eukaryota; kingdom Metazoa; phylum Chordata; class Mammalia; order Rodentia; family Muridae; genus Apodemus; species Apodemus agrarius. Next base: position 91,562,432 of record OZ030006.1, on the reverse strand, counting down.
TAGTGCGTGTTAACAGTCAATTTGACAGAATCTAGAATCACCCGGGACATGGACCTCTGGGCATGCCGGTGGGGTCTCAGTTACCTTAATTAAAATGGAAGATCCTCTTACAATGGTTGCTACCATTCCTGTACTGGGATGTGGTGCTGTATAAATTAAGAAGAGGGAGCTGAGCAATTTGTCTCGCTCTCTCTGCTTCCTAATTGGGGAATGTGATGTGACTAGCTGCTTCAAGCTGCTGACACCTTGAAGTCCTTGCCATAATGGGTTAAACTGTGAGCCAGAAATTATTCTTTATCCCTTAAATTCTTTTAACTCAGCATTCAGAAAAGAAATTAGGATAGCATAGGTATGAAATTTTGTGGCCTCTGCTGTAATGAATCAAACTGGTTTCCATTTAAACACTAGGAAATATGAGCAAGTTCACTTGGTAGTTGAAACTTCAGTCATCTGCCAAAGCAAGAGTAAAAAACAACACCTAAAGGGTTCTTGGCATCAAAGTAATGCATACCTCAGTTTGCACAATGCTGGTGCATAGCTCTGTGGTGCTCTGGAGGCAGCTGGTAGATTGTTTTCTCAGTAAGAAGCAGAAGCAGTATCCCCCTCTGCATTTTAAGGAAAATTGAACCTTTTTCTTAAACGGTGAAAGGGAGGGGTATGGGGGACTCGTAAGGGACCAGGAAGGGAGACAACATTTGAAATGTAAATAAATAAAATAATTAATAATAATAATAATAATAATAATAATAAAGAATCAAACAGCCCCAAGAGATTGCCCCTGCCAATCTCTTGATGATGTTTGATTATTATTATTATAGTAATATAATATAGGGAGAAGGACACCCAAGCACCTGGCTCACACCACTCTAAAGGGCAAATATGTGGAGGAGACATTAAGAGAGATGGGAAAGATGGAGTACACTGTGGAAAGATGGAAGAGAAAGTGAAATGAGGGGTTTGTAAATTGTGAAGAAAGGGGGACTCTTTGGCGATGAGGAACAGGTGGTTGTGAGGAGACCATTGTGGCCCAGGCTGCTTCCAAAGACCGTGTCTGGGTTTGGGGTTCTGTTGCAGCTGGGGTCTGTGTCAGTGTCTGTGACCCAAGCTACCCCCAAAGGCCAAGTAGATATCTGTACTCTGGCTGATCTCAGGGGCCTGCACTGCTACCTAAAGCCATGATAACATCCAGGCCCAGGCTATTGCCAAGGGTCATGTGTGGGTCCATGGTCCTATGACAGTTGCTGTCTTTGTTGATATCCCAGGACCATGTTGCCACCAAAGACCATGCAGATGTCCCTGGTATGGACTCCTGCCTGAGGCACTGGGCTGAGCTGGCCTCGGCCCTTGCACAGTAAAGCTGTCTCTGATGGCAGGCAAACACAGGAGCTCCGAGAGCTGATCCCACCTCACCCCAGCCTGCCATGGGGTGGCTTTCGCAAGGGAGAGATGCCTTCCCCTAGGATCACCTCTCAAAACCTTTGAGAGAGGTCCGAAGGTCATGAGAGCTGGCAAGATGACCCTGCTCCTTGATGGCTGTGGTATTCAGTAAGCTAAGCAGAGAGCTCACCCTGGTGGTGCAGGCCCAGGAGAGCTAACCACCAGGGCCAGATCCAGGGCTTTGAGTTGGCGCACCCTAATGTCTACTCCATCTAGGATCTGCTGGGACATGTGAAAAGGCTAGTCCTGAAGATCCAACGATGCAGGGCAACCATGACACAGGGCAACAACAGGATCTCTAAGAGGAGTCCCCATGAGTATCCATCCAGTATTGATAATGTGACAGGACCCAGAGGCCTCAGACCAGACCAATGACTCATTATAATGAATATTACAAGTAAAGATGTATCGACAAGAGGATATACTCTATGACATATAACATATTACAGCTTCCATGACAAGATGGTGTGTGTGAGTGTGTGTGTGTGTGTGTGTGTGTGTGTGTGTGTGGTTATTTTATATTTTATTTTATTTTATTTCATTTCATTTCATTTCATTTTATTTCATTTTGAAGAGGAGATTGCAAGGGCAGATGGGGACTATGAAAGGACAAGGAGATGACTGGGATTGGGGTGTATAATGTGAAATTCACAAAGAATCAATAAAAAGGTTTTTTTTTAAGAATCAAACACATTTATGGGGCTAGAGAGACAGATTGGGAGTGAAGAGCACTGACGGCTCTTACAAAGAACACTGATTTTGACTCCCAGCACCCAAATGGCAGCTCAAATCACCTGTAACTCCAGTTCCAGGGAATCTGATGTCATCTTCTGGCCTCTGTGGGCTCCAGGCACAGACATATACGCATGAAAAAAATATTTATACATTTTTAAAAAAATGAATCAAGTGAATTACAAATAATGTCTAAATAGAGGCCTTGTTTTCATTAATCATTTCTGTAGTTATGACAAAAGAGAGTATCTTGCTTAAAATACTTATCCGTGATCTAGACAAATCCCAGGGAGAGGTTAGGGCTTCTGACACAGCATCCTACTGGTGCCTTTATTTTATTCACAAGTGTCATAGTCACCATAACCCATGGTCCTGCAGACACTCTGTCAGGCCCTGAGGCTTGCTTTCAACTCATCACGACTGAAACAGACAGAGAGCTCTTACGTAGTGTCTGGTTTACAGTGAATTTCAAGGCTTGGAAGTTCCTTTATTTTCTCTTACATCAATTGTTTGAAGTAAAGAAGTGACGACTTCAAACATAATCTTGCATAGGATAAGTCACAAGTTACAAAGAAGCTGCCTGGCTCCTGGTTTGCTTCAAAAGTAATGGACAGGATTCAGCCCCAGTGACACCCCATGTACACTAATCTGCCTTGTCCACTGATAGCAGAGAGAGTGGTGATTTGGATTCTAATGCAGAGTATTACCTATGAGAGGTTTACCGAAGAGGTTCATTCACACATTCATTCATTCATTCATTCATTCATTCATTCACTGAAGTTTTACTATGTATCAGACACAGTTCAAGATGCTTGGGATGTAAAGGGCACAATTTTGTTTTAAAATTTTTTCCTTCCCTGTTCTTATAGAACATAAAATGTGTTAGTAATGTATATTAGTGCATGCTCAGGTGAGGTGATAAAAAAAAAGATCTGAAAAAATTAAACATGGTGTCATAAGAAAAATAGTTTCAAAGAGTCAAAAGCTCTTTGCCAGCTCATGTTTGATCTGCTTGAGATGTAAATGAGGACCAGAATGGGCCAATGGGATGCTGAGTGCAGAAAGTTCAAAAGAAAGTCCCAAAGTTAAACAGACTGTGACATGTTCAAAGCTTCCAGAGAACAGAATAGGCCAGAGGATCTTTTTCACTGAGCTTCAGCTGAATTTGCAGGGGCAAAGTTATCAGACAGAATGATCTAGATCAAGCCAGAGATATGGAGGAATAGAACTGTACAGACTGTTTTAACACAGACTTCACATTTTTGTTATAATAAGAATAAAACCCCACTGGAAGGCTTTGTACAAGAGAAATTCATCTGATACATATTTAGAAGAATTACTTGTGTTGTGTGTGTGTGTGTGTGTGTGTGTGTGTGTGTGTACATGCATGCCTGCCTCGCTGGCCCATTCTTCATTCCTATGTCCTCCTTTGGTCTCCACATGCACATTAGTGCATGCAATCACACATTGACATATGCGCATATAACACACACATGGAAGGGATTGAGTGGTAATGAAATGATAAGAATACCCTTTATTCCCAAGTACATAGGTTTCTGAAAGGCAGGTTCTATGTTTCCTATGAAATAAAAATGGACTTAACTTTGCCTAACTCTTGAATATGGGTCACTTTTGTGACTTTTGATCATTCGAATTTCATCAACTAAAAGGAACAAAAGAGTTTGCAAATTTCAAGACTTTGGTTCAGATACTGAATTATCTGTTTTCCTCTCATAAGATTATCACATCAGGAAGCCTGTCGTGCTCACAACAGAAAAGAGCCAAAGCATGCAGACTGCCAGTTGGCATCAGCCACTGGCATGGATATGGACTTGTAGGTCCTCCCAGACAGCATTTTAGCCAGGGTAAGGGAGTGAGGAATCCTTGGCTCACTTCCCAGAAAAAAACAAACAACTAATAAATCACTTTTTAACCCATTCTTTTTATTGCAGTTGCTAAGCAGCATGTCAAGATGAAACAAATATATCTGGTGTGTAAGGGACACAGAAGGAACGTAACCAGAGGCTTGATAATGGAGTCTAGACATTAATAACATAGTTAACACGAAACAGCTTTTGCCAATCTATTCATTTATCACCTCTGCTGATTTTCTACTTGTATGAAGATGACTTTGCTATGTGTAGTTGCTCAAATTTATTGTTTTAGCTACCCCCACACATTTCTCACATAAAAGAAAAAAATGCAAGGCTAAGCCAAATAAGTAGCTATATATACTGCTTCACCTAAAAAAATGAACATTGATTCAAGATATATATAAGACTTGCAAATAAGAACCTTAGGGTTTAAGCAGGTGATTTAAACAGGAGGGCCTTTGTCATATTGTGGTGCTTGTATTTTACACTTAGCTGCCTGATAAATTTGACCATACTACTCTGTCTCATGACAGAATCTTAACAGTCTATGTGACCCAAGCTTATGTATGCATGTGCTTTTATTTGTCATTCTTAATTGAAAACTAAGCACTTTGTATAATCTCGCAATTAATTTCTAAAAACATTAGTGAACAAAATTAAGGTATGGATCACATGTAATCTTCCCAAAGCAACATGGAAAGCAAGGCCACAGAAATGTATCCATGTAGGGAGGTGCCCATCATCATCTGTAGAATAGAGAGAACTAAGCTTAATTCATGCCAACTCTGCGGAAGAGTCTACTAAACGTCTATGTTGCCTGCACTGGCTTAAGGAGTTTTGATACTGACTTCCAGTTGTCTGTCACTTCTGTATAATGTGAGATCACATCAGACCAACAGAACAAGTCCATCCTAGCACCAAGGGTCAATGAACTCCAATTACATGTTGGTTAATTAATGATGTCTTTACTGGAGACAATTCAGATACAGAAGAACATTTGTCACAATCAAAATGGAATGAGACCCATGCCATCTCTACTAAAATATAAGTTTGGCAGAGAGGTCACTAAAGATTCTTGATATCAGAATCAAGGGACTTTCTGTCAAATACATCTTCATAGAAGGCAAACAAAAGGTGACAATGGCCACCTATTAGATAGGGATAAGGAGAGAGAGAGACAAAGACAGAGACAGAGAGACAGAGATGTTTTCACTGATGTTTTAAAGTGGTGTGTGTGTGTGTGTGTGTGTGTGTGTGTTAACAAAGAACAATATTGCTATGCACAGTAAATAGACTGGAACTCCTGTGTTCAGAGGAAAAATGTCTCTTTTGTACACTGTAAATTCCCCTTAAAGTTTCTATTTGTTCACATGGCATTCAGTATGAATTATTCTCTTTTAGTCTAGTGTGATGGTGTCTAGTTAAAAAACTTCATTCCAAAACAGTAGTCTCATTTCTGTTTTACACTGATGTTCTAAGGTGATGAACCACATCACACCCTACCACATGCCTGCCGTCACTAATGTGTTGAACCCTGTGCTCCCAGAAACTTACAATACCTGGGTAAAGTCTGGGAGCCAAAACTCCAAGCATCTGAAATAAACTGCTGTGTGGAAAATTGGCCAAATCCTACTCCAACACCAAAACTATCTTTCTCTGTAGAATCTTAGGTGAGGCGGGTGATAAATACAAGAGACATGGCATCTCTTTAAGTGGGAAATGGCATAAATTCAAAATGAAGGCATGGGTCCTTGATATGAAAGGGAGCCCAATGGAGACACAATCACAGAAGACTTGGTAAAAGCATAGATGCCTTCACCAAAGAACCTGGCTAAGACAGTAGACACAGGGAGTCACTCATCGGTTAGCCGTACTCCCAAGGTGGATGGAGTCATGGAAGAATGGCAGGCCTTTCTCTGTGATTAACTTCAGTAGTGATGCATTTCATATGTGCTCCGAAATACGTTAAGTAGGTGTGGGAAAGAAGAAAAGTACAGAACAGAGAGATACATTTGTGCATCTTCTGCCAAGAACTGTGGTTTGATTCATCAGGCACTGTTGTGACCTAGGATGTTTCTATAAAATGACGAGGAAAAGTCAAATATTTCTCTGAAGGAAACACAGTAAGAGTTCAGGGGTGAAGTGTGAATCCAATGCCAAGAACCAACAGGCTCAATTAGGGGGAAATTGCGAATCTCCAGTGTGCAATTGAGAAGAAAAGATATTCCATTTGTAGCTCCTTGCTTATGCAGAGAGGAAATGATCTCTCTCCTATAAGGACATATGATGCCTTCTTTCTTCTTAGGCCTCCTTCTGGTTCTCTATATTTTTCCCTGTGTGGTACAAATCAAATCTCTACATAACTATTTAATTCTTCATCCTAAATGATTTTTTTCTGGAAATTTATTTTAAAAATAAAATCCCATACTCCTGTGAAACAATGATTTTACAGCCATAATAATGAAGGACCCTGAGATCTGCTTTAACCTTCTGAATCTGTCAGTGACAACTTGCTTTGGGGAACTGTCTTCTGAAAGCCAAGTCAGTGACACCTCTGAAAGCCTACCACTCTGCCACCATTTGGTTCCGTGGAACTTGCCTCAAAGGATGATGGCAGTCTACTGACAGCTCACTTCTGTACCCGCTGGACTGACGTGAATCCACTCTTAGCCAGAACCTTATGTCCCTAAGCAAACCCTCCCTCAAACCCTATATACAATATTAACCTGTTTAATGAAACTCTATCTAACCACTTCTCCCTTAGGTAAAAAGTAATAAAATCTTTGTGCTAATTAGATTTTGCCAATCTAGAATTATGTTTGAAAAGGGAATCTCATTTAAGAAAACACTTCCATCAGATTGTTCTATGGGCAGGTCTGTAGGTATTTTCTTGATTAATGATCGATGTGGGAGGGACCACTCTACTGTGGGCAGTACTACTCCTGGGCAGTTGTTCCAGGTTTGTATAAAAATGTAAGCTGAACCAACCATGAAGAGCAAGCCAGAAAGCAACTTTCCTCCCCGTGATATGATTGTATCATTCTCAACTCTCCCTACATGTTTAAGATAATGTAACTCTTTCAAGGAACTGACATTAGCATTTAACTTAGTAGATGGATCAATACAGAGACAGTTTTGTTGCCAGTTAAGGAACCAATCCATTGCCTCTGCACTTAAGAACTATACTTCTGCAAAATAATGTCAATTATTGTTAATTTATAGACAGTGAGTGGCATGGCTTGCATAGCTGTCCTCATATTGACTTCTCAGAACAAACCAAAGTGCAACACAAAAGCCAGTCAAGTCCCGGCATGTGTCCCACCCACTGAGCAGCTCTGTCTGTCCATAACTTACAATGACCCTTGCAAATCCCACTTACTTACAGCATCACCTGTTTTTTTCCAACCCCCCCATTTCCTTAATTTTTTCCCTTATATCATTCTATATCCTTATAAACTTTCTTGAATTCTGTAATAGGGTGCAGCATGAAATGTAAACAAATAGGATGTGTCAAGAATGGAATATTCATGTTCAAATTCTCACAAAACATCAATATGAACAATTTGTTATACAAATTTACTTCATAAGAGCTAAGTTCTCCAGATGATAATATAACAATCTATACAAAAGGCACACTGAAAATGGTAGAGAGGACAGTTCTACATGTTCATGCCTGGCATCGCCCAGTTGTAGGCAATCAGTTGCAGAAGTGGTGTCTAAGTGTCAGAAAGAGCAGGGAAGGAGCATTTGACTCTATTGTGCACAATATGCCTGTACTTGATCTTAGGCTAGAGCCTATGTCTTCATGTTCAAACCTAACTACTTGCTGCCTCACTGGTCCTGTGATCTATATTGATACCCACTATCTTAGTATCATAGGATCACGTTAGAAGCCTGCATGAATGAATACCAGGCCAGAACTCAATGGCCTAGACTTTTAAGAGACTTCCATAAGTCACACATGTGCAAGGTATACATATACATTCACCATACATACATATCACACAAATATACCATATACACAAATACCATACATATATATCACATACCCATAAACAACACACAGAAATCACTCACAAAAACACCACACACATATAACATACACCATATACATACACCACACACTTATATTGTATATGTATTACATATTTACAACACATGTATACCACATACACATATAGCATGTAGATATACCACAGACACATACATCATAAAAGAAACACACATACATATATTATACATATATGTACATCACACATGTTATACACATATACTATATACACATATCAAACACCCCACATGTAAGTTACATATATACATGTACATGCGATATACCACACATGTCACACACACACACATAAACAAAAACAATAAAATAAATAGGCAGTCATTGTGAAATACCTAGAAGAAGAATAAGGGTACAAGGGTAATGAAGGATAGTACTTGTGCCTCCTACGTGGTTGAGAGGATGCCTGAGAAATTCAGTTGCTGTGGAGTATACATTAAGGTGTGATGCCTTTTGTCCTTTCAGTGGCATTACCCTTTTTTCTCCTCAGAAGAAGGAAAAATTTAGAAAATTTTTCATAAAACTATTGTGTGAAATTTCATATATGTTTGTGTGTCCTGTTGTAAGTGATGCCCTGAATTTTGAGCGTGGGCAGGACCTAGTGGTTTTCTTCTATCAAAGTGAATACAGCAATAGAGATGGGACATCACTCCCAGCATGTTTATACTCTATTCTCTCCTTCTCTCTCTCTCTCTCTCTCTCTCTCTCTCTCTCTCTCTCACACACACACACACACACACACACACACACGCACACACACACACATACACATTCTCTCTCTCTCTCTCTCTCTCTCTCTCTCTCTCTCTCTCTCTGACACTTCCTGTCGAGTTCTTTTCACTATCTTCAGTAAGCTCTATTGGACTCACAGACCTGGAGTCACCTGAATCTACCCACATACCTCCATTTCAAGTATGTATTTTAATTTGTGTATGTGTTTGTATGTTTTGTATATATAGGTTGTGTGTGCTTATGTGTATATATATATATATATATATATATATATAGTGTATATATAGTATGCATATGTGTTAGGTGTATATGATATATATATATATGTTGTGTGTGTATATGTTGTGTGCATATGTTGCATGTATGTTTGTATGCTATATGTGTTTATATTTATATATCATATATGTATATTATGCACATATATCCTATATATCTGTGTATATATGTTTAAGTGTTTTATATGAGTATATTTGGCACATACGTGTTTGCATAAGTATATACATAAATAAAAGGTATTATAAATCACAAAAGGAGCAAAAACTACAGATAGAATTTAATTCTCTGGTAGCATTAAAGTAAAGTAACATGTTTTACATGTACATATATTTGTCATATATTATTTGCATAAATACATACATAAATAAAAGGTATTATAAATCACAAAAGGAGCAAAAACTACAGATAGATTTAATTCTATGGTGGATTTAAAGTAATAATAAACAGATGTTTGTTATAAATATTATTTTTCAAAACATGGGAAAGTAGATAATATTCTTTATTTCTCAAGTTTTTGTAAGAAATATCTGAACATTTACCCAAATGCTTTTCATGTTAAGACAGCACATATTCTAGTTTGGGGCATATAAACACCCTAAGGCTACTACCCTAAGTCAGACTATTGTTTTCACTCCAAGAATTCATGTGCTAGAAGTGGGACCAAATCAGGTACAGTAAAGAACTTATAATCCTAGAACATGGTAGGTAGAGGTGGAAGGTTCAGGACTAAAAGAACAGCTTGAACTACACAGGAAGTTCCAGGCTTGCTAGGACTACCTAAAACCCTGTCTTAAAAACAAAACAAAACAAAATGAGACCATGAGATTACTCAGAGCATTGCTGCTGGGGAGAATTAGTGCAGAAGTCACGGGACAGCCATTAATTCAAGACTGACCCTTGCCTGCCTCTGGCTCTTAGCCCACCCCTGTGACATTCTTGCTTTTCACACTCCAGCATGAGGCCATCTGGCATGGTGTGACTCAGTCAAGAGCTTTCATCAAAGCTGTCACTAAACTGTTTGGAGTCTCAAAGCAATGTCTTCCCAATGGGTTGCTGGTTTCAGTGCTATCTGCCTCTGCTCCTCACTCCCCATCTCCCACCTTCCACCACCACTGCCCCCAACATCCCTTTCTTGTTATCACTCTGAACTAATTCATCACCACCAAACTGTTGATTCTTATATGCATCTCTCCTTAAATCCTCTGACATTACTAACCTTTCCCTAAATACCTCCTGCCCACAGTTAAAAAAAATATATCAACAAAAATAAAAAAGTAAAAATGTGAAATAAACAGATTAGAGAGAATTGGTAACTCCTGATATTAAAGGGGCCTGTCTATAAAGTCTTCAAACAGGAGGCCTGCTCATCCTAGAGCCAGAGGACCACTCACCTTCATCACTCCTAGTCTTTAAAAGGTGGACTCTGCTCTTTGGAGACAGGTCTCTGTGGTCACCACCAATAGCCACACCTTGCTGCCTTTCCTTGTTTTGATGTTATTCATTAGCTGTAGAATGGCTTCCACACTTCAATGTCAGCTGCAAGTCTCCATGTCTAGGTTAAAACTATTTCATGTACGTGTATTTTATGTATGCTTTACATATACTTCTGCTTTCATTTTTTTCTTTTTTCTTTTCTATATTATTTGTTTACATACCAAATGATTTTCCCTTTCCCCATTCCAACTTCCTCATAAGTCCCATAAGCCCTCTTCCCTCTGTCCATTCCCCAGTCAACCCCCCTCCCACTTCTCTGTCCTGGCAATCCCCCACATTGCTGTATCAAGCTCTTCCCTGACCAGGGCCCTTTCCTTCCTTCTTCTTGGGAATCATTTGATATGTGAATTGTGTCTTGGATATTCAGAGCTTCTGGATTAATATCCACTTATCACTGACTGCATTCCATGTGTGTTCTTTTGTGATTGGGTTACCTCACCTAGGATGATATTTTCCAGTTCCAACCATTTGCCTAAGAATTTCATGAATTCATTTTTTTAAATTGCTGAGTAGTATTCCATTTTATGAGGTTCCATTTGTCAACTCTTGACCTTAGAGCATAAGCTATTGGTGTTCTGTTCAGGAACTTTCCCCCTGTGCCCATGTCCTCCAGGGTCTTCCCCAGATTATTTTCTATTAGTTTCAGTGTGTCTGGCTTTATGTGGAGGTCCTTGATCCACTTGGAGTTGATCTTAGTACAAGGTGATAAGAGTGGGTCAATTTGAATTCTTCTGCATGTTGACCTCCAGTTGAACCAGCAGCATTTGTTGAAAAGGCTATCTTTTTCCACTGGATGGTTGTAGCTCCTTTATCAAATATCAAGTGACCATAACTCTGTGGGTTCATTTCTGGCTCTTCAATTCTATTACATTGATCTACTTGACTGTCGCTGTACCAATACCATGCAGTTTTTAACACAATTGCTCTATAGTACTGCTTGAGGTCAGGGATATTGATTCCCCCAGAAGTCCTTTTATTGTTGAGAAAAGTTTTAGCTACCCTGGGTTTTTTGTTACTCCAGATGAATTTGAGAATTGCTCTTTCTAGATCTATGAAGAATTGATTTGGGAATTTGATGGGGATTGCATTGAATCTGTAGATTGCTTTTGGCAAGATGGCCATTTTTACTTTATTGATCCAGTCAGTCCAAGAGCATGAAATATTTTTCCATCTTCTGAGATCTTCTTCGATTTCTTTCTTCAAAGACTTGAAGTTCTTGTCATACAGATCTTTCACTTGTTTGGTTAGAGTCAACACCAAGATACTTTATATTGTTTGTGGCTATTGTGAAGGGTGTTATTTCCCTAATTTCTTTCTCAGCCTGCTTGTCCTTTGAGTATAGGAAGGCTACTGATTTGCTAGAGGTGATTTTATAACCAGCCAATTTGCTGAAGTGGTTTATCAGCTGTAGGAGTTCTCTGGTGGAGTTTTTTGGGTCGCTGAAGTATAGTATCATATCATCTGCAAATAATGATAGTTTGACTTCTTCCTTTCCAATTTGTATCCCTTTTACTTCCTTATGTTGTCTAATTGGTCTCGCTAGAACTTCAAGCGAGAAGTTGAAAAGATATGGAGAGAGAGGGCAGCCTTGTCTAGTCCCTGATTTTAGTGGGATTGCTTCAAGTTTCTCTTTATTTATTTTGATGTTGGCTACTGGTTTGCTGTAGATTGCTTTTACTATATTTAGGTATGGGCCTTGAACTCCTGTTCTTTCCAAGACTTTTAGCATGAAAAGATGCTGAATTTTATCAAATGCTTTTTCAGCATCTGATGAGATGACCATGTGGTTTTTTTCTTTTAGTTTGTTTTAGTGGATTACATTGATGGATTTCTGTATATTGAACCATCCCTGCATCCCTGGGATAAAGCCTACTTGATCATGATGAATGATCGTTTTGATGTGTTCTTGGATTTGGTTGGCAAGAATTTTATTGAGTATTTTTGCATCAATATTCATTAGGGAAATTGGTCTGAAGTTCTCTTTCTTTGTTGGATATTTGTGTGGTTTTGATATCAGCATAATTGTGGCTTCATAGAACAGGTTGGGTAATGTTCCTTCTGTTTCTATTTTTCTGTATTCTTTGTTTACATGCCAAATGATTTTCCCTTTCCCGGTTCCCCCCTCCCCATAAGTCCCATAAGCCCTTTTCCCTCAGCCCGTTCCCCAATCAACCCCCTTCCACTTCTCTCTCCTGGTAATCCCCTACAATGCTGCATCAAGCCTTTCCAGGACCAGGGCCCTCTCCTTCCTTCTTCTTGGGAAAGATTTGATATGTGAATTGTGTCTTGGGTTTTCAGAGTTTCTGGGCTAATATGCACTTATCAGTGACTACATTCCATATGTGTTCTTTTGAGATACCTCACTTAGGATGTCCCTCAATGGAGGAATGGATACAGAAAATATGGTATATTTATACAATGGAATACTACTCGGCAATTAAAAATGATGAATTCATGAAATTCTTAAGCAAATGGTTGGAACTGGAAAATATCATTCTAACTCTTTCTTTAAAGACTATAAACAAAAACCATGGAGTATTATATATGTGACTATCAATGCCTATGTGTTTTAGTTTAGATCCAGCTTCTCCCATTTTAGTGCTATTGGTGACCATCTACTAGGCTCTTCCAATCAGCCACCTCTTCACTTCTCTGTAGCTAATGTCAGACTCCCATGTGGACACTCTGAATTTTCCTTTCCTCTGTCTTGGAACTGACCTTCTCAGAGTACTCACACCTTTCTGGCTCAGGAAAGCCCTCTGTTCAATGGTAACAGTGCTCCATGTTCCTGATCGTTCCTCCTCATTCAGTATCTCCCATCACCTTTCTCCCTCTTCTCTTCTTATTTCTCTATGTCCTTTAAGTGTGTTCAAGTCTCTTCCTTCTGAGGAAGCAGTACAACCAGAACAAATTCTTCCCTTACATAGTAGTTTTTCTTTAAGCAACCATTGTTTGTCTTTCCCATCATTGCCAGTGTTCCTTTGACCTTGACCTCCATCAGGTTCTAGCCTAATGCTACTCTGCATTCAAGTCTTCATTTTACTTAACTTCTGATGAGACAGCTCATGCCAGTGCACTTTCTGTTGCTGTGCAACATAGCTGGAGTCAGTGACTTGTAAAGAGAAAAGTCTTGTTTGGGCCTATGGCTTCAGAGGCATTTTTAAGTCCATGGTCAGCACGCCATTGCTTTGGGGCTTATGGTGAGGCAGAGTATAGAGACAAGGAGCATGCAGTAAAGGAAAGCTAAACATCTCATGTGCCCATGAAGTGAAGAGAGAAAGCAAGGGCCCAGGAGTCCCCAGATCCCTTTCATGTGCACACCACCCATGATGAAATGTCTTTCCAACAAACCATGACTCCACAGAATGCTTTTATTTCTCAGTAGTGCTACAGGCTGGTAACATGAGCCTTCAAGATATATTTCAGATACACTCCATAGCAAAAAGACCAGCAAAAAGCCCTGAGAACCACTTTGTCCCAAGACTTTGTAAATTCCTAATCCATCTTAATGCTAATATTTTTTTCTATGAATTGATAACCATGAAACAGCTGCTCACTGCTCTGTATTGCTTGTGGTTGTTTGAATGAGATATCTCCCATATTTTCTGGCATTTAAACACTCAGTCTCCAGTTGGTTGCTATTTGAGGAGGATTAGGTGGTTTGGCCTTTTCTGGAAAAAAAATATGACACTGGGAGAGAGCACTGAGGTTTCAGAAAACTTTGCCACATCAAGTTAACTCTCTGCTTCCTGGTTTTGGATCAATACCTAAGCCGTCAGCTACTGCTCCAGCACCAGGCCTGACTACTGTGATCCTCTTGCCACCATGAAGGTCAAGGATTCTTTCTTCTTCTTTTTTTATTAATTAATTTATTTATTTATTTATTATACTCCATATTTTATTCCTCCCACCCCTGTCCACCCTCTGACTGTTCCACATCCTGTACCTTCTCCCCATCCCACTGTCTCCACGTGGATATCCCCACCCCGTACACCCTCTGACCTCTAAACTCCCTGGGGCCTCCAGTCTCTGGAGGGTTAGGTGAATAATCTCTGAATGAACACAGATTCGGAAGTCCTCTACTGTATGTGTGTCAGGAGCCTCATATCAGCTGGTATATGCTGCATGTCTGGTAGTCCAGTGTTTGATTCTTGTCCTTCTGGAACCATAAACTCTAAATGAGTCCTTCCTTCTATACATTACCTTGGTCATGATGTTTTATCATAGCAGAAAAAAACTATAACAATTCTTGTTCAATTTCTATGACATCAGATATCTTTGTTTTCTCCTCACTCTGGTTCTTCTCATTCTTTTTACATGACTATGATGAGGAGGTGGAGGAGGAGGAGGATGATTACTGCAGAGATTTTCTAGGATTTTGATTGATAAAAGAAAAATTCTATAATGCCTTCAATTTCATTGCAAGGTTACAAGATGGAAAAGGAATGAATTAGTTAACAACGGTGGGCTAAACTAAAAGATAATCCACTTCGTAGGCTAGACTAAAAAAGCTGAAGGCTTGTTGAAATATGAACTCATAGCCCCTGGCAAATGACTGCAGGCATCCCTAAATCTGGCATCATTGGCCCCAAACAACACAGAGCAACAACTACTCCTTAAAGACTCCTTTATCCCCATGATGAAGATCACCATGCCTCTCATCTATAAAACACCAGAGGCTTGACATAAACAATGTGTGCCGTTATTCCCCAAATTTTCATTATAAAGATGATCTTCATGCTTGCTCTCATAGGCATTATGGCTGAGAATTCATGGAAAGAAGCTGTATCTGCAAAGACTGATTAGAACAACTGTGATGTGGAAAGACTGGAAAGTTGCAGGTCCAGAGCCTGATTACCTTATCTTGGGCTAGTTTTAGCCCTCTGAATAGCCATTTCATACCTCTGTGCCAGCACTAGTACCCTGCAACAAATAGATAATTGCGTTTGGCTAGTCAGGAAGCTTAAAGTTACCAGACTACTAGCTTCTACCAACCCAAAACCTAAGATTGTCACCAGCTAGTATCAGGGGCCTATAGGAGTGATTCATCTATCTCACTATAACCTTCCTCTCTGATTTTTTTCACCAATGTATTGTTAAAAAGCCTAATTTGTGACTCTCTTTATTCTGCTGCTGTACAACTCCATGAAACTGTTTGCCTGAGAGAACGTGGAACCTGGGATAACATGGTTTCTTGTTTCCTGGCCCATAGTCACTCAAACTCTCTCTTACTCTCTTTGAAGTAAGAGCTGGGTCTTTTGTACCTACACCACGTTTCCAAATGTCATCCGTATTTGCTGAAGAATGTGTTCTAAAACCCTCCTCTTCCTGCTAGCTCGGCTTCAGTGGCTCAATAAACTGTTCTTTCAGATAACCCTGTCGTAAGCATTTGGACCCAGTGCTTCTCTGCTTGTCCCTTTGAAAGACTATATCACATAAAGGAATTCTTCTTAGTTGGCAAGAATTTGACATCAAATCTATCATGCCTGGTGTGTTGTCCTGTAAGGGAGAATTAACATTTAATTCTCAGGAAAATCTTGTGAAGCAAGGATATGCTCCATTCAAAAATTATAAAATATAAGTACAAACTGTACCCTACTCTTCCTATCTTTCTTCATATTTGTCATGGACTGTAGGTTGCTATAGCAATAAAGAAAGGTCAAGTTTTGAGCGAAATGAAAAATAAAGTGGGGGAAGGAGTGGGTTTTTAAAAAATGTATTAAGTATGCATCTAAATGTACCTACACCAATGGTATTAGAAAATGGTTTGTGTTTTTTAAAAACAAAAGTAAAATTCTCTAAGAAATTTCATTTCCTTTCTATATGTGAGAGAATTCAAGTGGCTGGAGCTAATGCAAAAGACAAATTGAATGTCAATATAGAATCAGCCCCAGGAGGGATGGAGGAGGAAGCTCAGCTCTGGGGCCCTAACTGACAATAGGAGGACCAACCAATGACTGCTCTGCAGCCACACTTACTAGGAACAAAGCAGGATGATGAATCGGATTTTTGTGTTATGTCCCACTGTCAATCATGTATCATAGCCAGAACTGAAGCGGCTTTAGAAATGATGAGTTTACTGTTCTTCGTTTCCTTTTGAAAAGGAGACAGTGAGGTGCAGAATGGCGGAATGGCTTCTCCCCGACCTTACTGATGATCAGTGACAGCCACATCATCACCCCTTCAACCCCCACCCAGTGTTTTCTTCCTGCAGCCAAATACTCATTTGTTACTGTCACACAGCAAACTGTGTGAGGACTGTCATCTTCTTGCTTTCAGAAATCCCTCATACTTTTTCTCCAGGAAAGGAAATGGGGCCAGTGAGACTGAGTGGGATGTATTGACCAGGGAGCTCTCCTGGGTACTGAGACTTATGTCATTTGCAACTGTCCACACAAGGCAACTATAAACAGGATCGGATTCTGGGCAATTCAATTTCTAAACTTCAAAATCCATGCACTTCCCTTTCCGCCTGTATGTGGGATGACAATTCTAATCTTGCCTCCAGTAGAATGTTCATCCTTGACTGAGCTCTGAAAACACAAACAGGATGAGGGAAGCCAACATATTGATGCAGATAAAACCATATGTAAGGTTATCTCCATTTAATGAAGATATCTTGACCTCTTAGGTAATAAGAGTTTCAAGAGCATACTGTCTCGGTTTGCCTTTTCTTGAGGTTCTACATTTGCTCTAGAACTCTATGGGACATTAAACCATGCCAGGAAACTTGGTGGGTAGCGTGGGTTAAGACCCCCAGAAACGCACACCTGAGATAGTAGGCACCTCCCTGCTCCCTGATAAATTACTGACCCGGAACAAGTGCCACACTTCCCTGTGGTCATGTAGGCCCAGAACAGTTCTCCATGCAAATGAGGTACCTAGAGGCCCTGAGGGTTTAGTCAACAAGCTTCTCTTCCCAGAGATTTCTCCCTGCAAAACGTATTTAATCTTGGGTCCATCCTGAGAGGTATGGTGTGCATTCATTTTCCTTGATGAACAATCAATAAACAGTTTAGAACCATGGGCTGTCTCTTTTATCAAGAATCACCATGGAGAGCATGAAGGGGGTCTTCGGCTATCAAGCCACAGCCTGAGCCTCCCACAGAAGGCCTTTCTGTGCTTCCAGCCCCAACTGAAGTCAAGCTAAGGATAATCACTGCTGATCTAAGCCAGAGCTCCCCTTCACGGGCCTCTGACTCTGCTCTCAACTCCTTACAACTCAGTGGTACCTGAATGTCCAGGAGTTTGAGAGAGCCTGGTCCTGGCCTCACAGCTGGCCTGTGGACATCTGACACTTCATTCCCCACTTCTCTGTGGGGTTATCTACTGGTGACTAGATGCCTAGAAGTTAGGGAATACCAGCATTGCTTTCTCACATCTCAGACTACAGACTGGGTTTTCCTACCCCAAGAGCAGTGTCTAGGTGCTTCCCCACAGCAGCATGGGATATGCACAGTCAAACTCCCCTTGTTTTGCCTCCCCAAGTGGCCATGCGGGACATGAGCCCACAGAACACCATCCTAGATATCACATACAAAACAAAATTACTTGTCACATCAAAGATTTAGTTTGCTCTGCAAGTTTATGCAGCAACTAAGCATTTTCATTGGGAATACTGAATTTTAAAATGATCATTGAAAGTTTCAGTGGAGATATTATCTAACCTTGAAGTTGCAATATTAGGCCTCAGGATCAATTAGTAAGTCTGTGAATGTCACTATCTCCCTTTTAAGCCAATCTCTGAGTGGCCTCACCTCATCACTGGACACAGACTGTGAACAACTTGGTCTACCTTGTCAATGAAAGGAGGCACAACTGTACAGGAACCTGCCGAATCCTGATGCCAGGGACTACACAGTATTGTCATTCTCTCCACTAGTGCTATGAGCCAGACAACTGAGGAACTTCCTGAATGAATTCCAATGCCTTGCAGAGCTAGTTTCGAAAAGGCAGTGATCCCCGTACACATACATACCAATAAAAGCATCAAGCACTACCAATAACCACCACACAGCCTGGTTTTCTACACTCTGCACTCTCAGGGTGGGCCTAGATCAAACTTCACACGCACAGGGCCAGGGTAATGCCTGGACCTGCAGTGTGGGGTTACATTCTTTTCACAAAGATTAACTGTTCTGAGCTGTCTCCTGTGCTCAGTTCTTCTGGGGACAATTCCACCAACCATGTATATGATGTGCATGGCCCTTTTCTATCGCACTTTGGAAGCTTGCCTTTTCCAAATTTGGTGGTCTATGTTCCTGTGTTAGTTTTTGTCTGTTTTGTAGGTTTTTTTTTTTTGCTTTGTTGCTGTCTGCTTCTTTGTTGTTTGTTTTTATTTTGAGAGAGAATTTTCTCTATATAGTCTTGTCTATCCTAGAACACTGTGTGGATCAGGTTAAACTCACAGGTCACAGTGATCTGACTGCCTCTGCCTCCCTCCTGAGTTTTGATATTAAAGGCCTGCAACACCAAGCCTAACTTTTTTGTGTTTTAAATTTTTCATTTCCCAATGAGTTTTAATAGATACCAATTAGACACATATGTAAACCCCTAAGAATACAAAGTAAGCATCAGCTATGTTTTGAAGGAGTTATAGAAAATCCAAAGGGGGGGTGGGTAGTAATTGCAACATTTACCAGGACCATGTTCTGCCCTAGTAATGAGTTACATCTTATTTCTTCCTTTCATGGTTATATACATAAAATATAATGACCAAAAGCAATCCAAAACCACAGCCTGAAGCAAACTTAGTTTCATGGAGTTTTATAATCCATGAGCTTTGATAACTATTTCTTGGATTATATTTTATTCCTCAAAAACATCAACAAAACAAATCTCTAAGTTCTCTCTGAAGTCCCTATAAGATTACAGTAGGTCCCTAGGCCTGACCTAGTCAGCCAAGACTCACAAATATCTGTATGGTTTAGGATGTGCTTTATCTTATAGAATATATTTTTATTAAAGTTTTTGCTTTTGATAGTTGAGAAATGACAAATATTTGAGACAAGATCTAAGGTACTTTAGCACCTTGAATACATTTTACAAACTTGCGAGTCTATTTCCTAAGCAGAATGTAGAAGAGTTAATATGAAATTACTTATAAGGGTCTTTGAGGATTACATTTGAAAAAAGTATGTGACATTTTCAAGGCTGACAATATAGCTTTTAGCAACATGGTATCCAATCATTCTTCCTACATAGGAAAGGGATGTCCTAGTAGATCTGGGGAGAAAACTTGTTCTCACTAGCCATGATAAAATCCAAGGTTCTTCACAGCTTTTGGTGTAGCATGTGACTTCAGTGCTGATTTCAGGAGCTCTAGCATAAGACATGTGATTCTGAGCAGGAGATGTAAGGTGCAGATAAAGCTGACTACTCATAAAAGTTTGTGTAGAGTCATTCTTTCTGGGCCAGTGCCCTGGCCAGACCTTAGACGCAAACTTTGGCACAGCCAGTCCCACAATACACAGAGGAAGCTCCACTCCCAGACCCTTTTTACTCACACAAGATCCCAGGGTCCCAGAGGCAGCTTGATTCCTAGGACCTCAGACTCACCCAGTATCTCAGGATCACAGGCTTCTAGAATAACAGGATCTCAAAGACACCTTGACTCTGAGGAGTTCTGACACAAACAGGATCACAGAAAACACAGGCTTCAGTCAGATAAAGCAAGGGCAGGTAGCACTAGAAATAATCAGATGGCAGGAGACAAACATAAGAACATAAGCAACAGAAACCAAGGTTACTTGGCATCATCAGAATCCAATTCTTCCACCACAGCAAGTCCTGGGTACACCATCACACCCAGAAAAGCAAGATTCAGATCTAAAATCACTTCTCATGATGATGATAGAGGAATTTAAGATATAAATAACTCCCTTAAAGAAATACAGGAGAACACAGATAAACAGATAAAAGCCCTTAAAGAGGAAACACAAAAATCCCTTAAAGAATTACAGAAATACGGCCATCTTGTCTGCAGCTCCCCATCCAGCCAGTAGCAGGTCAGCCATACGTAGCCAGCCTGCCAGGTGCTGAGACCCTGCCAGCGGAACCAGGTACCAGAGACAGCCCGAGTTTAAGACCTCCGGGGACTCAGGTCTGGGGCAGGAACTGCGCACAGCCTAGCAGTTTGGAGTACAGCGGCCGTGCCTGCACTCTGCGCTCGCAGGCCAGACCCCCAAACCCCCTGCAGGCAGCGCCATCTTGTCTGCAGCTTCCCATCCAGCCGGTAGCAGGTCAGCCAGACCTAGCCAGCTTGCCAGGTGCTCAGACCCTGCCCACGGAACCAGGATAAGCAACAATTCTTGTTTATTAAGAAGAGTGAGGACCAGCTATAGCGGCAGGCCTCCATATTGCAACCAGGACACAGCTGGAAAGGTGCAGATAAAGACTCCGCCTGGGGCTAGAGCAGGGAGAGCTGCTAAGCTCTCGCCCACAGGCGGGCCCAGGCGCCTAGGCTCTGCAGCACGTCCCTGCGAGCTTAGGCCGTGCACCTAGGCAGCCGGAAACACCCAGCTCCCCAGGAGCCCGGACCAGCGATAGCGGCAGGCTTCCATACTGCAACCAGAACACAGCTGGAAAGGAACAGGTAGACAGATTCCATCAGGGGCTACCACGTGGGGGGATCTGCTAGGCTCTCGCTACTAGGCAGGCCCAGCAGCACCTGCCGAGGCTCTGCTGCACTCCCCCACACTTCCCGGAGACCTCAGGCCGTGCACAAAGTCAGCGGGTGGCAGCCAGCTCGTGATCCCGTTGAGCAGCAATCACGCATAACCACCAGTATAGAAACAACAGGTAAGCCCAGCCTCATAGGAGATTCAAACACCAGCCAGTGACAACAAGGTCAACTAACACCAGAAATAACCAGATGGCAAAAGGTAAACGAAGGAATGTCACTAACAGAAATCAAGACAACATGACAGCATCTGAACCCAGTTCGCCAACAACAGGAAGCCCTGGATACCCCAAAACACCAGAAAAACAAGACTTGGATATAAAATCACTGGTCAGGATGCTGGTAGCTGAACACATAGAAAAATCTCGTAAAGAAATAGAAGAGAAAATGGATCAAAAGTTAGAAGCCTTTACAAGGCAAATACAAAAATCACTTCAAGAAATGCAGGAGAAGATGGATCAAAAAGAAGAAGACAATAAGGAAGAAAGACAAAAATCACTTAAAGAAATACAGAAGAACGTGGGCCAACAAGTAGAAGCTATGAAAGAGGAAACACAAAAATCTATTAAAGAAATACATGAAAACACAATCAAGCAAGCGAAAGATCTGAGCACATCCATCCAGGCACTAAAAACAGAAGTAGAAACAACTAAGAAATCGCAGAGGGAGACAACATTAGAGATAGAAAACCTTGGGAAGAAATCAGGAGCCATAGATGCAAATATCAACAATAGAATACAAGAGATAGAAGACAGAATATCAGAAGCCGAAGATACCATAGGAACCATTGATTCAACAGTCAAAGAAAATACTAAATGCAAAAAGGCTGTAACCCAAAACATCCAGGAAATCCAGGACACAATGAGAAGACCAAACCTAAGGATTATAGGTATAGACGAGAATGAAGATGTACAAGTTAAAGGGCCAGCAAATATCTTCTACAAAATTATGGAAGAAAACTTCCCCAACCTAAAGAGAGAGATGCCCATGAATATACAAGAAGCATACAGAACCCCAAACAGACTGGATCAGAACAGAAATACATCCCGTCACATAATAATCAAAACTCCAAATGTACTAAACAAAGAAAGAATATTAAAGGCAGCAAGAGAAAAAGGCCAAGTAACTTATAAAGGAAGACCTATCAGAATAACACCAGACTTCTCACCTGAGACCATGAAAGCTAGAAGATCCTGGGCAGATATCATGCAAACTCTAAGAGAACACAAACTTCAGCCAAAACTACTTTACCCACCAAAGCTCTCAATCACCATAGATGGAGACATCAAGGTATTCCATGACAAAACCAAATTTGCACGATATCTTTCCAGAAATCCAGCCCTACAAAGGATAATAGGGGGAAAACACCAAGACAAGGATGGAAACTACACCCGGGAAGAAGCAAGATAGAAACCTCCTCTCATCAAACCCAAAAGAAGGTAACCTCTCGAATATAAAAAATAAATAAAATAAATAAATATAATTTCAAAAATGTCTGGAGGAAATAATTACTATTCCTTAATATCTCTTAACATCAATGGACTCAATTCCCCAATAAAAAGACATAGATTAACAGACTGGATACGGAAACAGGACCCTACATTTTGCTGCATACAGGAAACACATCTCAGTGTCAAAGACAAACACTGCCTTAGAGTAAAAGGCTGGAAGACAATTTTACAAGCAAATGGTCTCAGGAAACAAGCTGGAGTAGCCATTCTAATATCAGATAAAATTGACTTCCAACCTAAAATCATCAAAAGAGACTCAGAAGGTCACTTCTTGCTGGCCAAAGGAAAAATCCACCAAGAAGAGCTCTCAATACTGAACATCTATGCTCCAAATGCAAGGGCAGCCTCATTCGTAAAAGAAACCTTACTAAAGCTTAAAGCACACATTACACCTAACACAATAATTGTGGGTGACTTCAACACTCCACTCTCCTCAATGGACCGACCAGGAAAGCAGAAACTAAACAGGGACACAGTGAAACTAATTGAAACTCTGGACCAATTGGATTTAACAGATATATATAGGACATTTCATCCTAAAGCTAAAGAATATAACTTTTTCTCAGCTCCACATGGGACCTTCTCCAAAATAGACCATATAATTGGTCATAAGACAGATGTCAACAAACACAAGAAGATCGAGCTAATCCCATGCCTTCTATCAGATCACCATGGAGTAAGAGTGGTCTTCAATAACAACAAAAACAACAGAAAGCCCACATACACATGGAAACTGAACAATACTCTACTCAATGACACCTTGGTCAAGGAAGAAATAAAAAAAGAAATCAAAGACTTTTTAGAATTCAATGAAAATGAAGGTACAACCTACCCAAATCTATGGGACACAATGAAAGCAGTGCTAAGAGGAAAACTCATAGCTCTAAGTGCATCCAAAAGGAAACTGGAGAGAGCATATACTAGCAGCTTAATGGCACACCTTAAAGCCCTGGAAGAAAAACAAGTTAATTCACCCAGGAGGAGTAGAAGATAAGAAATCATCAAACTCAGGGCTGAAATCAATCAAATAGAAACAAAGAGAACCATACAAAGAATCAACAAGACCAGGAGCTGGTTCTTTGAGAAAATCAACAAGATAGATAAACCCTTAGCCAGACTAACCAAAGGACACAGAGACAGTATACAAATTAACAAAATTAGAAATGAAAAGGGAGACATAACAACAGAAACTGAGGAAATTCAAAAGATCATCAGATCCTACTACAAAGGTCTATACTCAAAACAACTGGAGAACCTGGAGGAAATGGACAATTTCCTAGACAGATATCAAATACCAAAATTAAATCAGCATCAAGTAGATCAGCTAAATAGTCCCATAACCCCTAAAGAAATAGAAGGGGTTATAGAAAGCCTCCCAACCAAAAAAAGTACGGGACCAGATGGTTTTAGTGCAGAATTCTACCAGACCTTCAAAGAAGACTTAACACCAATACTCTCCAAACTATTCCACAAAATAGAGACAGAAGGGACACTGCCCAACTCATTCTTCGAAGCCACAATTACGCTAATACCTAAACCACAAAAAGATCCAACAAAGAAAGAGAACTACAGGCCAATTTCTCTTATGAATATAGATGCAAAAATACTAAATAAAATTCTTGCTAACCGAATCCAAGAGCACATCAAAACGATCATCCACCATGATCAAGTAGGCTTCATCCCAGGGATGCAGGGATAGTTCAATATACAGAAATCCATCAATGTAATCCACTACATAAACAAACTGAAAGAAAAAAACCACATGGTCATCTCATTAGATGCTGAAAAAGCATTCGACAAAATTCAGCATCCTTTCATGCTAAAAGTCTTGGAAAGAGCAGGAATTCAAGGCCCATACCTAAACATAGTAAAAGCAATCTACAGCAAACCAGTAGCCAACATCAAAATAAATGGAGAGAAACTTGAAGCATTCCCACTAAAATCAGGGACTAGACAAGGCTGCCCTCTCTCTCCATATCTTTTCAATATAGTACTTGAAGTTCTAGCAAGAGCAATTAGACAACATAAGTAAGTCAAAGGGATACAAATTGGAAAGGAAGAAGTGAAACTATCATTATTTGCAGACGATATGATAGTTTACCTAAGCGACCCAAAAAACTCCACCAGAGAACTTCTACAGCTGATAAACAACTTCAGCAAAGTGGCAGGTTATAAAATTAACTCAAGCAAGTCAGTGGCCTTCTTGTACTCAAAGGACAAGCAGGCAGAGAAAGAAATTAGGGAAATAACACCCTTCACAATAGCCACAAACAACATAAAATATCTTGGCGTAACTCTAACCAAACAAGCGAAAGATCTGTACAACAGGAACTTCAAGTCCTTGAAGAAAGAAATCGAAGAAGACCTCAGAAGATGGAAAAATATTTCTTGCTCCTGGATTGGCAGGATCAATATAGTAAAAATGGCCATCTTGCCAAAAGCAATATACAGATTCAATGCGATCCCCATCAAAATCCCAACTCAATTCTTCATAGATCTAGAAAGAGCAATTCTCAAATTCATCTGGAGCAACAAAAAACCCAGGATAGCTAAAACTATTCTCAACAATAAAAGGACTTCTGGGGGAATCAATATCCCTGACCTCAAGCAGTACTACAGAGCAATTGTGTTAAAAACTGCATGGTATTGGTATAGCAACAGGCAAGCAGATCAATGGAACAGGATTGAAGACCCAGAGGTTAACCCACAGACTTATGGTCACTTGATCTTTGATAAAGGAGCCACAACCATCCGGTGGAATAAAGATAGCCTTTTTAACAAATGGTGCTGGTTCAACTGGAAGTCAACATGCAGAAGAATGCGAATTGATCCAATCTTATCTCTTTGCACTAAGATCAACTCCAAGTGGATCAAGGACCTCCACATAAAACCAGACACACTGAAACTATTAGAAAAGAAACTTGGGAAGACCCTGGAGGACTTGGGCACAGGGGAAAAGTTCCTGAACAGAACACCAATAGCTTATGCTCTAAGATCAAGAATCGACAAATGGGACCTCATAAAATTACAAAGTTTCTGCAAAGCAAAGGACACTGTCAGAAGGACAAAACGGCAACCAACAAAGTGGGAAAAGATCTTCACCAACTCCACATCCGACAGAGGGCTAATATCCAATATATAATAAGAACTCAAGAAGTTAGACCGCAAAGAAACAAATAACCCTATCAAAAAATGGGGCACAGAGCTAAACAAAGAATTTTCACCAGAAGAAATTTGGATGGCCGAGAAACACCTTAAAAGATGTTCAACATCATTAGTCATCAGGGAAATGCAAATCAAAACAACCCTGAGATTCCACCTCACACCAGTCAGAATGGCTAAGATTAAAAAGTCAAGAGACAACAAGTGCTGGCGAGGATGTGGAGAAAGAGGAACACTCCTCCACTGTTGGTGGGGTGGCAAAATGGTAAAACCGCTCTGGAAATCAGTTTGGCGGTTCCTCAGAAAATTGGGCATGTTACTTCCAGAGGACCCTGGCATACCACTCCTGGGCATATACCCAGAGGATTCCCCTGCATGCAATAAGGACACATGCTCCACTATGTTTATAGCAGCCTTGTTTATAATAGCCAGAAATTGGAAGGAGCCCAAATATCCCTCAAAGGAGGAATGGATACAGAAAATGTGGTATATTTATACAATGGAATACTACTCAGCAATTAAAAATAATGAATTCATGCAATTTGTAGGTAAATGGTTAGACCTGGAAAATATCATCGTGAGTGAATTAACCCAATCACAAAAGAATGCACATGAAATGCAATCACTGATAAGTGGTTATTAATGAGCCCAGAAGCCCTAAATACTCAAGACACAAATAGCAAGTCAAATGATTCCCAAGAAGAAGAAAGGAGAGGACCCTGGGCCTGTAAAGATTGCATCCAGTTTAGTAAAGAAACCGAGGGGGGAGAGGGAATTATTGGGGAACAGATGGGGGGGAGAGGAACTATGGGAACTATGGTGGGTGGGAACTGGGAAAGGGGAAAGCCTTTGGAATGTAAACATAGAATATAGAAAATAAAATTAAAAAAAAAGAATTACAGAAATACACAATCACACAGGTGAAGAAAATGAACAAAACCATCCAGGATCTAAAAATGGAACAAGAAACAAGAAAGAAATCACAAAGGGAGACAACTCTGGAACTAGAAAACCTATGAAAGAAATCAGAAATCATAGATGCAAGCATATCAACAGAATACAAGAGATAGAAGAAAGAATCTCAGGTGCAACATATGCCATAGAAAACATTGGCCTAACAGTCAAAGAAAACACAAAAAGCCAAAAGCTCCTAATCCAAAATATCCAAGAAATACAGGACACAATGAGAAGACCAAACCTAAGGATAATAGGTATAGAAGAGAATTAAGTTTCCCAACTTAAAGGGCCAGTAAATATCTTCAACAAAATTATAGAAGAAAACTTCCCTAACCTAAAGAAAGAGATGCTCATGAACATAAAAGAAGCCTACAGAAATCCAAACAGACTGGACCAGAAAAGACATTTCTCCTATCACATAATAATCAAAACACCAAATGCACTAAACAAAGAAATATTAAAAGCAGTAAGGGAAAAAGATCAAGTAACATATAAAGGCAAGCGTATTAGAATTACATCAGACTTCTCACCAGAGACTATGAAAACCAGAAGATCCTGGGCAGATGTCATACAGACCCTAAGAGAACACAAATGCCAGCCCAGGCTACTATACCCAGTATAACTCTCAATTAACATAGATGGAGAAACCAAGATATTACATGACAAAACAAAATTTACACAATATCTTTCCTCAAATCTAGACCTACAAAGGATAATAGATGGAAAACATCAACACTAGGAGGGAAACTACACCCTAGAAGAAGCAAGAAAGTAATCTTTCAACAACCCCACACAAACATAATTCCACCTCTAACAACAAAAATAACAGGAAGTAACAATCACTTTTCCTTAATATCTCTTAATATGAAAATTAATATTACCAACATATACTAATTGATTGAAATTCAAATATATGAGGAATTAGAAATTTGTTGGCTGTCACCCATTGGTCTCTAATTTGGTAATTGGAGAAATATGTCCACATACACTGTTTGCTTCTTTGCATGTGACAGTATCTTGCTGTGTACCACATAATTATCTTGAAATCATGCTTCTCCTATCTCAGCCTCTCTATTAGTAGGATTGTTTATTTGGTGTTTTTACACTATATTATGGTTTTAAGATCAGCTAACACATATCAAAATTATTTATACAGCCAAAAGAAAGGTAGACAATTAGCTGGAGAGGTAGCAACAAAGAGTGGGGCTGAATGTTTTTCTTGCTATTTATAATCATTGTATCAATTTTGAAGAAGATGACCATATAAGTTAGTATTCTGAAATGAATGCTTTTCAAAATCATCAGAGCCAGTGAACCAGAATCTTACCCTCACCTAATGTCTGTGCTACCCTCCAAACAGAACTTCCAAACATCAACTGTTCATTGAAATAGTTGATGAATGACTTCATGGATAGACCATCTTAATACACACACCATTTCTAAAGTGAATGAAACCTGTTCCCTGTGGACTGAAAATGATGACAATCACTCAAGTCAAATAGCCTTGACCATAGCAGGATATCTGTATCCAAATAATTGTACCTATGATTCATTCCTTGATGCAGCAGAACTGTCAACTTTTATCTTAGCTACTATGGAGGTAAAATCCTTTGATGACATGAGGAACATTGAAGTACAACCTTATTACAATGAGCTCCAAAGTCTAAAAATTCTTCTTATTTTGTGTTTGTACCACATTAAGAGCCAAGATTTTAAGCTCTACTAAAAACAAAATGAATGAAAGGAAGGAAAGAAGGAAGGAAGGAAGGAAGGAAGGAAGGAAGGAAGGAAGGAAGGAAGAAAGGAAGGAAGGAAGGAAGGAAGTTGCAGCCAACCATCAGACTGAGCATGGGGACCCCAGTGAAGGAGTTAGGGGAAGGACCGAAGGAGCTGAGGGGGTTTGCAAATAGGAAGAAGAACAAAATCAACCAACTTGTCCCTTTTCCCACCCAGGTCCCCCCTTCCCTCCCCTCTCTTGTAACTGATTTCTTCTCCCTCCCAAGTGGAATTGAAGCATCCTCACTTGGTCTCTCCAGACTACTTACGTTTTTGAGTTTTGTGGATTGTGTGTACATTTTTTGGCTAATATCCACTTATTAGTGAGTTAAAAAAAATACCTTTTAGTTAATGTCTCTCATTATGTACATTTAAGCCCAAATGTGTAGGTCAGGTTTTTGTACAAAGGTTCTACAATAGACAGTCTTGTCTAGTTCCAAGCCCAAGTTGCTACTTGGATGTTTTTGCCACATGTATAGAGGAACACCATGGCACTGATTTGCTGGTTAGAACTCCTTTCTCCTGATGTACCTCATTTTGTCATATGATGATGGCTGCAGCCCTCTCTAAGACTAAAGAATCAAATCCATCATTTTTGGTATCCCCATTTTCCTGTCACCTGTGAGATACATAGTTCAGCAGTCGAGTGTTTATCTGACAAGTTGGAACTCTAGAACTGCAGAAACTTGGCATGGTGGTTCACATCTTTGGGAGTTAGAATCAGGAGGATCAGAAGCTCAAGCACAGCCTCAGCTGCACAATAAATCCGAGCCCAGCCTCAGCATTGTGAAGCCCCCACCCCAAGTCAACACACACAAGACTGAAATAGACCATCATTATACAGGTCCAAGAATATGAATGCACTGTTGTTATTTGTTTGTTTGTTTGTTTGTTTTGTGTGTGTATGGGGGGTGCGTGTATGTGGAATATTAACCACAGAATAGAAGGGAAGCCTGGATCATTCCAGTACTGCCGTATGTGGAGTGAGTATGGCCACTCTCCAGGGAGCCTACTTTGGGATTTGCCAGTGCACATTGTTCTTTTGTTTATTTTGTGAATGAAAGATCAGAAAGATCATATACGTATCACACAGCAAGTCTGGAAGTACTAGACACTGAACCCTCCACCTCCCTCATGAATTCATTTTTCTCTTTCCCACCTGTGAGTATGTTATAGCCCCATGTTGTGTATTTTGGGAAATACTTTCAGAGTCCTCATTAGGGAGGTTGAGGCATTCTCTTGGGGTGTGTATTCTGGCCTGGAGGTTGTGCTCCAGATTTTACAGAGCTGTTGGACATGCAGGTGATGGCATGTAACCAGGAACACAGCCTACCTGTCTCCCAGAAGGTCTGCAGTAACCAGGAGGCACAGCCTGCCTCTCTGCCAGGAGATATGCAGTAACCAGGGACACAGGTGACACTTCCACCCAAATACTTACACCAGCCGCAACACCCACAGATCCCAGCTGACATGGGACCCACTGTCTCTGCTGAACTCCATTTTCCTTCTGGTCTGGCTTCTCCACCTGAGCCAGATCTGTGGGCCAGATACATTTCCACACTCTACAGCCTGCCTGTCTCCCAGGAGGTCTGCAGTAGACCAAGGACACAGTAGGTCTGCAGTAACCAGGGAAACTGCAGGTCTGCCTTAACCAGGGGTATGATCATTCCAGTTTGTAACTCTTTCTACAACTGGAATGCAAATTCTGTCTGTCTCCCAGGAGGTATACCTTAACCAGGAACACAGGAGGTCTGGCCTAACCAGGTGCACAGGAGGCCTGCTCAAATCAGAGACAAAGGAGATGACACCACCCCACCCACCCTACCCCCACCCAGTAACCAGAGACAGCACTGCGTGACTCCCAGGAAGCCAGCTCTAACCCAGAGCACAAAGCCCTACCTGCCTCCAAGGAGGCCTGTTCCAGTCAGAGACACAGAGGCCAGTTAACACCAGACATAACCAGATGGAGAAAGGCAAGCATAAAAAAATAAGCAACAAAAGCCCATGCAATTCAGCGCCATCAGAACCTAGTTCTCCCACCACAGCAAGCCCTGAATACCCTAACACACCTGAAATGCAGATCCTGACCTAAATCCCATCTCATGAAGATGATAGAGGCCTTGAAGGAGGATATATATAACTCCCTTGAAATTCAAGAATACACAATCATGCAGGTGAAGGAATTGAGTAAAACAGTCCAAAACTTAAAAATGGAAATAAAAAAGAAAGAAAATAGAAATGAAGGCAACTTAGGAAAGATGTCAGAAGCTACAGATTCAAGCATCACAAACAGAATACAAGAGAAATGCTTGCTGAAAGAAGCCTGATAGGGCTGTCTCCTAAGAGGCCCTGCCAGAGCCTTACAAATACAGAGGCAGATGCTCACAGCCAACCATTGGACTGAGCACAAGGTCCCCAATGGAGGAGTTCGAGAAAGGACTGAAGAAGCTGAAGGGGTTTACAGCCCCATAGAAAGAACAATATTAACCAACCAGACCCACCAGAGCTCACAGAGACTGTCATCAACCAAGGAGTACACATGGCTGCAGCTGCATATGTAGCAGAGGATTGCCTTGTCAGACATCAATGGGAGGAGAGATCCTTAGTCCTATGAAGCCTTGATAGATGCCACAGAGTAGGGTAATTGAGGGCAGGAAGGTAGGAATAGAGTGGGTAGAGAAACATCCTCATAGATGCAGGGGGGAGGGGAGGATGGCATAGGAGATTTCTGGGAGGAGGGAAATAAGCAAATTTGAAATGTAAATTTAAAAAATATCCAATTTTTTTAAAAAAGGAAAAAAGAGAGAATCTCAGGTATAGAAGATACCATAGAGGATATTAACACATGCTTAAAAAATATAAAGTGGCCTTCTGGTCTCCATCTGAGCCCTGGAGCATAGGCTGAGCCACAGCTCTCTGTACTCAAATAGCAACCAGAGAGAGCTGGTCTCCCAGGAGTGGGGAAGAACCTAAGATCACAAGATCACAGGCTCACAGGAGGGACAGGCTCCAGCCAAAGACAGCAAGGCCAACTAACACCAGAGATAAGCAGAGGGTGAGAAGCAAGCACAAGAACCTAAGCGACAGAAACCAAGGCTGCTCAGCATCATCAGAACCCAGTTCTCCCACCACAGCAACTCCTGAATACCCAAACACACCAGAAAAGCAAGATTTAGATTTAAAATCACATCGCATGATGATGATAGATGACTTTAAGAAGGACATAAATAACCCCCTTAAAGAAATACAGGAGAACACAGGTAAACAGGTAAAAGCCCTTAAAGAGGAAACACAAAAATCCCTACAAGAATTGCATGAAGACACAAACAAACAAGTGAAGGAAATGACCAAAACCATCCAGGATCTAAAAATGTAACTAGAAACAATGAAGAATCACACAGGGAGACAACCCTGGAGCTAGAAAACTGAGGAAAGAGACCAGGAATTATAGATGCAAGCATCACTAACAGAATACAAGAGACAGAAGAGAGGATCTCAGGTACAGAAGGTACCATAGAAAATATTGACACAACAAAGAAAATGTAAAAGGCAAAAAGCTCCTAACCTGAAACATCTGGAAAATCCAGTATACAATGAGAAGACCAAACCTCAACATAATAGGAATAGAGGAAAGCAAAAGCTCCCAAATTAAAGGGCCAGTAAATATCTTCAACAAAAGTATAGAAGAAAACTTACCTATCGTAAAGAAAGAGATGCCAGCGAACATAAAAGAAGCCTATAGAAGGTCCCCAGCTTGTCTCCTCCGGGCTGGGCGGCAGTCCTTCCCTTCGCGCTGACCCTGAGGAAGACAGCGCTGAGTCAGGGGGCTGAGGGACCCTACACCGGGATGCCAGGCCTTCCCCAGGCCTCTGCTCATTTGCCTCCGTGCCTGCAAGTCCGTCCCCCTAGGGGCCTGTCGGATTGGGGACGTGGGGCGAGCTGAGAGCAGGCCCGGGGTGGATGGTCACCATGGTGAAGACATGGCTGTCAAGATGATATAAGTACTGACAACTGACTCTCAGAAACTGCTACACCAGCTGAACACCCTGTTGGAACAGGAGTCTAGATGTCAGCCAAAAGTTTGCGGTTTGAAACTAATTGAGTCTGCTCACGATAATGGCCTCAGAATGACTGCAAGACTACAGGACTTTGAAGTCAAAGATCTACTTAGTCTCACTCAGTTCTTTGGCTTCGACACAGAGATGTTTTCCCTAGCTGTGAATTTACTGGACAGATTCTTGTCTAAAATGAAGGTACAGGCCAAGCACCTTGGGTGTGTTGGACTGAGCTGCTTTTATTTGGCTGTGAAATCGATTGAAGAGGAAAGGAATGTCCCACTGGCGACAGATTTAATGCGAATAAGTCAGTACAGGTTCATGGTTTCAGACCTGATGAGAATGGAGAAGATTGTGTTGGAGAAAGTGTGTCGGAAAGTCAAAGCCACGACTGCCTTTCAGTTTCTGCAGCTGTTGATGAGACCTTGCCATTTGAGAGGAGAAACGATCTGAATTTTGAAAGACTAGAAGTCCAACTTAAGGCATGCCATTGCAGGATCATATTTTCTAAGGCAAAGCCTTCTGTGCTGGCACTGTCTATCCTTGGCTTTGGAAATCCAAGCACTGAAGTGTGTAGAATTAACAGAAGGAGTAGAATGTATTCAGAAACATTCCAAGATAAGTGGCCGAGATCTGACCTTCTGGCAAGAACTTGTTTCCAAGTGTTTAACTGAATACTCCTCAAACAAGTGCTCCAAACCAAATGGTCAGAAGTTGAAATGGATTGTGTCTGGACGCACTGCACGGCAAACTGAGGCACAGTTATTATAGAATAACTCACCTCCCAATGATTCCTGAGACCATTTGTTAGTTGGTAAATCTGGTTGTTAGTCTTTGTATACAAAAAAAAAAAAAAATCCAGTGTGATCATTTTCTGCTACAATTTAAGAACTGAAATACTATCTTCAATATAAAGAATATGGGATAAAAATAGCAAAGGAAAAGTGAGTTTGTTGATCCTGATAGAGAATTCTGGAAGGCATTCACTGTGTACAGGGCATAGCAGTCTCACAAGAAAGGACATATCAAACCTCTAGATACATGCTAGTGCTTTTCGTCAAAAGATTAGCATAGCAAAGAGAATCCTCCAAACCTGAAATTTAAAAGTAGTTACTGAAATAGCACTTCTTTAAATTACATATCATCCCACTGTAGCTTAAAGTTACATAAGCCCAAGCAGAACAACAAGAGGTGTGACCCATATAGGAACAAATTTTAATCTGTCCATTGATTAGGAAAGTGAGGTATAAACTTGGGTGACAGACTTACAAATATACGGCATGCCCACATCAGGTTTCTGGAAACTGCTGGGATGCCTCAATTCTGTAGTTAGTATTTTCCCTCTATTGCAGTTGGACTAATAAAAAGTAATTATATGCATGAAAATATAAAATTGGTCTCTGCTACATATACATTTTGGCCCATCTAAATTTCTTAATCATAGCAAAGATTTATCTTCTTATGATTAAAAATTTTTTTCTTAATGTATGGTGGCACACGTCTTTAATCCCAGCACTAGGGAGGCAGGGGCAGGTGAATCTCTAAGTTTGAAGCCAGGCTGATCTCCAGTGAGTTATAAGACAGCCAGAGAGCTACATAACGGAGAGACCCTATCTCAAAAACATTCAAAACAAACAAACAACATGTGTAAATGTTGCTGGGAAGATAGGGACGAGGGTTTAGAAGGGGAGGCAAGGGTGCTTGCCCACAAACCTGACAGCCTGACTTCATTCTTCAGGACCCACATGATGGAAGGAGAGAACAGACTCCCAAGTTCCTTCATGTGTGCACATGCCTCATCTCCCCCATGAAATATATATCTGATCAAGCATCTGAGATATCACCAGTTCCCCTTTAGCAGCTCGAAGTTTCAAGGCAGATTTCT
Organism: Apodemus agrarius; assembly: GCA_964023405.1. Taxonomy (NCBI): domain Eukaryota; kingdom Metazoa; phylum Chordata; class Mammalia; order Rodentia; family Muridae; genus Apodemus; species Apodemus agrarius. The sequence goes on along the minus strand of OZ030006.1, from coordinate 91,527,794 downwards.
GTTGTTGGGTTTGTGTGGTTTGCCTATGTTGCAGCAGCAATGAAAACTGTCCCTCAAGTCTCTCTGTCACTCTGACTTGAGTCTCCTATGGTACAGAACTTACTGTGAGAAACCTCAGACCTTACCGGGCAGCACTGGCAGAATGGGCTCACAGTTGGGGAAACTCTAGGCTTGGGAGAGCTGTGCTTAGATTTGAATTCACCCAGAAAGCATTCAAATCAAAGCTAAAGATATAAATGTGAAATAAAGCTGTGAACCTTCGGGAAGTGTCATGCCCAATTTTCTGAGGAACTGCCAGACTGATTTCCAGAGTGGTTGTACCATCTTGCAATCCCACCAACAGTTCATAGCAGCCTTATTTGTAATAGCCAGAAGTTGGAAGGAGCCCAGATGTCCCTCAAAGGAGGAATGAATACAAAAAATGTGGGAGTGTTCTTCTTTCTCCACATCCACGCCAGCACCTGTTGTCTCCTGAGTTTTTAATCTTAGCCATTCTGACTAGTGTGAGGTGGAATCTCAGGGTTGTTTTGATTTGCATTTCCCTGATGACTAAAGATGTTGAACATCTCCTAAGGTGCTTCTCAGCCATCCAAATTTCTTCAGGTGAATATTCTTTGTTTAGCTCTGTACCCCATTTTTAATAGGGTTATTTGGTTCTTTGGGGTCTAACTTCTTGAGTTCTTTGTATATATTGGATATTAGCCTTCTGTCAGATGTGGGGTTGGTGAAGATCTTTTCCCAATTTGTTGGTTGCCGTTTTGTCCTTCTGACAGTGTCCTTTGCCTTACAGAAACTTTGTAATTTTATAAGGTCCCATTTGTCAATTCTTTTTTTTTTTTTTGGAAGTCATAATTTATTTATATTTTGCATATATATTTTGCATATATATACACATATGTATATATGCAAAGAACCTGTACATTTAGAAAAAAGAAGAAAAATATAAAAAAAAGAATGTAAAAATAAGATAAAATTAAAGGGGTGAGTGGGGGGAGACTTTGCCATTTGTCAATTCTTGATCTTAGAGCATAAGCTATTGGTGTTCTGTTCAGGAACTTTCCCCCTGTGCCCATGTCCTCCAGGGTCTTCCCCAGTTTCTTTTCTATTAGTTTCAGTGTGTCTGGTTTTATGTGGAGGTCCTTGATCCACTTGGAGTTGATCTTAGTACAAGGAGATAAGAGTGGGTCAATTTGCATTCTTCTGCATGTTGACCTCCAGTTGAACCAGAACCATTTGTTGAAAAGGCTATCTTTTTTCCATTGGATGGTTGTAGCTCCTTTATCAAAGATCAAGTGACCATAACTCTGTGGGTTCATTTCTGGGCATGCTCCACTATGTTCATAGCAGCCTTATTTATAAAGCCAGAAATTGGAAGGAGCCCAGATGTCCCTCAAAGGAGGAATGGATACAGAAAATGTGCTATATTTATACAATAGAATACTACTCAGCAATTAAAAATAATGAATTCGGAGGGGGAATGATTGGGGAATAGTTGGGGGGGAGAGGAACTATGGGACATAGGGAGGGGGGAACTGGGAAAGGGGAAAGCCTTTGGAATGTAAACATAGAATATAGAAAATAAAAAATAAAAAAATAAAAAAAAATCTGAAAAAAATAATGAATTTATGCAATTTGTAGGCAAATGGTTGGATCTGGAAAATATCATCCTAAGTGAGTTAACCCAACCACAAAAGAATACACATGAAATGGAATCACTGATAAGTGGATATTAATGAGCCCAGAAGCTCTGAATACTCAAGACACAATTAGCAAATCAAAAGATTCCCAAGAAGAAGGAAGGAGAGGATCCTGGTCCCGAAAAGACTGGATCCAGTTTTGTAGGAGAGTACCAGAACAGAGAAATGGTGGGGGATGGTTGGGGAAAGGGGGCAGGGGAAGAGGACTTATGGAACACATGGTGAGGGGGGAACTGTGAAAGGAGAAAGCCTTCAGAATGTAAACAAAGAATATAGAAAATAAAAAAAATAAAATAAATTTAAAAAAAAAACTATGAACCTTCATTTTAACATTGATCTAACGTCCCAGATTTGATCAATATATACTTAGGTGGTATTAAAAATGGTAAAATGCTTAATTTAAATCTCAAACTTGAAATTATGAGGTTTAAAACAAAACCAACATTTCTCAAATGCACTTTTAAGGTATTAAGAGGTATTCTAGCAGTAAATGGCTTCTTAGCACCCATAACCAAGTAAGAGTCAATATAGAGGTGGGATTTTTTTATTGTTACAAGAGTTACATTTAAAATTGTGGGTGTTTTATATAAAGCAAATTTCACAAGTTTTGAAAAATTGTTAACATTAATATTTCTAGAGGATAGTTGTTTGTACCCATAGTAAAAGAAAAATTCCTCGGAATTGCTGTTTCAATCTAGTCTCATTTGAGAGAATTTGCTTTTATTTTCTTAATAACTGGATGAATTATCACTCTGAAATTGTATTTATTGCACTAAAGTTAGTTTAGACTTGATAAAACAATCCAGACTTTTTTTTTACCACAGACTGTTTCTATAAAACTGCCACAGCTCCTAATGTAGAATTTTGTTTTAAAAGAAACCAAATACCAAAATTAAACCAGGATCAAATAGATCATCTAAACAGACCCATAACCCCCAAAGAAATAGAAGGGGTCATAGAAAGTCTTCCAACCAAAAAAAGCACAGGACCAGATGGTTTTAGTGCAGAATTCTATCAGACCTTCAAAGAAGTCCTGATACCGATACTCTTCAAACTATTCCACAAAATAGAAACAGAAGGAACACTACCCAACTCATTCTATGAAGCCACAATTACCCTGATCCCAAAACCACACAAAGATCCAACTAAGAAAGAGAACTACAGGCCAATTTCTCTTATGAATATCGATGCAAAAATACTAAACAAAATACTTGCCAACCGAATCCAAGAACACATCAAAACGATCATTCACCATGATCAAGTTGGCTTCATCCCAGGAATGCAGGGATGGTTCAAAATACAGAAATCCATCAACATAATCCACTACATAAACAAACTCAAAGAAAAAAACAACATGGTCATCTCATTGGATGCTGAAAAAGCATTTGAGAAAATTCAGCATCCTTTCATGCTAAAGGTCTTGGAAAGAGCAGGAATTCAAGGCCCATATCTAAACATAGTAAAAGCAATATACAGCAGACCAGTAGCCAACATCAAGGTAAACGGAGAAAAACTTGAAGCAATCCCACTAAAATCAGGGACTACACAAGGCTGTCCCCTCTCACCATATCTCCTCAATATAGTACTTGAGGTACTAGCTAGAGCAATTCGACAACAGAGGGAAGTCAAAGGGATACAAATTGGAAAGGAAGAAGTCAAACTATCACTATTCGCAGATGATATGATAGTATATTTAAGTGACCCAAAAACCTCCACCAGAGAACTCATGCAACTGATAAACAACTTCAGCAAAGTGGCTGGATATAAAATCAACTCAAGCAAATCAGTAGCCTTCCTATACGCAAAGGATAAAGAGGCCGAGAAAGAAATTAGGGAAATGACACCCTTCACAATAGCCACAAATGATATAAAGTATCTTGGAGTGATGCTAACCAAACATGTGAAAGATTTATATGACAAAAACTTCAGGTCTCTGAAGAGGGAAATTGAAAAAGACATCAGAAAATGGGAAAATCTTACATTTTCGTGGATTGGCAGGACTAATATAGTCAAAATGGCAATCTTGCCCAAAGCAATATACAGATTCAACGCAATCCCCTTTCAAAATCCCAACTCAGTTCTTCATAGAGTTAGAAAGAGCAATCCTCAAATTCATCTGGAATAACAAAAAACCCAGGATAGATAAAACTATCATCAACAGCAAAAGAACTTTGGAAAGAGCAGGAATTCAAGGCCCATATCTAAACATAGTAAAAGCAATTACTTTTGTTTTTACCTCAACAATATTACAGAGCAGTAGTATTAAAAACTGCATGGTATTGGTTCAGTAACAGGGAGGCGGATCAATGGAATAGGATTGAAGACCCAGAATTGAACCCACACATCTATGGCCAATTGATCTTCGACAAAGGAGCTGAAAACATCCAGTGGAAAAAGATAGCCTTTTCAACAGATGGTGCTGGCTCAACTGGAGGTCAGCATGCAGAAGAATGAGAATTGATCCACTCTTATCTCCTTGTACTAAGCTCAACTCCAAGTGGATCAAGGACAGCCACATAAAACCAGACACACTGAAACTAATAGAAAAGAAACTGGGGAAGATCCTTGAGGACATTGGCTCAGGGGGAAATTCCTGAACAGAAAACCAATAGCTTATGCTCTAAGATCAAGAATTGACAAATGAGACCTCATAAAATTACAAAGATTCTCTAAGGCAAAAGACACTGTCAAAAGGACAAATGGGCAACCAACAAATTGAGAAAAGATCTTCACCAACCCCACATCCAACAGAGGGCTAATATCCAATGTATACAAAGAACTCAAGAAGTTAGGCCCCAGAAAATCAAATAACCTTATCAAAAAATGGGGTAGAGAGCTAAACAAAGACTTTTCACCTGAAGAAATTTGGACGGCTGAGAAGCACTTTAAGAAATGTTCAACATCATTAGTCATTAGGGAAATGCAAAACAAAACAACTCTGTGATTTCATCTCACACCAGTCAGATTGACTAAAACTGAGATTAAAAACTTAGGAGACATCAGGTGTTGCTGAGAATGTTGAAAAAGAGGAACACTTCTCCACTGCTGGTGGGATTGCAAGTTTGTACAACCACTCTGGAGATCAGTCTGGTGGTTCCTCAAAAACTGGGCACAACACTTTTGGAGGACCCTGCCATACCACTCCTGGGCATATACGCAGAGTATTCCCTAGCATGTAATAAGGATACATGCTCCACTATGTTCATAGCAGCCCTATTTGTAATAGTCAGAAGGTGGAAAGAACTCAGATGTCCCTCAATGGAAGAATGGATACAAAAAATGTGGTATATATACCCAATGGAGTACTATTCAGCCATTTGAAACAATGAATTCATGAAATTCTTAGTTAAATGGATGGAGCTGAAGAACATCAAACTAAGTGAGGTAAGCCAGTCTCAAAAGATTGCCCGTGGTATGCACTCACTGATAAATGGATATTAGCCTAGAATCTTGGAATTCCCAAGACAAAATCCACATACCAAATGATGCCTGAGAAGGAAGGAGTGGCCCCTGGTTCTGGAAAGGCTCAATGAATCAGTGTAGGGGAATACCAGAAGAGGGAAGTGGGAAGGGGTGGATGGGGAAACAGGAGGAGGGAAAAGGACATATGGGACCTTTGGGGCGCAGGGAAGCAATAAACGGGATATCATCTGAAATGCAAATAAAGAATATATTGAATAAATAAATAAATAATTAAAAACCAACAATTTTGTCAAATGCTTTTTCAGCATCTAATGAGATGACCATGTGGTTTTTTTCTTTTAGTTTGTTTATGTAGTGGATTACATTGATGGATTTCCGTATATTGAACCATCCCTGCATCCCGGGAATGAAGCCTACTTGATCATGGTGAATGATCGTTTTGATATGTTCTCGGATTCGGTTCGCAAGAATTTTATTTAGTATTTTTGCATCAATATTCATAAGAGATATTGGCCTGTAGTTCTCTTTCTTTGTTGGATCTTTTTGTGGTTTAGGTATCAGCATAATTGTGGTTTCGAAGAACGAGTTGGGCAGTGTCCCTTCTGTCTCTATTTTGTGGAATAGTTTGAAGAGTATTGGTGTTAAGTCTTCTTTGAGTATAGGCCTTTGGAGCAGGAATTCAAGGCCCATACCTAAACATAGTAAAAGCAATCTACAGCAAACCAGTAGCCAACATCAAAATAGATGGAGACATCGATATTCCATGACAAAACCAAATTTGCATGATATCTTTCCACAAATCCAGCCCTACAAAGGATAATAGGGGGAAAACGCCAAGACAAGGACGGAAACTACACCCGGGAAGAAGCAAGATAGAAACCTCCTCTCATCAAACCCAAAAGAAGGTAACCTCTCGAATATAAAAAATAAATAAAATAAATAAATATAATTTCAAAAATGTCTGGAGGTAATAATTACTATTCCTTAATATCTCTTAACATCAATGGACTGAATTCCCCAATAAAAAGACATAGATTAACAGACTGGATACGGAAACAGGACCCTACATTTTGCTGCATACAGGAAACACATCTCAGTGTCAAAGACAAACACTGCCTTAGAGTAAAAGGCTGGAAGACAATTTTACAAGCAAATGGTCTCAGGAAACAAGCTGGAGTAGCCATTCTAATATCAGATAAAGTTGACTTCCAACCTAAAATCATCAAAAGAGACTCAGAAGGTCACTTCTTGCTGGCCAAAGGGAAAATCCACCAAGAAGAGCTCTCAATACTGAACATCTATGCTCCAAATGCAAGGGCACCCTCATTCGTAAAAGAAACCTTACTAAAGGTTAAAGCACACATTACACCTAACACAATAATTGTGGGTGACTTCAACACTCCACTCTCCTCAATGGACCGATCAGGAAAGCAGAAACTAAACAGGGACACAGTGAAACTAATTGAAACTCTGGACCAATTGGATTTAACAGATATATATAGAACATTCCATCCTAAAACAAAAGAGTATACCTTTTTCTCAGCACCACACGGTACCTTCTCAAAAATTGATCATATAATTGGTCACAAGACAGACCTCAACAAATACAAGAAGACCGAACTAATCCCATGTCTCCTATCGGATCACTATGGAGTAAAAGTGGTCTTCAATAGCAAGAAGAACAACAGAAAGCCCACATACACATGGAAACTGAACAATACTCTACTCAATGACACCCTGGTCAAGGAAGAAATAAAGAAAGAAATCAAAGACTTTTTAGACTTCAATGAAAATGAAGGTATGACCTACCCAAATCTCTGGGATACAATGAAAGCAGTGCTAAGAGGAAAACTCATAGCCCTGAGTGCCTCCAAAAAGAAACTGGAAAGAGCATACACTAGCAACTTAACAGCACACCTGAAGGCCCTGGAACAAAAAGAAGCTAACTCACCCAGGAGAGTAGAAGAGAGGAAATCATCAAACTAAGGGCTGAAATCAATCAAGCAGAAACAAAGAGAACCATACAAAGAATCAACAAAACCAAGAGCTGGTTCTTCGAGAAAATCAACAAGATAGATAAACCCTTAGCTAGACTAACCAAAGGGCACAGAGATAGTATCCAAATTAACAAAATTAAAAATGAAAAGGGGGATATAACAACAGAAACTGAGGAAATTCAAAAGATCATCAGATCCTACTACAAAGGCCTATACTCAAAACAACTGGAGAATCTGGAGGAAATGGACAATTTCCTAGACAGGTACCAAATACCAAACTTAAATCAGCATCAAGTAGACCAGCTAAACAGTCCCATAACCCTTAAAGAAATAGAAGGTGTTATAGAAAGCCTCCCAACCAAAAAAAGTACGGGACCAGATGGTTTTAGTGCAGAATTCTACCAGACCTTCAAAGAAGACTTAACACCAATACTCTTCAAACTATTCCATAAAATAGTGACAGAAGGGACACTGCCCAACTCGTTCTTCGAAACCACAATTACGCTGATACCTAAACCACAAAAAGATCCAACAAAGAAAGAGAACTACAGGCCAATTTCTCTTATGAATATAGATGCAAAAATACTAAATAAAATTCTTGCCAACCGAATCCAAGAGCATATCAAAACGATCATTCACCATGATCAAGTAGGCTTCATTCCAGGAATGCAGGGATGGTTCAATATACAGAAATCCATCAATGTAATCCACTACATAAACAAACTAAAAGAAAAAAACCACATGGTCATCTCATTAGATGCTGAAAAAGCATTTGACAAAATTCAGCATCCTTTCATGCTAAAAGTCTTGGAAAGAGCAGGAATTCAAGGCCCATACCTAAACATAGTAAAAGCAATCTACAGCAAACCAGTAGCCAACATCAAAATAAATGGAGAGAAACTTGAAGCAATTCCACTAAAATCAGGAACTAGACAAGGCTGTCCTCTCTCTCCATATCTTTTCAATATAGTACTTGAAGTTCTAGCGAGAGCAATCAGACAACATAAGGAAGTCAAAGGGATACAAATTGGAAAGGAAGAAGTCAAAGTATCATTATTTGTAGATGATATGATAGTCTACTTAAGCGATCCAAAAAACTCCACCAGAGAACTTCTACAGCTGATAAACAACTTCAGCAACGTGGCTGGTTATAAAATTAACTCAAGCAAATCAGTAGCCTTCTTGTACTCAAAGGACAAGCAGGCTGAGAAAGAAGTTAGGGAAATAACACCCTTCACAATAGCCACAAACAACATAAAGTACCTTGGCGTAACTCTAAGCAAACAAGTGAAAGATCTGTATGACAGGAACTTCAAGTCCCTGAAGAAAGAAATCGAAGAAGACCTCAGGAGATGGAAAAATATTTCTTGCTCCTGGATTGGCAGGATCAATATAGTAAAAATGGCCATCTTGCCAAAAGCAATCTACAGATTCAATGCAATCCCCATCAAAATCCCAAATCAATTCTTCATAGATCTAGAAAGAGCAATTCTCAAATTCATCTGGAGCAACAAAAAACCCAGGATAGCTAAAACTATTCTCAACAATAAAAGGACTTCTGAGGGAATCAATATCCCTGACCTCAAGCAGTACTACAGAGCAATTGTGTTAAAAACTGCATGGTATTGGTACAGCAACAGGCAGGTAGATCAATGGAATAGGATTGAAGACCCAGAAATGAACCCACAGACTTATGGTCACTTGATCTTTGATAAAGGAGCCACAACCATCCGGTGGAAAAAAGATAGCCGTTTCAACAAATGGTGCTGGTTCAACTGGAGGTCAACATGCAGAAGAATGCGAATTGACCCACTCTTATCTCCTTGTACTAAGATCAACTCCAAGTGGATCAAGGACCTCCACATAAAACCAGACACACTGGAAGTATTAGAAAAGAAACTTGGGAAGACCCTGGAGGACATGGGCACAGGGGTAAAGTTCCTGAACAGAACACCAATAGCTTATGCTCTAAGATCAAGAATTGACAAATGGGACCTCATAAAATTACAAAGTTTCTGTAAGGCAAAGGACACTGTCAGAAGGACAAAACGGCAACCAACAACGTGGGAAATGATCTTCACCAACCCCACATCCGACAGAGGGCTAATATCCAATATATACAAAGAACTCAAGAAGATAGACCCCAAAGAACCAAATAACCCTATCAAAAAATGGGGTACAGAGCTTAACAAAGAATTTTCACCAGAAGAAATTCGGATGGCCGAGAAACACCTTAAGAGATGTTCAACATCATTAGTCATCAGGGAAATGCAAATCAAAACAACCCTGAGATTCCACCTCACTCCAGTCAGAATGGCTAAGATTAAAAAGTCGAGAGACAACAAGTGCTGGAGAGGATGTGGAGAAAGAGGAACACTCCTCCACTGTTGGTGGGATTGCAAAATGGTAAAACCGCTCTGGAAATCAGTGTGGCGGTTCCTCAGAAAATTGGGCATGCCACTCCCAGAGGACCCTGGCATACCACTCCTGGGCATATACCCAGAGGATTCCTCTGCATACAACAAAGACACATGCTCCACTATGTTTATAGCAGCCTTGTTTATAATAGCCAGAAATTGGAAGGAGCCCAGATATCCCTCAAAGGAGGAATGGATACAGAAAATGTGGTATATTTATACAATGGAGTACTACTCAGCAATTAAAAATAATGAATTCATGCAATTTGTAGGTAAATGGTTAGATCTGGAAACTATCATCCTAAGTGAGCTAACCCAATCACAAAAGAATACACACGAAATGCAATCACTGATAAGTGGATATTAATGAGCCCAGAAGCCCTAAATACTCAAGGCACAATTAGCAAGTCAAATGACTCTCAAGAAGAAAAAAAGGAGAGGACCCTGGGCCTGTAAAGATTGGATCCAGTATTGTAGACCCCGAACAGAGAAATCGTGGGGGGGGAAGAGTGGGGAATAGCATGGGGGGGGGAGAGGAATTATGGGACATATGGTGGGGGGTAACTGGGAAAGGGGAAAGCCTTTGGAATGTAAACAAAGAATATAGAAAATAAAAAAATAAAAAAAGCCCTAAATACTCAAGACACAAATAGCAAGTCAAATGATTCCCAAGAAGAAGAAAGGAGAGGACCCTGGGCCTGTAAAGGTTGCATCCAGTTTAGTAAAGAAACCGAGGGGGGAGGGGGAATGATTGGGGAACAGTTGGGGGGGAGAGGAACTATGGGAACTATGGTGGGTGGGAACTTGGAAAGGGGAAAGCCTTTGGAATGTAAACATAGAATATAGAAAATAAAAAAATTAAAAAAAAAAGAAAAAAATAAAATGGACAAACAAAAAAAAAAGAATATATCCAATAAAAATGGGGTTCAGAACTAAACAGAATTCACAACAGAAGTATCTCAAATGGCCAAGAAACACTTAAAGAAATGTTCAAAGTCCTTAGTCATCAGGGGAATGCAGATCAAATCAACCCTGAGATTCCACCTCACACTAGTCAGAATGGCTAAGATCAAAAACTCAGATGACAGCAGATGCTGGTGAGTATGTGGAGAAAGAAGAACACTCCTCCATTACCAGTAGGACTGCATACTGGTACAACCACTCTGGAAATCAGTTTGGCAGTTCCTCAGAAAATTAGAAATAGTTCTACCTGAAGACCCAGCTACCACTCCTGGGTATACCTGATGGAGTCCAGCCTCAATACAGGATCTTGAGTTCTCATCTAGAAGCAGGGATATCTGGAAGGCTCATAATAAATATATAGACTACATGTTTGGGTACAAGCTGACAGGCAAATTTTCAAGGCATAAAGTTTCTCTCCTCTCTCATTCTCTGCTCTCTTTCTCTCTTGCTCATTGCTCGCAGCTTGAGGCTGCACACACTCTGCATTGTCCTGTGCACTCTGCTTTTCTCCTGTGCGCTTTCCTTTTCTTGGATTCTCAGGCTCCTACCTACCTCTGTGCATTCCCCTTTCACTCTCACACACATGTCCACACACATCTCACACACACTCCCCTTTCACTCACACACACACTCTCCATACACACATCCCATTCTCTCCTCACTCACTCGTAACATTCTCTCTTCATTCACTCCTCCCATGCTCTTCTCATGTTCTCTCTCTCTCACTCTTCATCCACTCTCCACATTCACCTCACATACTTCTCACTTGCTCTCTACATGTTCTCTAGCCTTTTTCTTCTTTTATCCTTTTTTAAAATTTTATTTATTGAATATAATCTTCATTTCCATTTCCAATGGTAAAACCTTTCCCGATTTCCCCTCTCCCCAAAGACTACCAACCCTCCTCCCAGCCCCTGCCTCCACGTATATGCCCCTCCACTGACCCACTCCCCCCTACCCCCTTCTGATTTCCCTTTGTTGGGGCATCTATTGAGCCTTCACCTTGCCAAGCACCACTCCTCCCACTGATGCCCAACAAGGGCATTCCTCTGCCACATTTTTGGCTGGAACCATGTGTACCCCTTGGTTGATGGTTTAGTCCCTGGGAGTCCTGAGGCATCTGGGGGGCAGACATCGTCATTCTTCCCATGGGGATGTAAACCCCTTCAGCTCCTCCAGACCACCCTCCAGATCCTCCATTGGGAATCCCACGCCCAGACCAATGGTTGGCTGCTAGCATCTGCCTCTGTATTTCTAAGGTTCTGGCAGGGCAGATGATGGGATTTCTAAAGTCAGACTTCTTTTTTATTATATCAATGTAAGATCTTTGGGAAATAAATAAAAAGTTATGGCCCAACAGTTATACTTTTGTATATCAAGTTGACAAATAGTAGTTTGTGCCAATTAGTTTTAATTGTCATTTTAATATACTTGGAGAAAGAAAACTCCAACTGAAGAATTGCCAGGATCAGATTGGCTATAGAGAACTGTCATGATAAATTGATTAATGTGTTAGAAACCAGGCCATTGCCAGGCAATGGTGGCATACGCCTTTAATCCCACCCAGGCAGAGGCAGGCAGATTTCTGAGTTTGAGGCCAGCCTGGTCTACAGAGTGAGTTCCAGGACAGCCAGGGCAACACAGAGAAACCCTGTCTCGAAAAAACAAAAAAAAGAAAAGAAAAGAAAGAAAGAGAGAGAGGAAGAGAGAGAGAGAGAGAGAGAGAGAGAGAGAGAGAGAGAGAGAGAGAAAGAAAGAAAGAAAGAAAGAAAGAAAGAAAAAAAGAAAGAAAGAAAAAAAGAAAGAAAGAAAGAAACAAACCAGGCCATCATGGGTACAACCATCCTTACGAAGCTGAGACTGTGCTATATAAAAAATACCCAAGTGAGATAGCTGGGAAGAATAGACCTGTAAGCATCATTCCTTCCTAATTTATTTATTTTTTATTTTAGTTTCTGCTTATGTTCCCTCCTGGCTTCTTTCTATGATGGAATGTAAAATGAAAGTATAAAACAGTGAAACTCTTTCTATCCCAACTTGCTTTTAGATCATGGTGTTTGTAAGAGCAACAGGAAGTACACAAAGACGAGTATATAAATCAAACCAGTTCCCACATAGTGTGCTCAATAGTAATAACCATTGAGGTCTGTATTTTTTTGGGTGTCTCCTTGTGGCAACAATTTGTATCTTTCAAGATTAAGCAATAGAGACATATTATTCTCCCCCAGACAACTTGGAACCTTTGTTCTTTAGTGGATGGTGTCTGAGAATACTATTGAGACCATAGCATTCCCTAAAAATAAATCTCAACCAGACCTAGCTAAGATTATGGAAAAGTATATTCTATAAACAGAACTGAAAATGGTCTCTGTTTTGTATGACATGACTTGTCTAGGGACATATAGTTGCTCATATATTATGGAAAGAATAAATTTTCATTTAGGCCAAGAAAAAAATTTCCTTCAGAATATGTGAAGGAGAGATTCTACTTTGAAATGCTCACTTATTGATAAATCTTTTATTTTTTGAACACTAGCTCATAAGAAACTTATGTTTCTGACATATATAATGTAAACTTTCTCATATTTAATTTTGCCTTATGAAATTTAATGGACTTAGATATTATGTCTATCCTGCATCATAGAGAAAACATTAATGTAAGGGGGAAAAGAGCTTGTTGGTGATGAGACCGGGTAGGGAGAGGATAGAGGGAAAGAATACCAGGGGAGACAACTAGAATGAGGGGGTCCGATTTGGTGGCAAAGAGAAGGGTAAAGCCTGAAAGGAGCATCTTCTATAACCAAGCAAGACTTTAAATGGAAGGTTTGGGAAACCAACCCAGCCACAAAACCTTTGACTTACCATTTGCCCTGCCAGCATGATGTGTGGGGTGTAGGTGCCTCACCCTTTTCTGAAGATAAAGGGAGGAGGGGTGAGTGAGGGTGGAGGGGCTGGTGGGTGGGAATGGAAGAGGTGATGGCAGAGGAAAGGAGGGCAAACTGCTTTTGGGATGTAATACTTGAGAGAAGAAAATAAATAAATGAATATTTAAATGAAAAAGTTTGGATAGTATATAACAGAAGCTGGAAAATGTTTATTTCTGAAGTTATATTGACTTTATGTAAAGCACTGGTGAATATGATTCTCATGGATACTATAACAAAGGATTACAAACTGAGTGACTTAAGGTAGTTAGAAGACTATTATCCCACAGTTCTGGAGCATAGAGTCTGAAATCAAGTTGCTTGCTGGCCTCTTCCAGCACTCAGTGACCCAAAGTGTCCTTTGGTTTATGGAAACAAAATTCTACCTAAGTCTTTGTCTTCCCATGCAGTTCTACCCATATCTCTACCCATATTTTCCTTTCTTGTAAGATGCCAGTATTATGGAATAAGACCTGGCTCTATGCCCCATGACTTTATCTAATTAATATGAAGACAGCCCATTTTCCTGAAGGATCTATTGAAATACTTTGGACTAAGAATTTAGCCTATCTTTGGGGAAGATTCATCTTAACTCCCAATCAACAGAAATTTCCAGTAATAACAAGTAGAAAGAGGCCACATTACCTTTTTTTTAGCCTCTTGAGAATCAAAAAAACAAAGCCAAAAAAATCACTCTTTTCCTTCCTTTATAGAACTGACTCATACCTGACATAGAGGGAGTCTCGTGAGATATTGATGGAAACACTTAAGTCCATATTCAGCTGCAGGGGAACAACTTCCCCCAGAGTTACTTCAAAGAAACTCTGGATAAATAAATCTCAGAAGTAAGTGTGGTTGCAATCTTGACAGAACAGAAACAGCTGGCCGCAAATACTAGCTGAGCTCTAACATGCAAGCAAAAACTGTCCCTGTCTCCACCTCCTTCCTCCCAAGTGAAAACTCATTTGCAGAGCTTCTTGTTTTATGGTCATTAAGTTCTATACTATCTAGGGTTCCTTCTGTCATTAAATGTCCAGAAGTAACCACATTGCCTGACAATGACTGAGATAGAACGAGTAGATAGTGATGGCAAAGCCCCATGTTCTTCCCATGAATACATAGGTCAGGTAAATGTCCCAGAAATCAGAAGGAAAAATGGTGATCATGAAGCATGACATGAGTTACATCATTTAATCCTCACAGAAAGGAAGTTTTCTGTAGTTTATGCTATTTCAAAAATAGAATAGCCGCTCTTCATATTTCACCCACTCTCAGGGATTCATTATTTCCCTGGTCTTTATGACCATTCATGTCACTCCAGCTGTAGGATGGAGGGTGTGGGATTGAAGGATGCTTTATTCAATAAGCACGTTCAGTGAAGAGGCACAGAAAGAGTGGGTTTTGGAGAATTTCCAAAACCAACATCAAAGTCCATTTCTAGCAATTCCACTGGTATATGTAGCATGTAAATTTTTTTTCACTATAAACACTGTCACATGTATTTTTCCAAATCATGGCTCTATTCTTTTTTTTTCTGTATTATTTGTTTACATTCCAAATTATTTCCCCTTTCCTGGCTCCCCCTTCCCCATAAGTCCCATAAGCCCTCTTCCCTCCGCCTGTTCCCCAATCAACCCCCTCACACTTCTCTGTCCTGTAATCCCCTACAATGCTGCATCAAGCCTTTCCAGGACCAGGACCCCTCTCCTTCCTTCTTCTTGGGAATCATTTGATATGTGAATTGTGTCTTGGGTATTCAGAGCTTCTGGGCTAATATCCACTTATCAGTGACTGCATTCCATGTGTGTTGTTTTGTGATTGGGTTACCTCACTAAGGATGATATTTTCCAGTTCCAATCATTTGCCTAAAAATTGCATGAATTCATTGTTTTTAATGGCTGAGTAGTATTCCATTGTGTAAATATACCACATTTTCTGTATCCATTCCTCCATTGAGGGACATCTGGGTTCTTTCCAGCTTCTGGCTATTATAAATAAGGCTGCTATGAACATAGTGGAGCATGTGTCCTTATTGCATGTTGGGGAATCCTCTGGATATATGCCCAGGAGTGGTATAGCAGGACCCTCTGGAAGTGTCTTGCCCAGTTTTCTGAGGAACCACCAAACTGATTTCCAGAGTGGTTGTACCAGCCTGGAATTCCACCAGCAGTGGAAGAGTGTTCCTCTTTCTCCACATCCTCGCCAACACATGCTGTCCCCCTGAGTTTTTAATCTTAGCCATTCTGACTAGTGTGAGGTGAAATCTCAGGATTGTTTGATTTGCATTTCCCTAATGACTAATGATGTTGAACATTTCTTAAGATGCTTCTTAGCCATTCAAAAATTTTCAGCTGAAAATTCTTTGTTTAGCTCTGTACTCCATTTTTAATAGGGTTATTTGGCTCTCTGGAGTCTACCTTTTTGAGTTCTTTATATATATTGGATATTAGCCCTCTGTCAGATGTAGGGTTGGTGAAGATCTTTTCCCAATTTGTTGGTTGCCATTTTGTCCTTTTGACAGTGTCCTTTGCCTTACAGAAACTTTGTAATTATATGACATCCCATTTGTCAATTCTTGATCTTAGAGCATAAGCTATTGGTATTCTGCTCAGGAAATTTTACCCTGTGCTCATGTCCTCAAGGGTCTTCCCTAGTTTCTTTTCTATTAGTTTCAGTGTGTGTGGTTTTATGTGGAGGTCATTGATCCATTTGGAGTTGAGCTTAGTGCAAGGAGATAAGAATGGATCAATTTGCATTCTTCTGCATGCTGACCTCCACTTGAACCAGCACCATTTGTTGAAAAGGCTATCCTTTTTCCACTGAATTGTTTTAGCTCCTTTGTCAAAGATCAAGTGACCATAGGTATCTGGGTTCATTTCTGAGTCTTCAATTCTATTCCATTGATCTACCTGCCTGTCGCTGTACCAATACCATGCAGTTTTTAACACTATTGCTCTGCAGTACTGCTTGAGGTCTGGGATACGATTGCCTCAGAAGATCTTTTGTTGTGAAGAAGAGTTTTTGAAATCCTGTTTTTTGTTGTTGGTGGTGGTGTTATTATTATTCCAGATGAATTTGAGAATGGCTCTCTCTAACTCTATGAACTAAGTTTGGATTTTGATGGGGATTGCATTGAATCTGTAGATTGCTTTTGGAAAGATGGCCATTTTAACTATAATAAACCTGCCAATCCATGAGCATGAAAGACTTTTCCATTGTCTGAGGTCTTCTTCGATTTCTTTCTTCAAAGACTTGAAGTTTCTATCATACAGAACTTTCACTTGTTTGGTTAGAATCACACCAAGATACTTTATATTGTTTGTGGCTATTGTGAAGGGTGTCATTTCCCTCATTTCTTTCTCCACCTGCTTATCCTTTGAGTATAGGAAGGCTACTAATTTGCTTGAGTTGATTTTATAACCAGTCACTTTGCTGAAGTTATCAGCTGTAGGAGTTCTCTGGTGGAGTTTTGTGGGTCACTTAAGTATACTATCATATCATCTGCGAATAGTGATAGTTTGACTTCTTCCTTGCCAATTTGTATCCCTGTGACTTCCTTATATTGTCTAATTGCTCTTGCTAGAACTTCAAGTACTATATTGAGAAGATATGCAGAGAGGGGGCAGCCTTGCCTAGTCCCCGATTTTAGTGGGATTGCTTCAAGTTTCTCTCCATTTAGTTTGATGTTGGTTACTGGTTTGCTGTATATTGCTTTTACTATGTTTAGGTATGGGCCTTGAATTCCTGTTCTTTCCAGGACTTTTAGCATGAAAGGATGCTGAATTTTGTCAAATGCTTTTTCAGCATCTAATGAAATGACCATGTGTTTTTTTTTTTGTTTGTTTGTTTGAGTTTGTTTATGTAGTGGATTACATTGATGGATTTCCATATATTGAACCATCCCTGCATCCCTGGGATGAAGCCTACTTGATCATGGTAAATGATCATTTTGATGTGTTCTTGGATTCGGTTGGCAAGAATTTTATTGAGTATTTTTGCATCGATATTCATAAGGGAAATTGGTCTGAGGTTCTCTTTCTTTGTTGGATCTTTGTGTGGTTTTGGTATCAGCATAATTGTGCTTCCTTTGTAAGGGCTTCTACCTTATTCGTTTTCTCCTGTATTTCTTTAAGAGATTTATATATGTCCTTCTTGTAATCCTCTAATAGCATCATAAGATGTGACTTTAAATGCAAATCTCGTTTTTCTGGTGTGTTAGGGTATCGCAGAGTTGCTGTTGTCAGAGAATTTGGTTCAGATGCCGCCATATTGCCTTGATTTCTGTTAGTAACATTCCTATGTTTGCCTTTTGCCATCTGGTTATCTCTGGCGTTAGTTGTTCCTGTTGTCACTGGCTGGTGCTTGAACCTCCAGTGAGCCTGTAAGGCTATTTCCGCACCTCTGGATGACTGGGTTTCCCCTGTCATCCCCATCAGATTGCTGATGGGCTGCCCTACTCTTGGGTACCATTGGAACCCCGGTGTGCCTTGCCCCAAGCAATGTTGTACTCGGGTTGTCTCTGTGTACCTGGTGTTACCTGTCTGGTCTGTCCAGGAACAAAGACAGCAGAGGCTATGGGGACCCCTTCCAATGGAGATCACTCTGTAGGACAAACGACCCATGACAGGCTGGCACACAAAGGACCTGCAGAACTGCCTAGGCCTTGGGCGCAGGCAGAAGCCTAGCAGGCTGTGTTCCAAGTGACGTTAAACTCGAGATATCTCTGTGTACCTGGTGTTGCCTGTCTGGTCTGTCCAGGAGTGAAGATGGTGGAGCTATGGCTCTATTCTTAACCCTCTAGCCTTCTTCTTGCCCCAGTGTTTTATTGATACTCCTAAAGCAGATAAAAAAAAGACATTGAATAATCATTGCCAAATCAAATTCAAAAGAATAACCATGTCCCACAAAAAATCAAGAATTGCAGTTGTTCCCCCCAAATTTCAAACTTCACTATTCTCAGGCCTATAGCCAAAATAATAATTGCAAATTTTTCATTCTTTAAACTTTAACCTATTATACTTCAGAGCTCAGAGCTCTGAGGCGAGCTACTTGCATTTTCTTGTGAAGCTCTAATGATAAATGATATGGGCAAAGCTGCAAAGGCAGTGACCAGAAAGAATCAAGTTAACCCTTAACTCAGTAATTCCCCTAGCTTTCTGCCCTGCACATTGCACACAATGACTCTCCTAAGAGTTCCAATGTTATAACTTAGTTTTACTAATATAAAATTTTATATATTCTATAGTTGCTTATCCAGGAACTACTTTCAAATGTTGTGCAAATTATTTCATAACCTCAATAGTTTTTTTCTTTCTTGGGGTACCAATATTGGTTCTATTTCATTTTCTAATAATTTCTTCAAACTTTCTTTGCAAGTCAAGCTTAGTCTTGAACTACCATTGTGTAGTTATTGCACTGTTTCTAAGATGAGAACACACAGCATGCACCTGGGCCATTAGGACTATGTTGTGCTGTGCCCCATGCATTAATTTTTAATTGTTTAAATCATTACATCAGGGAAAATCTGGTCTCACAGAATTCACCAGAGCAAAAGGAGAAAGAACTAAGAAAGTTGGATATAATAGAATAATTGGGCACACCAAGGCCAACTGAAAAGCAGCCAGGCACAAATGCACTTTATACAGCCATTGTCCAGGGCTAAGGTTAGGAGAAATGGGAACAACTGTTTTTTACAAAGATCTGCCACAGGCTGCTGTGATGTCTCCATCCAGGCATATTGCAGACAGTCCCTTATTTCAGATGGCAGGTCCCCTGGAGGAATGTCTCCTGCTTCTCAAGGTCCCAGACACCATCATTTTCTACAAGGAGCTGACGGCAGGCTTCTGAGATATCTCCATCCCAGGCTACTGCAGGCAGTCCCTGTCATTGTATGCTGTTCCCAACATATACCCAAAAGATGTCCCACTATACCACAAGGACACATGCTCCACTGTGTTCATAGCAGCCTTATTTGTAATAGCCTGAAGCTGGAAACAACCTGGATGTTTCTCAACAGAAGAATGGATACAAAAATGTGGTTCCTTTACATGATGCGATACTATTCTGCTATTAGAAATAAGGACATTAAAAGATGGCGCCAAAAGCTAAGAAGGAAGTTACTGCCCCTCCCAAAACTGAAGCCAAAGTGAAGGCCTCGAAAGCTAAGAAGGCAGTGTTAAAAGGCGTCCACAGCCACAAAAAGAAGATCCGAACGTCACCCACCTTCCAGTGACGCAAGACCCTTTAGCTCCGGAGGCAGCCAAAATATCCTTGAAAGCACACCCAGGAGAAAGAAGCTTGACCACTATGCTACCATCAAATTCCCACTGACCACCGAGTTAGCCATGAAGAAGATAAAGGACAACACCACCCTTGTGATCATTGTGGATGTCAAGGCCAACAAGCACAAGATCAAACAGGCCGTGAAGAAACTCTATGACATTGATATGGCCAAAGTCAATACCCTGATAAGGCCCGTTGGAGAGAAGAAGGTGTATGTTCACGTGGCTCCTGATTACGATGCTCTAGATGTTGCCAACAAGATTGGGATCATCTAGACAGAGTCCAGATGGCTAATTCTAAATATACACTTTTTTTTTCACCATAAAAAAGTACATCATGAATTTTGCAAGCAAATAGATGGAACTAGAAAATATCATCCTGAGTGAGGTAACCCATACCCAAAAGGACATGCATAATACATACTTACTGATAAGTGGATATTAGCCAAAAAGTATAGGATACCTAGTATACAACCCACAGGCCTTAAAAAGTTTAACAAGAAGGAAGGACCAAGTGAGGATGCTTCAATTCCACTTAAAAGGGGGAACAAAATAATCACAGGAGGCAGAGGGAGGGATGTATGTGGGTGAGAGAGGGGAGGCCGATGGGAAAAGTGGAACAGGATAAGGTATGGGGAAGGGAAAGAAATAACCCAGAGGACGAGGAGAATTAATGGAAATATGCAGCTAGACCCTCTCGAAAGTACCAGAAACCTGGGAAGTGATAGACTCTCAGGACTCAATAGTGTTAACCTTAGACAAAATGCGCAACAGTGGTGAGAGGGAACTCAAAAAGTCCACCTCGAGTAGATAGACAGAGCCTCAAGTGGAGGGATGGGGTTACCAACCTGCAGCCAAAATTTCTAACCCAGAATTGTTCCTGTCTAAAAGAACTTCAGGAACAATAATGGAAATGAGGCTGAAAGAAAGGCTATGCAGTCACCAGTCCAACTTGGGATCCATCTTATGGAGGTGGTGTGGGCAGGGCACAAAGACCTGACACTATTATCAACACTATGATGTGCTTACAGACAGGACCCTTGCATAGCTGTTTTCTGAGAGGCCCTACCAACAGCTGACTGAAACAGATGCAGATACTTAACACCCAACCATTGGACTGAAGTCAGGAAACCCTATGGTTGAATTAGGGAAGGATTGAAGAAGCTGAAGGGGAGGGTGACCCCATAAGAAGACCAAGAGTCTCAACTAATCCAGACCACTAGGAGCCCCCAGAGAATGAGCCACCAATCAGGAGCATGCATGCGCAGTTCCAAGACCCTAGCACATATATAGCAGAGGACTGCCTGGTCTGGCCTCAGTGGGAGAAGATGTGCCTAATCCTTGAGAGACTTGAGGCCCCAATGAAGGGGGATGTCTGGGGGGAGCACTCTCTTGAAGTGAACGGGGAGGAGGAATAGGATGAGGAACTGTAGTGGGGGGGACCAGAAGGAGCAATGGCTAGAATATAAATAAATAAAATACGTTTTTAAAAAATGAGTCTGATGTAAGAATTACGAAACAGACTGGAATTTCAGAAGGAATCGTTTCCTTTTTTTTATTTTTTTTTATTTTTTTTTCTTTTTTTTATTGTATATATTCTATATTTACAATTCATTTCCCTTTTTCTGGTTCCCCACCCCCAAAGGTCCCACATGTCCTTTTCCCTCCCCCTGCTCCCGCATCCACCCCCTCCCACTTTACTGTTCTTGTACTCTCCCACAATGATGTTTTGGTACATTCTAGCACCAGTGTCCACTCCTTTCTTCTTGTGAGACATCACTTGATATGTGATTTGTGTCTTTGGTGTTCTAAGCTTCTAGGCTAATATCCACTTATCAGTGACTGTATACCATGGGTATTCTTTTGAGACTGGGTCACCTCACTTAGTATGACATTCTCCAGCTCCATCCATTTCTCTAAGAATTTCATGAATTCATTGTTTCTAATGGCTGTATAGTACTCCATTGTGTATATATACCACATTTTTTGTATCCATTCCTCTGTTGAGGGACATCTGGGTTCTTTCCAGCTTCTGGCTATTATATATAAGGCTGCTATGAACATAGTGGAGCATGTATCCTTATTGCATGCTGGTGAATCTTCTGGGTATATTCCCAGGAGTGGTATGGCTGGGTCCTCCGGAAGTATCACGCCCAGTTTTCTGAGGAACCGCCATACTGATTTCCAGAGTGGTTGTACCAGCTTGCATTCCCACCAGCAGTGGAGGAGTGTTCCTCTTTCTCCACATCCCCGCCAACACCTGATGTCTTCTGAGTTTTTAATCTTAGCCATTCTGACTGGTGTGAGGTGAAATCTCAGGGTTGTTTTAATTTGCATTTCCCTAATGACTAGTGATGTTGAACATTTTTTAAGGTGTTTCTCAGCCATCCGAATTTCTTCAGGTGAAAAGACTGTTTAGCTTTGTACCCCATTTTTGGATAGGGTTATTTGGTTTTCTGGGGTCTAACCTCTTGAGTTCTTTGTATACATTGGAGATTAGCCCTCTGTCGGATGTGGGGTTGGTGAAGATTTTTTCCCAATTTGTTGGTTGCCGATTTATCCTTTTGACAGTGTCTTTTGCCTTACAGAAACTTTGTAGTTTTATGAGGTCCCATTTGTCTATTCTTGCTCTTAGAGCATAAGCAATTGGTGTTCTGTTCAGGAATTTTTCCCCTGAGCCAATGTCCTCAAGCGTCTTCCTCAGTTTCTTTTCTATTAGTTTTAGTGTGTCTGGTTTTATGTGGAGGTCTTTGATCCACTTGGAGTTGAGCTTAGTGCAAGGAGATAAGAGTGGATCAATTCTCATTCTTCTGCATGTTGACCTCCAGTTGAGCCAGCACCATCTGTTGAAAAGGCTATCTTTTTTCCACTGGATGTTTTCAGCTCCTTTGTCGAAGATCAATTGGCCATAGATGTGTGGGTTCAATTCTGGGTCTTCGATCCTATTCCATTGATCCGCTTCCCTGTCACTGAACCAATACCATGCAGTTTTTAATACCACTGCTCTGTAATATTGCTTGAGGTCCGGGATATTGATTCCCCCAGAAGTTCTTTTGCTGTTGATGATAGTTTTAGCTATTCTGGGTTTTTTGTTATTCCAGATGAATTTGAGAATTGCTCTTTCTAGCTCTATGAAGAACTGAGTTGGGATTTTGATGGGAATTGCATTGAATCTGTATATTGCTTTGGGCAAGATTGCCATTTTGACTATATTAGTCCTGCCAACCCACGAGCATGGAAGATTTTCCCATTTTCTGATGTCTTCTTCAATTTCCCTCTTCAGAGACCTGAAGTTTTTGTCGTATAAATCTTTCACATGTTTGGTTAGCGTCACTCCAAGATACTTTATATCATTTGTGGCTATTGTGAAGGGTGTCATTTCCCTAATTTCTTTCTCGGCCTGCTTATCCTTCGCGTATAGGAAGGCTACTGATTTACTTGAGTTGATTTTATAGCCAGCCACTTTGCTGAAGTTGTTTATCAGTTGCAGGAGTTCTCTGGTGGAGGTTTTTGGGTCACTTAAGTAAACTATCATATCATCTGCAAATAGTGATAGTTTGACTTCTTCCTTTCCGATTTATATCCCTTTGACTTCCCTCTGTTGTCGAATTGCTCTAGCTAGTACCTCAAGTACTATATTGAAGAGATATGGCGAGAGGGGACAGCCTTGTCTAGTCCCTGATTTTAGAGGGATTGCTTCGAGTTTTTCTCCGTTTACCTTAATGTTGGCTACTGGTCTGCTGTATATTGCTTTTACTATGTTTAGATATGGGCCTTGAATTCCTGTTCTTTCTAGGACCTTTAGCATGAAAGGATGCTGAATTTTGTCAAATGCTTTTTCAGCATCTAATGAGATGACCATGTGGTTTTTTTCTTTGAGTTTGTTTATGTAGTGGATTACGTTGATGGATTTCCGTATATTGAACCATCCCTGCATCCCTGGGATGAAGCCAACTTGATCATGGTGAATGATCGTTTTGATGTGTTCTTGGATGCGGTTGGCAAGTATTTTGTTTAGTATTTTTGCATCGATATTCATAAGAGAAATTGGCCTGTAGTTCTCTTTCTTAGTTGGATCTTTGTGAGGTTTTGGTATCAGGGTAATTGTGGCTTCATAGAATGAGTTGGGTAGTGTTCCTTCAGTTTCTATTTTGTGGAATAATTTGAAGAGTATCGGTATCAGGACTTCTTTGAAGGTCTGATAGAATTCTGCACTAAAACCGTCTGGTCCTGTGCTCTTTTTGGTTGGAAGACTGTCTATGACCCCTTCTATTTCTTTGGGGGTTATGGGTCTGTTTAGACGATCTATTTGATCCTGGTTTAATTTTGGTATTTGGTAGCTGTCGAGGAAATTGTCCATTTCCTCCAGATTCTCCAGTTGTGTTGAGTATAGGTTTTTGTAGTAGGATCTGATGATTTTTTGAATTTCCTCAGTTTCTGTTGTTATATCTCCCTTTTCATTTCTAATTTTGTTAATTTGAATACTGTCTCTGTGCCCTTTAGTAAGTCTGGCTAGGGGTTTATCTATCTTGTTGATCTTCTCAAAGAACCAGCTCCTGGTTTTGTTGATTCTTTGTATGGTTCTTTTTGTTTCAACTTGATTGATTTCAGCCCTGAGTTTGATGATTTCCTGTCTTCTACTCCTCCTGGGTGAAATTGCTTCTTTTTGTTCCAGAGCTTTCAAGTGCGCCATTAAGTTGCTGGTATATGCTCTCTCCTGTTTCTTTTTGGAGACACTCAGGGCTATGAGTTTTCCTCTAAGCACTGCTTTCATTGTGTCCCATAGATTTGGGTATGTTGTGCCTTCATTTTCATTAAGTTCTAAGAATTCTTTGATTTCTTTCTTTATTTCTTCCTGGACTAAGGTATCATTGAGTAGAATATTGTTCAGCCTCCAAGCGTATGGGGATTTTCTGTTGTTTTTGTTGCTATTGAAGAACACTCTTACTCCATGGTGATCTGATAAGAGGCATGGGATTAGTTCGATCTTTTTATATTTGTTGAGATCTGTCTTGTGTCCAATTATATGGTCGATTTTGGAGAAGGTACCATGAGGGGCTGAGAAAAAGGTATAGTCTTTTGCTTTAGGGTGAAATGTTCTATATATATCTGTTAAATCCAATTGCTCCAAAGTTTCGATGAGTTTCTCCGTGTCTCTGTTTAGTTTCTGTTTTCCTGGTCGGTCCACTGTAGATAGAGGAGTATTGAGGTCCCCCACAATCATTGTGTTAGGTGCAATGTGTGCTTTGAGCTTTAGTAAGGTTTCTTTTACAAATGAGGGTGCCCTTACATTTGGAGCGTAGATGTTTAGAATTGTGAGTTCCTCTTGGTGGATTCTTCCTTTGACTAGCAGGAAGTGACCTTCTGTGTCTCTTTTGATGACTTTGGGTTGAAAGTCAATTTTATCTGATATTAAAATGGCTACTCCAGCTTGCTTCCTGTGACCATTTGCTTGCAAAATTGTCTTCCATCCTTTTACTCTAAGGTAGTGTTTGTCTTTGACTCTGAGGTGTGTTTCCTGTAAGCAGCAAAATGTAGGGTCCTGTTTCCGTATCCAGTCTGTTAGTCTATGTCTTTTTATTGGGGAGTTGAGTCCATTGATGTTAAGAGATATTAAGGAATAGAGATTATTACTTCCTGACATTTTTGATGTTATTTTTGTTTTTGAGTAGTTATCTTCCTTTGAGTTTGATGGAAGACGTTTACTGTTTTGCTTTTTCTTGGGTGCCATTTCCTTCCTTGTGTTGGAGTTTTCCTCCTATTATCCTTTTAGAGCTGGGTTAGTGGGAAGATATTGTGTAAATTTGGTCCTGTCATGGAATATTTTGATTTCTCCATCTATGTTGATTGAGAGTTTTGCTGGGTATAGTAGTCTTGGCTGACATTTGTTTTCTCTTAGGGTCTGCATGAGGTCTGCCCAGGATCTTCTAGCTTTCATGGTTTCTGGAGAGAAGTCTGGTGTGATTCTGATAGGTCTTCCTTTATATGTTACTTGGCCCTTTTCTCTTACTGCCTTTAATATTCTTTCTTTGTTTAGTACATTTGGGGTTTTGATTATTATGTGACGGGAGGTGTTTCTGTTCTGGTCCAGTCTGTTTGGAGTTCTGTAGGCTTCTTGTACATTCATGGGCATCTCTCTCTTTAAGTTAGGAAAGTTTTCTTCCATAATTTTGTTAAAGATATTTGCTGGCCCTTTAAGTTGTAGATCTTTACTCTCATCTATCCCTATAATCCTTAGGTTTGGTCTTCTCATTGTGTCCTGGATTTCCTGGATGTTTTGGGTTACAAGCCTTTTGGATTTTGCATTTTCTTTGACTGTGGAGTCAATGGTTACTATGTTATCTTCAGCATCGGAGATTCTTATTTCTATCTCTTGTATTCTGTTGTTTATGTTTGCATCTACGACCCCTGTTTTCTTCCCAAGGTTTTCTATCTCCAAGGTTGCCTCCTTTTGTGATTTCTTAGTTGTTTCTACCTCTGTGTTCAGATCTTGGATGGTTTTGCTCAGTTCCATCATTTGTTTGTTTGTGTTTTCATGTAATTCTTTGATATATTTTTGTGCTCCCTCTTTCATGACTTCTGCCTGTTGTTTCAAGTTCTCCTGCATTTCTTTAACTGATTTTCTCACTTCCTCTTTATTGGTTTCTGTCTGATGGCCCATATTCTCCTGGAGTTCTTTAAGTGTTTTTTGTGTTTGGATTGTAAGAGCTTCTACTCTATTGATGTTCGCCTGCATTTCTTTAAGAGATTTGTTTATGTCTTTTTTGTGTTCCTCTAGGAGCATCATGACCTGTGCTTTTATATCTAACTCTTGTTTTTCTGGTGTGCTGGGGTATCCTGGACTTGCTGTGGTTGGCGAATTGGGTTCAGATGGTGCCATATTGCCTTGATTTCTGTTAATAACGTTCCTACGTTTGCCTTTTGCCATCTCTTTATCTCTGGCGCTAGTTGGTCTTATTGTAGATGGCGCCCTGCTGAAAGCACAGCACGCCTGTCCCCAGGAGACAGATCCCTTCTGGCAGCTTGTCTGTGCTGGACTATGCTCGCTCTGAGTCCAGGTCCCTGACTCCAGCTGCTAGAGTGCTGAGCTGTGCCCCGAGGCGGCCCGGTGGCCCCTCGCTGCTAGTCCGCTCAGAGAGCTGGTCCCGGCCGGTAGTCTGCACCCGCAGCTGATCTTTCTGTGCCCGGATCTGCTGCAGAGCTAAGCTAAGCTATAACTCTGGCCACGTACCTGATTCCAGCCGCTCACTGCGTCCAGTGTGCCTGCTGTTTGCGCACGGGGGTCTGGGGCAAGATGGCTGCCCCTGCTGAAAGCACCGCGTGTCCTTGGCTGAGCTGTTTGTGCCCGGCTCTGCTGCTCCCTTCTGGCTGTGTTGACTGTGCTGGACTATGCTCGCTCTGAGTCCAGGCCCCTGACTCCAGCTGCTAGAGTGCCGAGCTGTGACCCGAGGCGGCCCAGTGCGAATCGTTTCCTTTTTACTTCAGCTAGTTGCTTCCTTCACCAGAAAATCCTGGAGAGCAAGTATCTGTCCCACCTTACGGCTGTGTATCCATTTAACACGTCCTCAGAATGGACGGGAATTTGCAGGCCCAGAAGTTCACCCTCCTTAAAAGGAAACAGATACCTTTGCCAGGTCTCAGGAAGCCAGGTGTGGGTACTCAGGCCAGACTAACGGGAAAAGGGAGTGTCTGTGTAAGATCCATTCATCCAAAAGACAGATGATGTATCCCAATGAGACAGCAATGCCTGTAAGTCATATGACCCACACTTATAAATGCATGTTCTCTAAACTAGTAAAGCAGGCTCCCTTTTTACCACTAAGAATCTGGAATAAGACACAGTGGAAAGTCACTTAAACCAATTAATAGCTTTTATTTTCTTCCTGCAAAACAAGGAAACCTGCTGTGATAAGAAATAAACACCTAGTACATAAAGTATATCCATAAATAGTTCCTCATAAAAATAATTATCTCCAAAATAAAAATGAATAAGAATTCTTCCTTGCTGTGATAAGTCACCAGCTCTAGGACAGCAAAGAGATTTTAAGAGACTAAACCTCATTGAATACACTTCACGTTCATCTTCAAGATAGGAATGTAGCCCTATCTCAGTCTCCACTGTCTAATCTAAACTGAATCATGTTCACAATATGTGTTCTGTGTGACAGTAAAGGATAGAATGACTGATGTTATGCCAGGACTTTGGGACCACTGTTGTCTTGGGATAATTTCTTTCCAAACAGAACTGAGTTTTTACTTATCTGTGTACATTACAGAGAACTAAAGTCAGTGCACTATTAATTGTCGCTGGAAGTCATTTCGAATAGGATGAAAAGCAAATGGCAATTTGCTCTTTTTCATTTGGGTTGGTAGGCTTTTATGAGCCCTGAAACATTTAAATGTTTTTTGTGATATTAGAAACACATCATTTCATTTAGAAAGAACAGAATCTAAAGAAAACTCTGATCCACCAAATAATAATAATAATAATAATAATAATAATAATAATAAAAAATTCATTATTAGGGATTATGAGAACATGACAATTAAAGACATTCCCTCTTTGATCTATTATTGCAAGAACAAAAGCCAATCTCAGTTAATTGACTGTGGCTTCCAGACAATCTCATCCACCCTGAAGGAATGTACTGTTATAGTAAAGGGTCCAGAGGAAACCTCTACAGCAGTGGTTCTCAACCTTCCAAGTGACCTTTCAATACAGTTCCTAATGCTGTGATGACCTTCAACCATAAAATTATTATTTTTGGGGGAATTGATTTTCTTTTTTTCCCTTTTTTTATTTATTTTCTATATTCTTTGTTTACATTCCAAAGGCTTTCCCCTTATTTTTATTTACATTTCAAATGTTGCCCCCTTTCCTGGTTCTCCCCTCCCCAGAAAAATCCCATAAGCCATCTCCCCTTCCCCGATCAACTCTCCCCTGCTTCCCTGTTCTGGTATTCTTCTACACCATGGCATCATGTCTTTCCAGGACCAAGGGCCTCTCCTCCTTTTGGTGTCTAACAAGATCATCCTCTGCTGCCGATGTGTCTGGAGCCATGGGTAACTCCATGTGTACTCTTTGGTTGATGGTTTATTTTTGTTGCTATGTCGTAACTGGAAGTTTGCTACTATTATGAATTGTAATGTATCTGTGTTTTCCAATGGTCTTAGGGGACCCCTAAAGGGATTGTAACCCACAGGTTGAGAACCACTACTATAGAGGGACTTCAATCACATCAGTGTAAAGCTGAGTCTCATTGGAAAGAAAAAGAAAAGGCTGATAGGCACATGCAGGGAAACAGAAGGGAACTGGTTATTATCTAGATATCTTATGGTTCAAACCATGACCTGTGATGTTACCCTGGGCTTCCACTACAACATGAGTTTTAGAACCAAACTGGGTCCTCAAAATGGCAGTGCCACTGACAATCTCTCAATTACAAGCTCAACTCAGGCTGGACTCTGACCAGGTAAACAGACGCCAAAAGTCAGCATCCCTTAGGAACTCTTGAAGCAGGGTTCCATCCATCGGGAAGAGCTGCTGCGCCCTGCATTGTCTAGCTTCCTGTTAACAGATACTTACCATGCATATCCAAATCCTGATGTATCTGGCTGCAGTGGCTCAAATGTCTAATCCCAGCACTCAGAAGGCACAGGGAGGAGGATCTCTGTGAGTGTGGGGCTAGCCTGGTCTATATAGTGAGCATTAGGACAGGTCATATAGAAATACACCAGAACAAAAAATAAAGATAAAATTTGTATAAAAGTCTCCATGCTCTTCTGACCTGACATCCCTTCCCTCCTGCTCTACACTACCACGCACCCAGGCTTATATGTTTCATTCCACAACCTCAGCACCTGTCTTTAAAACAAAAACTAAAGCTCAAACTCAAACAGAGCCTGGCACCATCCCCACCTCCCTATACTTCACTCCCAGCCTTCAACCCAGCTGTAGTTTGCTAGTTTCTCTACTTCCTGAGAGACAGCCAAGGCAGCTCTACCAGCACCACCCCCTGCACCATCCAAATACACCTTTCTTTCTACCCATGAAGTTGTCCAGAGCAGTGGTTTCATTGTGCTCTAGCTTATAATAAGGTCTGGGCACACTTATTTCCTTCCCTCATCACCGTCATTATTCAAGAGAATGGGTCTCTGGTTGGAATCTGAAGTTTCCTGCCTGACAAGTAGGTCTAGAAAGCTCGGATGGAGACTGGCATTACTTGTTTCTCAAGTCTAGAATGATGAGCTAATCCTTGAAGGAAATGATACTGAACTTGTTTAAAATTCAGTGCCTGTGATTCATCAAGACACAACACTCAACGGCAAAATTATCTGAACAGATTTGAATGGCATCTATGTGCCTGAGAGTTCAGCAGGCTGATTAGTGAGCCCTTGGCTACCCAGTTGCAAAAACAAAAACTTAGGTTGTCAGTACAATTTGAGAATTCATTTGATACAATAAAAGATTTGAAATGATAATTATTACTATCATTATTATTATTTATAAAGAACTCAAGGAAGTAGGCATCAATAAACCAAATAATCTAGTCTTAAAAACAAGATACACATCTGAACAGAATTCTCAATAAAGGAATCTCAAATGGCTGAGAAACACTGAGAGAAATGTTCGATATCCTTAGTCATTAGGGAAGTGCAAATGAAAAATACTTTGAGATTCCATCTTACATCTGTCAAAATGTTTAAGACCAAAAACAAAAGTGATGGCTCATGCTGTCGAGGATGTAGAGCAAGAGCAACAGTCCTCCATTAGCTAGTTGAAGTGCAAACTTGAACAGACACTGTGGGAAATCAATACGGTAGTTTCTCAGAAAATTTGGAATTAATCTATCTTAAGACCCAGTCATTTACCCAAATGACAATTCATCCTACCACAAGAACACTTGCTCAACTATGTTCATAAATAAGCTGAAACTAGAAACAATCTAGATGACTCTCACCTGAAGAAAGGATGAAGAAAATGTGGTACATTTACACAGTGGAGTATTACCTAGCTGATAGAACAAAACAACATCAAGAACTTTTCAGTCAAATGCATGGAACTAGAGAAATTTTCCTAAGGGAAGCAACTTAAACCTAGAAAGACAAATATGACATGTACTCATAAGTGGATGTTAGCTATTAAGTAAAGTATACTCATACTATAATCTACCATCCCAGAGAGGCTAAGTAACAAGGAGGTTTCTATGGGGGAGTGAATGAATCTCCCTGGAAAGAGAAAATAGAATAGATTTTGCTGGTGGTCTGAGGAAAGGTGGGAATGGTAACAGAAAAGATCACCTTGGAGAGGGAGGGACAGAGGGAGAGAGTACAGAGAGATTACTGGACTAGGGGACATTTAGAGAGCCTTATGGAAACCTAGCGCAGTGACCCTATGAGGGTAATCCTATTGAGGATTCCTAGTCATAGAGGATGTGAAGCCTGAACCACCCATCTTCCATAACCAAACAAGAATCCTGGTAGTAGGACTGGGACACCAGTGCAGCCACAATACCCCAACCCACACCTGCCCTGCCTACAAGAGGGGCTGGGGGCAGTGGTGGCTCAGAGCTTGTGGGATTGGCCAACCAATGCCTAGTCTAACTTGAACCACAATCCACAAAAGGAAGCCCATGCCCAACACCACCTGGACAGCCAGGAACCAAAAGCTTGATGGTAAAACCAAACATGTCACACACACACACACACACACACACACACACACACACTTGTACACACCAAAAAAAAGTCAGTTAAATGATTTCTAATGACGTTCTGCCATAGTCATAGATCAGTGTCTAGCCCAATGATGTCTTCCAGCTTCTTCCAGCAGTTGATGGGAGTAGATACAGTGACCCTCAGTCAAACATTTGGTTGATTGCAGGTATCCTGCAGAAGAAGGGGTAAAGGGTTGTAGGAGACAGCGGTGTCAAGGAAACCAGGAGAACTTAGCCCACAGAATCAACAAAGCAGGGCTCACTGGGACTCACAGAGACTAAAGCAGTAATCACAGAGCCTGCATAAATCTACTTTAGTTCTTAAGCATACACATTGTGGTTGCTTAGCTCGGAATGTCTGTGGGACTCCCAACAGTGGGAGGTGTCTCTTTCTCCTTTGCCTGTGCTTGGAACCCTTTTCTTCCTACTGGATTGCCTCTTCCAGCCTTGGTATGAATGTTTGTGCTTAGTTTTATTAGATCTTGTTATGCCATGTTGGGTTGATATTACTTGGAGGCCTGCTCTTTTCTTAAGGGAAATGTAAAAGCAGTAAATATGGAAAGAAGAGATGTGGAAAAAGTCTAGGAGGAGTGGAGGGAGGAGAGGCTACAGTCAAAATGTATTGTATGAAAGCAGAATAAATAAAAATAAGATGATTATTATTATTTGTATGTGTGTCTGTGTGTGTGTGTGTGTGTGTGTGTGTGTGTGTGTTAGAATGATGTGTACTGTGGCATCAGAGAACAACTTTGTGGAGTCAGTCTTTCTTTCCTTTAGGTGGGTTCCAGGGATCAAACTCAGTTTTACAAGGCAAGTTTCTTGACCTGATGAGACAATGTTATAGGAAGCCACTAGATGTGACAACTCAGACACAATTTGTATCCAACTGAAAGTTTTTATTTCAGCCAGGTAGAGCTACACTCAGATATTTGAATGCTAAGTGACGCATGGGGCATCTGGAGCACTGGAGTTTTTGAAGGCAGAAACTATGTCTAGCCTCCTCCTTGGCAGCTGGAATTGGGCTTTGCAGAAATAAACAGTTTACTGAGTTAGATAACAAATGTTAAGTTAGATAACAAGATAAGTCAGATGGGGCATCTTGACCTTGGGGTCCTGTAATAGAGTTAGGTAGTTTTACCGAATATTCTTCTTGAAGAAAATCCAATCCTTGCTAAACCTGATCTGGCCTCAACAGGAATACAAGATGGGAGAACTTCTGCTCTGTTTTACCCTGTGACAGTATCTTGTGGTCTTGTATCCCAACTCTAACACAAGTTCTGTTTATCTTTTTTTTACAATTTGGCATAACATGAAAGAAATGTGTACATTCATTATACCTTTAAGTAATTCCACACAAACAACAACAATCCCATAGTGAAGTGTTTATCTTTATCATTTGTATCAGCTTCTTCCTGACATAGTGACAAGCACCTGAGGATAGAGTCATATCACAGTGATTTCACCAAACTACATGGAAGAAACCTAACAAAACTTTGATTTTTTTAGATGTTAAGACATTTATAAAATAAATGAATAAATTTAAATGTTGAATATTAAACTATTAAATAACATTAAGAAATTTTATCAAAAATCAGTAATGCTGGGGCTGGAGAGATGGCTCAATGGTTAGGAACACTCACTGTTCATCCAAAGGTCCTGAGTTCAATTCCCAGCAACCACATGGTAGCTCACAACCATCTGTAAAGTGATCAGATGCTCTTTTCCGGTGTGTCTGAATACAGCTATAATAAACTTAAATATATAAAATAAATAATTCTTTTAAAAAATCAGTAATGCTGTTTCATCTCTTTGTCCCACAGAGGAAATCAAGGCACACAC
Organism: Apodemus agrarius; assembly: GCA_964023405.1. Taxonomy (NCBI): domain Eukaryota; kingdom Metazoa; phylum Chordata; class Mammalia; order Rodentia; family Muridae; genus Apodemus; species Apodemus agrarius. Next base: position 91,494,536 of record OZ030006.1, on the reverse strand, counting down.
ATGTTATTTTCTCAAAATCACATGGATAAAGTCCAAATAGATAACACCAGCACTTTATCACTGCATTCCTATTTGGATGGCACAGCCTATTGAGACACCAGCGAGGCCTCATAAAAAAGCATGAAACACAAAAATAAAATAAAGGATTAAAGGTCACTCTAGTTCCAGGAGTTTAATTTAATTTAACATGAACTCATACATTTAGCTCATATTATTCACAGTGGAGTTTCTGTAGTCTTGTTTAAAATGACTTGGTATTCAATTTGTAAAATTAAATAAATAAATAAAGATGTGAAAGGATAAGATAAAATAATGCATGAGGAAGGAAACACAAAATTTTATCAGGATTGAATATGACTTTTGGTAAATATAATTTTAAAAGAATCGAGTTACAGTTTAGTAATATATCATTTTATTATGTTGTGTGCATTGTGGTTTAAAGGGAACAGGAAAGACTCTTAATGTTGGTAAAGACTATCAGTCAATCTTCTTTCCCTCAATAAATATTTTACAACATAGAGAATCAGCCTTAAAGCTCCAGGAAACTCTCTTCCTTTTGGCTAGATTACTTAATGCTAAAAGTTGCTATGCAGGCTCCTGAGAGAGAAAAGACATCATTGGTCTTACCCAACCTGAGACCTTACATACTACAATACCCACATGAGCAGGAGGTACCCATAGATGTAATAGTGGCATAACTGTTATTGGGGGTAACCAGTGCCTCTCTGAGTGGCTACACAGCCTGTCCCACAGGAAAGGTTTCATACTAGGTACTATCACCTGGCCAAAAGCCCATCACTGTAAGCCCATAGGCCCTGGGAGTAACCGATAGTTGTTGCTCTGCTAAATTGCCATTCTATCACACTATTCTAACCATTTATGTTTATACATCTAAATTTGTGTTAGTCTCAACGACTGTCAGAGAAGCTTATTTTTGTAATAGTAAGAAAAGACCCATGATCAAAGTGCTACATGTAAGTAATCTTGAGTGTTCATTTGTAAATGAATCTTCCAAATCAACCTTTTCCATCCAAGGCTCAGGGAACCTCAAGGAAGGGGGCAAGGAGAGTGTAAAAACTGGCAGATGGAGAAAGCTTTGACATGGCTGTTGCATATATCAACTCACAGTAGCTATGGCTACCTGCACAAGATTTACACAAGATCAAGCCTGTCAAAATTCCATCATGGTTCAGGGTAGAGTCTTTGGAGAAAGACTGTTGGCAATTGATAGCTAATGAGAAAGAGTCACTCTTCTTTGAGGGCATTGCTTGCTGGTAGGATTCCCATGCCACAGTGAATGGCCCAACATCTATGCTTACATAGGAAGCACTAATTGGGATCAGGGATTATTAATAACAAAGCATCAAGTTGGGAAGAATTTGGGGTTGGAAGAAGTCAGAGGGAGGTAGTGGTCGATACATGTAATCAAAATACATTATATGAATAAATGCATCTAATGTTTTAGATTTATTGATGACATTACTTAAAAATAAATTTACAAGGCCATTAAATAAAAACATTTAAACTATATATTTATAGAGTATATAATATTTTGCTTAATAAAACCCTTTTTGAAATGTCATCACTAAATCTAAAACATTAGATAAGTTTAGAATGTTTAGAAAAATAGATTTTATCAAGACAACAATAGAACGGTATAACATGAAAGTATACTGAGGATTAAGGATGTCAACATCTGGAATTTGGTTTGTTTGGTTTGTTTGGTTTGTTCGTTTTTCTTTTCTCCATCTCTTCACACAAGCTGAAGTTATCTAGAAAAGGAACCTCAACTGAGAAAAATGCCTCCATCAGATTGTCTGTAGGGCTTTCTTAGTCATTGATAAGAGAAGGCCAGCTCACTGTGGGTGGTGCCATCTCTGGGCAGCAGTTCTGGGTGTGTAAGAGAGAAAGCTGAGCAAGCATCGGTGAGAAAGCCAGCAAACACTGTTCCTGCATGTCCCTGACTCAGGTCTGACCTCCAGGTTCCTGCCCTAACCTCCCTCAGTGATAGAATATGAGCTAAGAGCTATAAGCTAAAACAAACCCTTTCCTCTCCAAATTGCTCTTAATCATGCAGCTTATCACAGCAATAGAAACCCTACGACAGTAAAGTCTTCACATAAGTAAAATACAGATAGACAATACTAAATCATCTAACCTGATACAAATTAATTTACATCAGGTTTGCATAAAATTCATGCCAAAAGCAAGATAAGGATAATAGAATATATAGAATGCTGCCAAAGTAACATAAAAATACAAAAATACCAAACAAAAAATTAGACAATTCACTCAGAATGACCAAGTACAAATGACCCAGGATTACAGTGAAAGTGTAACATCAGGAAATTGGCTCCTGTTATTTACCACATTAGCAAAGGTAGGAGGTGCGTCATATATTTATCTTGGCAGCATTAGAGTGCGCTCAGGGAAACTCAACAGCATATCCCCAATAAAGGTCGCAGCTCTCAAGAAAAGGCAACTGTGGCAAGCCGTGTACCTGCCGATTAAATATCAACCATAGGATTCAACCAAGACAACCTCCACCATCCTTCCTAATTGGTTCCCCTATGATGGCGCTAACCAACAACAACCCTTTTTTTATTAATTTTTTTTTTGTTGTTGTTCTTGTTTTTTCAATACAGAGTTTCTCTGTGTAGCCCTGTCTGTCCTGGAACTCACTCTGTAAACCAGGCTGGCCTCGAAATCAGAAATCTGCCTGCCTCTGCCTCCCAAGTGATGGGATTAAAGGCGTGCGCCACCACTGCCCAGCAACAACAACCCTTTTAAGTAAGAGAGAAAGAGTGTCATAAGAATTGAAAAGGAATAGACTACGTGTGAAAGAGATGTTGTCTACCCAGAAAATCTATGCACTCTCCTAACAGTCGTCAGTGGAGGGAAAGTGAAAAAAGACATTAGAATCTGAAGAGTAAAGAGTTGTCACTGCAAGGAAAGGGTCATACGCAGGTACATTTTTAGAATGAGGCAATTGGCTAGAACAGAACAAATAAATTCAGACCCACACATGCATTTTTCCTACAGCTACAGAACATAGATTGGCAGATTATTGGAAGAGGATTATCTATCAATGAAAGACTTTGGGACAATAGTAAACTTTTTTTTAATTTCTTTTATTTATTTAAAAGGGAAGTAAAGGGAAGTAAAAACTATGATAAAATTAAAGATTTACATGGAAAATGTTTCAGATAAATGCGTTAAAATTGACAATTTTCATAGAAAATTAAGGAGTAAAGTGGTAGATATGTAAAATATTGCCAAATTAATTGAAATATGGGATAGAAATATTTTATAATAAAATCGAAGATTTACATGGAAAATATTTCTGATAAAATTGTAGAAAAACATGCTAGAATTGAAGATTATCATGGAAAATTTTATAACAATGGTAGGCATAAAAGTATTCCTAAGTTGATTAAAAGTAGAATTATAAACATTTTCTGATAAACTTGAAGATTTACATAGAAAGTATTTCTGATAAAATTATAGAAATACATAGAAAAACATGTTAAAATTAAAGAGTGTCATGGAAATTACATATATAAAATAATAGGCATAAAGATAATTCTAAGCTGATTGAAGGTGGAATTATAAACATTTTCAGATAACATTGAAGATTTACATGGAAAATATTTCTGGTAAAATTCAAGAGCTAAATAGACAAACACATTAAAATTGACTATTTCATGGAAAATTTTACATACAAAAATGGTTGATGTAAAAACTCTAAATTAATTGAAGGTGGATTTAGAAACGTTTGTGATAAAATCAAAGATTTACATTGAAAACATTTCTGATAAAATGGAGGAAGTATATAGAAAGACATATTAAAATTGAAGATTATCATGAAAAATAATGCAGATAAAATGGTAGACATAAGATTGCCTGCAGCTTCCCATCCAGCTGGTGGTGGGGAAGCCGGACCCAGCCAGCTTGCCAGGTGCTCAGACCCAGCCGGCGGTGGAACCAGGTACCTGAGACAGCCCGAGTTTAAGACCTTCGGCGACTCAGGCCTGGAGCAGGAGTTGGGCACAGAGTAGCAGCTGCGCTCTGCACTCGCAGGGCGGACCCCGAGCTCCCTGCAGGTAGCTGCCATATTGCCTGCAGCTTCCCACCCAGCCGGTAGCAGGGAAGCCAGACCCAGCCAGCTTGCCAGGTGCTCAGACCCAGCCGGAGGCGGAACCAGCCTCCCATCCAGATGGTGGCGGGGAAGCCGGACCCAGCCAGCTTCCCAGCACCTTGGGACCAGCAGGCTGAACCAGATAACTGAGATATCCCAACTTTAAGATCCCTGGGGAAACAGGATAACAGACAGCAAACCCTGAGGACGAGCAGGGCAGAGCAGCCGCCCAAAAGGTGGAACCAAGTACCTGGGACATCCTGAGTTTAAGACCTCGGGGGATTTAGGCCACCTGTCAGCAATCTGTGAGCAAGAGCCCTGCAGGACAGTGGTTCAGGTATCCCAGTCGCTGGGAAATAGCCTTACGACCCCACAGGAGGGTCAAGCACCAGCTAGTATCTACAGGACCAACTAACACCAGAGTTAACCAGATGGCAAAAGGCAAACGTAAGATCGCTACTAACAGAAATCAAGGCAGTATGGCGGCATCCGAACCCAGTTCCCCGACAGCAATAAATCTTGGATACCCCGAAACACCAGAAAAACAAGACTCAGATCTAAAATCACTGGTCAGGATGCTGATAGAGGAACACTTAGATAAATCTCTTAAAGTAATACATGAGAAAATAGATCAAAAGCTAGAAGCCATTACAAGGCAAACACAATTAAATCCCAGATATCTCAACACACCAGAAAAACAAGACTCAGATCTAAAATCACTGGTAAAGATGCAGATTGAGGATCACTTAGATAAATTTCTTAAAGTAATGGAGGAGAAAATAGATCAAAAGCTAGAAGCCCATACAAGGCAGACACAAAAATCACTTAAAGAAATCCAGGAGAATATAAAGCAAAAAATGAATCCCAATAAGGGGGAGAAACAAAAATCACTTAAAGAAATACAAGAGAACATGGGTCAACGAGTAGAAGTCATAAAAGAGGAAACACAAAAATCCCTTAAAGAATTACAGGAAAACACAAACAAGCAACTGAAAGATCTGAGCAAAACCATACAAAATCTAAAAACAGAAGTAGAAACAACTAAGCAATCGCAAAGGGAGACAATGTTGGAGATAGAAAACCTTGGGAAGAAATCAGGAGTCATAGATGCAAATATCAACAATAGAATACAAGAGATAGAAGACAGAATCTCAGATGCTGAAGATACCATAGGAACCATGGATTCAACAATTAAAGAAAATGCAAAATGCAAAAAGCTGGTAACCCAAAACATTCAGGAAATCCAGGACACAATGAGAAGACCAAACCTAAGGATTATAGGGATAGATGAGAATGAAGATCTACAACTTAAAGGGCCAGCAAATATCTTCTACAAAATAATGGAAGAAAACTTCCCCCAACCTAAAGAGAGAGATGCCCATGAATATACAAGAAGCCTATAGAACCCCAAATAGACTGGACCAGAACAGAAATACCTCCCGTCACATAATAATCAAAACCCCAAATGTACTAAACAAAGAAAGAATATTAAAGGCAGTAAGAGAAAAAGGACAAGTAACATATAAAGGAAGACCTATCAGAATTACACCAGACTTCTCACCTGAGAACATGAAAGCTAGAAGATCCTGGGCAGACCTCATGCAGACCCTAAGAGAACACAAACTTCAGCCAAGACTACTATACCCAGCAAAACTCTCAATTGCCATAGATGGGGAAACCAAGATATTCCACAACAAAACCAAATTTGCAAGATACTTATCTACAAACCCAGCCCTACAAAGGATAATAGGGGGAAAATACCAACACAAGGGGGGAAACAACACCCCAGAAGAAACAAGATAGAAACCCCATCTCATCCAACCCAAAAGAAGAGAACCACTCAAATACAAATAATAATAATAATGCCCAAAATGTCAGGAAGTAATAATTACTATTCCTTAATATCTCTTAATATCAATGGACTCAATTCCCCAATCAAAAGACATAGACTAACAGACTGGATACGGAAACAGGACCCTACATTTTGCTGCATACAGGAAACACATCTCAGTGTCAAAGACAAACACCACCTTAGAGTAAAAGGCTGGAAGACAGTTTTATAAGCAAATGGTCCCAGGAAACAAGATGGAGTAGCCATTCTCATATCAGATAAAATTGACTTTCAACCTAAGTCATCAAAAGAGACACAGAAGGTCACTTCCTGCTTGTCAAAGGGAAAATCCACCAAGAAGAATTCTCAATACTGAACATCTATGCGCCAAATGTAAGGGCACCCTCATTCGTAAAAGAAACTTTACTAAAGCTTAAAGCACACATCGCACCTAACACAATGATTGTAGGTGACTTCAACACTCCACTCTCCTCAATGGACCGATCAGGAAACCAGAAATTAAACAGGGATACAGTGAAACTAATTGAAGCTTTGGACCAATTGGATTTAACAGATATATATAGAACATTCCATCCTAAAGCAAAAGAGTATACCTTTTTCTCAGCACCACACGGTACCTTCTCAAAAATTGATCATATAATTGGTCACAAGACAGACCTCAACAAATACAAGAAGACCGAACTAATCCCATGTCTCCTATTGGATCACTATGGAGTAAAAGTGATCTTCAATAGCAAGAAGAACAACAGAAAGCCCACATACACATGGAAACTGAACAGTACTCTACTCAATGACACCCTGGTCAAGGAAGAAATAAAGAAAGAAATCAAAGACTTTTTAGACTTCAATGAAAATGAAGGTACGACCTACCCAAATCTCTGGGACACAATGAAAGCAGTGCTAAGAGGAAAACTCATAGCCCTGAGTGCCTCCAAAAAGAAACTGGAGAGAGCATACACTAGCAACTTAACAGCACACCTGAAGGCCCTGGAACAACAAGAAGCTAACTCACCCAGGAGGAGTAGAAGAGAGGAAATCATCAAACTAAGGGCTGAAATCAATCAAGTAGAAACAAAGAGAACCATACAAAGAATCAACAAAACCAAGAGCTGTTTCTTCAAGAAAATCAACAAGATAGATAAACCCTTAGCTAGACTAACCAAAGGGCACAGAGATAGTATCCAAATTAACAAAATTAAAAATGAAAAGGGGGATATAACAACAGAAACAGAGGAAATTCAAAAGATCATCAGATCCTACTACAAAGGCCTATACTCAAAACAACTGGAGAATCTGGAGGAAATGGACAACTTCCTAGACAGATACCAAATACCAAAATTAAATCAGCATCAAGTAGCTCAGCTGAACAGTCCCATAACCCTTAAAGAAATAGAAGGGGTTATAGAAAGCCTCCCAACCAAAAAAAGTACGGGACCAGATGGTTTTAGTGCAGAATTCTACCAGACTTTCAAAGAAGACTTAACACCAATACTCTTCAAACTATTCCACAAAATAGAGACAGAAGGGACACTGCCCTACTCGTTCTTCGAAACCACAATTACACTGATACCTAAACCACAAAAAGATCCAACAAAGAAAGAGAACTACAGGCCAATTTCTCTTATGAATATTGATGCAAAAATACTAAATAAAATTCTTGCCAACCGAATCCGAGAGCATATCAAAACGATCATTCACCATGATCAACTAGGCTTCATTCCAGGGATGCAGGGATTGTTCAATATACGGAAATCCATCAATGTAATCCACTACATAAACAAACTAAAAGAAAAAAAACACATGGTCATCTCATTAGATGCTGAAAAAGCATTTGACAAAATTCAGCATCCTTTCATGCTAAAAGTCTTGGAAAGAACAGGAATTCAAGGCCCATACCTAAACATAGTAAAAGCAATCTACAGCAAACCAGTAGCCAACATCAAAATAAATGGAGAGAAACCTGAAGCAATCCCACTAAAATCAGGAACTAGACAAGGCTGCCCTCTCTCTCCATATCTTTTCAATATAGTACTTGAAGTTCTAGCGAAAGCAATTAGACAACATAAGGAAGTCAAAGGGAATCAAATTGGAAAGGAAGAAGTCAAAGTATCATTATTTGCAGATGATATGATAGTCTACTTAATCGATCCAAAAAACTCCACCAGAGAACTTCTACAGCTGATAAACAACTTCAGCAAAGTGGCTGGTTATAAAATTAACTCAAGCAAATCAGTAGCCTTCTTGTACTCAAAGGACAAGCAGGCTGAGAAAGAAGTTAGGGAAATAACACCCTTCACAATAGCCACAAACAACACAAAGTACCTTTGGCGTAACTCTAACCAAACAAGTGAAAGATCTGTATGACAGGAACTTCAAGTCCCTGAAGAAAGAAATCGAAGAAGACCTCAGAAGATGGAAAAAATATTTCTTGCTCCTGGATTGGCAGGATCAATATAGTAAAAATGGCCATCTTGCCAAAAGCAATCTACAGATTCAATGCAATCCCCATCAAAATCCCAAATCAATTCTTCATAGATCTAGAAAGAGCAATTCTCAAATTCATCTGGAGCAACAAAAAACCCAGGATAGCTAAAACTATTCTCAACAATAAAAGGACTTCTGGGGGAATCAATATCCCTGACCTCAAGCAGTACTACAGAGCAATTGTGTTAAAAACTGCATGGTATTGGTACAGCAACAGGCAGGTAGATCAATGGAATAGGATTGAAGACCCAGAAATTAACCCACAGACTTATGGTCACTTGATCTTTGATAAAGGAGCCACAACCATCCAGTGGAAAAAAGATAGCCTTTTCAACAAATGGGGCTGGTTCAACTGGAGGACAACATGCAGAAGAATGTGAATTGACCCACTCTTATCTCCTTGTACTAAGAACAACTCCAAGTGGATCAAGGACCTCCACATAAAACCAGACACACTGAAACTATTAGAAAAGAAACTTGGGAAGATCCTGGAGGACATGGGCACAGGGGCAAAGTTCCTGAACCGAACACCAATAGCTTATGCTCTAAGATCAAGAATTGACAAATGGGACCTCATAAAATTACAAAGTTTCTGTAAGGCAAAGGACACTGTCAGAAGGACAAAACGGCAACCAACAAAGTGGGAAATGATCTTCACCAACCCCACATCCGACAGAGGGCTAATATCCAATATATACAAAAAAACTCAAGAAGTTAGACCCCAAAGAAACAAATAACCCTATCAAAAATGGGGTACAGAGCTAAACAAAGAATTTTCACCAGAAGAAATTCGGATGGCCGAGAAACACCTTAAGAGATGTTCAACATCATTAGTCATCAGGGAAATGCAAATCAAAACAACCCTGAGATTCCACCTCACTCCAGTCAGAATGGCTAAGATTAAAAACTCAAGAGACAACAAGTGCTGGCGAGGATGTGGAGAAAGAGGAACACTCCTCCACTGTTGGTGGGATTGCAAAATGGTAAAACCGCTCTGGAAATCAGTTTGGTGGTTCCTCAGAAAATTGGGCATGCCACTCCCAGAGGACCCTGGCATACCACTCCTGGGCATATACCCAGAGGATTCCTCTGCATACAATAAAGACACATGCTCCACTATGTTTATAGCAGCCTTGTTTATAATAGCCAGAAATTGGAAGGAGCCCAGATATCCCTCAAAAGAGGAATGGATACAGAAAATGTGGTATATTTATACAATGGAGTACTACTCAGCAATTAAAAATAATGAACTCATGCAATTTGTAGGTAAATGGTTAGATCTGGAAACTATCATCCAAAGTGAGCTAACCCAATCACAAAAGAATACACACAAAATGCAATCACTGATAAGTGGGTATTAATGAGCCCAGAAGCCCTAAATACTCAAGGCACAATTAGCAAGTCAAATGACTCTCAAGAAGAAAAAAAGGAGAGGACCCTGGGCCTGTAAAGATTGGATCCAGTATTGAAGACCCAGAACAGAGAAATCGTGGGGGGGGGGATGAGTGCGGAATAGCATGGGGGGAGAGGAATTATGGGACATATGGTGGGGGGTAACTGGGAAAGGGGAAAGCCTTTGGAATGTAAACATAGAATATAGAAAATAAAAATTAAAAACATAAAAAAAATTACTAAATTAATTAAAAGGGAAATTACCAACATTTTCTGATAAAATTGAAGATTCACATGAGAAATATTTCATTACTCTATGTCTTTGTATTGAGTCCATTGTTGCTAAGAGATATTAAGAAATAGTGATTATTGCTTCCTGTAATTTTATGTTATTTTTATGTTTGTGTGATTACCTACTTTGGGGTTTGTTGGAAGATTACTTTCTTGCTTTTTCTAGGGTGTAGTTTCCCTCCTTGTGTTGGCATTTTCCAATTTTATATATATATTTGGTTTTTCGAGACAGGGTTTCTCTGTGTAGTCCTGGTTGTTCTGGAACTCACTCTGTAGACCAGGCTGGCCTCGAACTCAGAAATCTGCCTGCCTCTGCCTTCCAAGTGCTGGGATTACAGGCATGCGCCACCATGCCCGGCCACCAATTATATTTTGTAGGACTGGATTTGTGGACAGATATTGTGTAAATTGTGTTTTATCATGGAATATGTTGGTTTCTCCATCTATGACGATTGAGAGTTTTTTTGGGTATAGTAGTCTGGACTGGCATTTATGTTCTCTTAGGGTCTGTATGAGGTCTGCCCAGGATCTTCTAGCTTTCATCATCTCTGGTGGGAAGTCTGGTGTGATTCTGATAGGTCTGCCTTTATAAGTTACTTGCCCTTTTTCCCTTACTGCTTTTAATATTCTTTCTTTGTTTAGTGAATTTGGTGTTTTGATTATTATGTGCAGGGAGGATTTTCTGTTCTGGTCCAGTCTGTTTGGAGTTCTGAAGGCTTCTTGTATGTTCATGGGCATCTCTTTCTCTAGGCTAGGGAAGTTTTCTTCTACAATTTTGTTGAACATATTTACTGGGCCATTAAGATGTAAATCCTTGCTCTCATCTATACCTATTATCCTTAAGTTTGGTTTTCTCATTGTGTCCTGGAATTCCTGGATGTTTTGAGTTACCAGCTTTATGTATTTTGCATTTTCTTTGACTGTTGAGTCAATGTTTTCTATGGTATCTTCAGTACCTGAGGTTCTTCTATCTCTTGTATTCTGTTGTTGATGCTTTCATCTATGACTCCTGAACTTTTCCAAAGTTTTCTATCTCCAGAGATACCTCACTTTCTGTTTTCTTTATTGTTTCTACTTCCACTTTTAGATCCTGGATAATTTTGTTCAGTTCCTTCACTTGATTGTTTGTGTTTTCCTGTACTTCTTTAAGGGATTTTTGTGTTTCCTCTTTAAGGGCTTTTACCTGTTGTCTGAAGTTCTCCTATATTTCTTTAATGGAGTTATTAAAGTCTTTCTTGAACTCCTCTATCAGCATCATGAGATACGATTTTAAATCCAACTCTTGCTTTTCCGGTGTGTTGGGGTATTCCAGAATTGCTGTGGTGGGAGAACTGGGTTCTGATATTGCCATGTGGCCTTGGTTTCTGTTGGTAGGGTTCTTGTGCTTGCCTTTCATCATCTGGTGCTAGTTGGTATTCTTGTCTCTGGCTGGAGTTTTTTCCTCCTGTGGGCCTGTACTCCTTGTGTCCTTACTCCGCTGAGCTCAAAAGTGAAAGCACTGCTGGGAGATCAGTCTCTCTCTCTCTCTCCTGGCAGGCTATGCACAGAAGACTGTGGAGTCTCCTGGCTCCCTGATGCAAATGGCTGCAGGCAGGAAGACTTCAGTCCAAGCTGTTCCACTGATCTTAGGCCCTGTGTGCTCCTAGCTGGTCCCCTCCAGAGAGAAGGTGGAGATCTCACCTCTGTGCTCATAAAGTGAAAGCCTGCTGGGAGATCACTTCCTCCTGACCGGCTATGCACAGAAGGCTGTGGAGTCTCCTGACTCCCTGGTGCAAATCAGTAGTAAACTTTTGAAAGAGATAAAAAGTAGATCTCCTGAGCTCGCTCTCTCTGTCTCTGTCTCTCTCTCTCTCTCTCTCTCTCTCTCTCTCTCTCTCTCACACACACACACACACACACACACCAAGAACAAATTATTGACTCCCCCTCCCTCAAGTTAGCTCAAATATGTGAAGACAAGCTTTCCAGCACATAGCTATCTAACCTCCTAGTTATCCAACTCACCCTGCCATGACAGTTTATGAATATCTACTCTCTACTCCTAAAACATTTCTTCTGCTCATTGTTCCAGCATTACCTAGTGAATCTGAAACATCAGAAAAATGTTACTTCACTGACATAATATTCAAATTTTCATTACCAGAAAACACTAGAGTGGGGTTTGGGGACAGACTGGTGTGAATTGCTTATGTGCTATTGCTTCTGGGCCACCAGGAAAGTCCCAGGCTCAGGCTGCACCCAGGATCTTTCCCCAAACTCTCTTGCATGTGTATTCTCTTCCCAAGGTTAAGTTTCCCCTGGATTATCTCTCCAGCTACAGAAAGGATGTACTAGTCTAATTAGCCTTGTTATCGAGGATTTAGGGTTCTGCAATCTATACTAAAAGTATTCCCTTGTTGGGAAAAGTCACAATGCCACATATTGTCTCCAGAATCACACTAGTGCAACGATCCTGTAGGGTACGGAAATTGAGATGCAGCCCTCACCTACCAAGCTCAGAAATGGCTTCTGATTGGCCACAGGAAGTGACTATCCAGGGACCTTAATTGGCTTGCATTGGCTCTTGGCTGCCCCAGTGAGCATTTCTAATTATCTGACCAAACATTGCTTCCAGAAGGCATTCACATCCTCATATATACACAGTAGAAGAAATTGCCTTAGTGTAGATATTTTCGCCTTCATATGGAGTTTGATGATGATCACTCACTTCAATTTTTAATAAAATAGTTATTATCTGCAAGCCGTTTTTCCCAGCTTCTGAGATGCTTAGGTTAATTAAGAACAGAGACTAAAGAATAAAAAAAATTTAATAGTATTGTATCTCAAATAGACGATAGGAGCAAAGCCTCAAAGTTCAATTTCCTTATGGAAACCATGCATTCATAGGAAGTTATGCATCTTGAAAACTGTAAAACAATAGAAGTGGACTTTAAAACCACTATCTTGTGATAAATCAGCATGTCAGACTCTATCCCTAAGTATATATACACACATACATACACTTGAGTCAGACTGATTTGGGGGCCTTTGAACCACAGTGCAGCAGGGGGGCTCAGCCAGAGTTTGTCTGAATTTCTGTTCAGGCACAACCCTGAGGTAAAAATTATGAGGATAAAATAAGTAACTTTTCTCAAAGCTTTTAAAAATGCCACACGGGAACATTTAGAACTGCACCTGATTAAGCATGGCCTAGGTAGCTTGACACACAAAATTAATCACCATGGGAGCTCCTGGACTGGAACCCTTGGCTACATCTCTGAGGCCCTATCAATCTTCACAGCATTTGGTAAATGCCACAAATTGATCTTTACAGGAAGGAATTATGTTTTCCTTTTATTTTTATTGAATAAATTCTCTATTTGCATTTCATTTTCCTTTCTCTGCTTCCCTGCCCCACAAAGGTCCCCCATGCCCTTTTCCCTCCCCGTGTTCTCCCAACCTGACAGTTTGTCAATCCTCATCCACCCATGATGTCATTCTACTGTTGTTAACTACTTTAATTACTGTTAGTGCCTGATCATAAACCCTTCCTTATCTGATGTTTGTATGTGTGAACATTGACAATTTTAAAAAGCTGATAGTGCTTTAAGTTGCCATTAAAATGAGTTTACATGTTTAACATGAGAGTGAAGAAATGTTGTTATACATGTAATAATAAAAGTTGAGGCTTCCCATCCAGCCAGTAGCAGGAAAGCCAGACCTAGCCAGCTTGCCAGGTGATCAGACCCTGCCAGCGGAACCAGGTACCGGAGACAGCACGAGTTTAAGACCTCCGGGGACTCAGGTCTGGAGCAGGAACTGTGCACAGAGTAGGGGTGTGGAGTACAGCGGCCATGCCTGCGCTCTGCGCTCGCAGGCCAGACCCCGAACCCCCTGCAGGCAGCGCCATCTTGTCTGCAGCTTCCCATCCAGCCGGTAGCAGGGAAGCCAGACCTAGCCAGCTTGCCAGGTGCTCAGACCCTGCCGGCAGAACCAGGATAAGCAACAATTCTTGTTTATTAAGAAGAGTGAGGACCAGCGATAGCGGCAGGCCTCCATATTGCAACCAGGACACAACTGGAAAGGTGCAGGTAGAGACTCCGTCTGGGGCTAGAGCAGGGAGAGCTGCTAAGCTCTCGCCCACAGGCGGACCCAGGCGCCTAGGCTCTGCAGCACGTCCCTGCGAGCTTAGGCCATGCACCGAGGCAGCTGGAACCACCCAGCTCCCCAGGACCCTGGACCAGCGATAGCGGCAAGCCTCCATATTGCAACCAGAACACAGCTGGAAAGGCACAGGTAGACAGATTCCATCAGGGGCTACCACGTGGGGGGATCTGCTAGGCTCTCGCTACTAGGCAGGCCCAGCAGCGCATGCCGAGGCTCTGCTGCACTCCCCCACACTTCCCGGAGACCTCAGGCCGTGCACAAAGTCAGCGGGTGGCAGCCAGCTCGTGATCCCGTTGAGCAACAATCACGCATAACCACCAATAGAGAAACAACAGGTAAGCCCAGCCTCACAGGAGATTCAAACACCAGCCAGTGACAACAAGGTCAACCAACACCAGAAATAACCAGATGGCAAAAAATAAATGAAGGAATGTCACTAACAGAAATCAAGGCAACATGACAGCATCTGAACCCAGTTTGCCAACAACAGGAAGCACTGAATACCCCAAAACACCAGGAAAACAAGACTTGGATATAAAATCACTGGTCAGGATGCTGGTAGCTGAACACATAGAAAAATCTCGTAAAGAAATAGAAGAGAAAATGGATCAAAAGTTAGAAGCCTTTACAAGGCAAATACAAAAATCACTTCAAGAAATGCAGGAGAAGATGGATCAAAAAGAAGAAGACAATAAGGAGGAAAGACAAAAATCACTTAAAGAAATACAGAAGAACGTGGGCCAACAAGTAGAAGCTATGAAAGAGGAAACACAAAAATCTATTAAAGAAATACATGAAAACACAATCAAGCAAGCGAAAGATCTGAGCACATCCATCCAGGTACTAAAAACAGAAGTAGAAACAACTAAGAAATCGCAGAGGGAGACAACATTGGAAATAGAAAACCTTGGGAAGAAATCAGGAGCCATAGATGCAAATATCAACAATAGAATACAAGAGATAGAAGACAGAATCTCAGAAGCCGAAGATACCATAGGAACCATTGATTCAACAGTCAAAGAAAATACTAAATGCAAAAAGGCTGTAACCCAAAACATCCAGGAAATCCAGGACACAATGAGAAGACCAAACCTAAGGATTATAGGTATAGACGAGAATGAAGATGTACAAGTTAAAGGGCCAGCAAATATCTTCTACAAAATTATGGAAGAAAACTTCCCCAACCTAAAGAGAGAGATGCCCATGAATATACAAGAAGCATACAGAACCCCAAACAGACTGGATCAGAACAGAAATACATCCCGTCACATAATAATCAAAACTCCAAATGTACTAAACAAAGAAAGAATATTAAAGGCAGCAAGAGAAAAAGGCCAAGTAACTTATAAAGGAAGACCTATCAGAATAACACCAGACTTCTCACCTGAGACCATGAAAGCTAGAAGATCCCGGGCAGATATAATGCAAACTCTAAGAGAACACAAACTTCAGCCAAAACTACTTTACCCAGCAAAGCTCTCAATCACCATAGATGGAGACATCAAGGTATTCCATGACAAAACCAAATTTGCAAGATATCTTTCCACAAATCCAGCCCTACAAAGGATAATAGGGGGAAAACACCAAGACAAGGACGGAAACTACACCTGGGAAGAAGCAAGATAGAAACCTCCTCTCATCAAACCCAAAAGAAGGTAACCTCTCGAATATAAAAAAATAAATAAAATAAATAAATATAATTTCAAAAATGTCTGGAGGAAATAATTACTATTCCTTAATATCTCTTAACATCAATGGATTCAATTCCCCAATAAAAAGACATAGATTAACAGACTGGATATGGAAGCAGGACCCTACATTTTGCTGCATACAGGAAACACATCTCAGCGTCAAAGACAAACACTGCCTTAGAGTAAAAGGCTGGAAGACAATTTTACAAGCAAATGGTCTCAGGAAACAAGCTGGAGTAGCCATTCTAATATCAGATAAAATTGACTTCCAACCTAAAATCATCAAAAGAGACTCTTGCTGGCCAAAGGGAAAATCCACCAAGAAGAGCTCTCAATACTGAACATCTATGCTCCAAATGCAAGGGCACCCTCATTCGTAAAAGAAACCTTACTAAAGCTTAAAGCACACATTACACCTAACACAATAATTGTGGGTGACTTCAACACTCCACTCTCCTCAATGGACCGATCAGGAAAGCAGAAACTAAACAGGGACACAGTGAAACTAATTGAAACTCTGGACCAATTGGATTTAACAGATATATATAGAACATTTCATCCTAAAGCTAAGGAATATACCTTTTTCTCAGCTCCACATGGTACCTTCTCCAAAATAGACCATATAATTGGTCACAAGACAGATGTCAACAAATACAAGAAGATCGAGCTAATCCCATGCCTCCTATCAGATCACCATGGAGTAAGAGTGGTCTTCAATAACAACAAAAACAACAGAAAGCCCACATACACATGGAAACTGAACAATACTCTACTCAATGACACCTTGGTCAAGGAAGAAATAAAAGAAGAAATCAAAGACTTTTTAGAATTCAATGAAAATGAAGGTACAACCTACCCAAATCTATGGGACACAATGAAAGCAGTGCTAAGAGGAAAACTCATAGCTCTAAGTGCATCCAAAAAGAAACTGGAGAGAGCATACACTAACAGCTTAATGGCACACCTTAAAGCCCTGGAAGAAAAACAAGTTAATTCACCCAGGAGGAGTAGAAGACAAGAAATCATCAAACTCAGGGCTGAAATCAATCAAATAGAAACAAAGAGAACCATACAAAGAATCAACAAGACCAGGAGCTGGTTCTTTGAGAAAATCAACAAGATAGATAACCCTTAGCCAGACTAACCAAAGGACACAGAGACAGTATACAAATTAACAAAATTAGAAATGAAAAGGGAGACATAACAACAGAAACTGAGGAAATTCAAAAGATCATCAGATCCTACTACAAAGGTCTATACTCAAAACAACTGGAGAATCTGGAGGAAATGCACAATTTCCTAGACCGATACCAAATACCAAAATTAAATCAGCATCAAGTAGATCAGCTAAATAGTCCCATAACCCCTAAAGAAATAGAAGGGGTTATAGAAAGACTCCCAACCAAAAAAAGTACGGGACCAGATGGTTTTAGTGCAGAATTCTACCAGACCTTCAAAGAAGACTTAACACCAATACTCTTCAAACTATTCCACAAAATAGAGACAGAAGGGACACTGCCCAAGTCATTCTTCGAAGCCACAATTACGCTAATACCTAAACCACAAAAAGATCCAACAAAGAAAGAGAACTACAGGCCAATTTCTCTTATGAATATAGATGCAAAAATACTAAATTAAATTCTTGCTAACTGAATCCAAGAGCACATCAAAACGATCATCCACCATGATCAAGTAGGCTTCATCCCAGGGATGCAGGGATGGTTCAATATACGGAAATCCATCAATGTAATCCACTACATAAACAAACTGAAAGAAAAAAACCACATGGTCATCTCATTAGATGCTGAAAAAGCATTCGACAAAATTCAGCATCCTTTCATGCTAAAAGTCTTGGAAAGCAGGAATTCAAGGCCCATACCTAAACATAGTAAAAGCAATCTACAGCAAACCAGTAGCCAACATCAAAATAAATGGAGAGAAACTTGACGCATTCCCACTAAAATCAGGGACTAGACAAGGCTGCCCTCTCTCTCCATATCTTTTCAATATAGTACTTGAAGTTCTAGCAAGAGCAATTAGACAACATAAGGAAGTCAAAGGGATACAAATTGGAAAGGAAGAAGTGAAACTATCATTATCTGCAGACGATATGATAGTTTACCTAAGCGACCCAAAAAACTCCACCAGAGAACTTCTACAGCTGTTAAACAACTTCAGCAAAGTGGCAGGTTATAAAATTAACTCAAGCAAGTCAGTGGCCTTCTTGTACTCAAAGGACAAGCAGGCTGAGAAAGAAATTAGGGAAATAACACCCTTCACAATAGCCACAAACAACATAAAGTATCTCGGCGTAACTCTAACCAAACAACCGAAAGATCTGTACAACAGGAACTTCAAGTCCTTGAAGAAAGAAATCGAAGAAGACCTCAGAAGATGGAAAAATATTTCTTGCTCCTGGATTGGCAGGATCAATATAGTAAAAATGGCCATCTTGCCAAAAGCAATATACAGATTCAATGCGATCCCCATCAAAATCCCAACTCAATTCTTCATAGATCTAGAAAGAGCAATTCTCAAATTCATCTGGAGCAACAAAAAACCCAGGATAGCTAAAACTATTCTCAACAATAAAAGGACTTCTGGGGGAATCAATATCCCTGACCTCAAGCAGTACTACAGAGCAATTGTGTTAAAAACTGCATGGTATTGGTATAGCAACAGGCAAGCAGATCAATGGAACAGGATTGAAGACCCAGAAATTAACCCGCAGACTTATGGTCACTTGATCTTTGATAAAGGAGCCACAACCATCCAGTGGAATAAAGATAGCCTTTTCAACAAATGGTGCTGGTTCAACTGGAGGTCAACATGCAGAAGAATGCAAATTGACCCACTCTTATCTCTTTGCACTAAGATCAACTCCAAGTGGATCAAGGACCTCCACATAAAACCAGACACACTGAAACTATTAGAAAAGAAACTTGGGAAGACCCTGGAGGACTTGGGCACAGGGGAAAAGTTCCTGAACAGAACACCAATAGCTTATGCTCTAAGATCGAGAATCGACAAATGGGACCTCATAAAATTACAAAGTTTCTGCAAAGCAAAGGACACTGTCAGAAGGACAAAACGGCAACCAACAAAGTGGGAAAAGATCTTCACCAACTCCACATTCGACAGAGGGCTAATATCCAATATATACAAAGAACTCAAGAAGTTAGAACGCAAAGAAACAAATAACCCTATCAAAAAATGGGGCACAGAGCTAAACAAAGAATTTTCACCAGAAGAAATTCGGATGGCCGAGAAACACCTTAAAAGATGTTCAACATCATTAGTCATCAGGGAAATGCAAATCAAAACAACCCTGAGATTCCACCTCACACCAGTCAGAATGGCTAAGATTAAAAACTCAAGAGACAACAAGTGCTGGCGAGGATGTGGAGAAAGAGGAACACTCCTCCACTGTTGGTGGGATTGCAAAATGGTAAAACCGCTCTGGAAATCAGTTTGGCGGTTCCTCAGAAAATTGGGCATGTCACTTCCAGAGGACCCTGGCATACCACTCCTGGGCATATACCCAGAGGATTCCCCTGCATGCAATAAGGACACATGCTCCACTATGTTTATAGCAGCCTTGTTTATAATAACCAGAAATTGGAAGGAGCCCAAATATCCCTCAAAGGAGGAATGGATACAGAAAATGTGGTATATTTATACAATGGAATACTACTCAGCAATTAAAAATAATGAATTCATGCAATTTGTAGGTAAATGGTTAAACCTGGAAAATATCATCCTGAGTGAATTAACCCAATCACAAAAGAATGCACATGAAATGCAATCACTGATAAGTGGATATTAATGAGCCCAGAAGCCCTAAATACTCAAGACACAAATAGCAAGTCAAATGATTCCCAAGAAGAAGAAAGGAGAGGACCCTGGGCCTGTAAAGATTGCATCCAGTTTAGTAAAGAAACCGAGGCGGGAGGGGGAATGATTGGGGAACAGTTGGGGGGGAGAGGAACTATGAGAACTATGGTGGGTGGGAACTGGGAAAGGGGAAAGCCTTTGGAATGTAAACATAGAATGTAGAAAATAAAATTTAAAAAAAGAAAATGTAAATTAAAAAAAAGTTGAATCAAGTTTCCAACTAGATTGATAGCAGTATTACATAATCAATATATAGTATTAATATAATAATGAGTATATACTGTGTCAATGATATATATTTCTTTTCTAGGCTTGCACAGATATTTCTCAATTCTGTAGGTTGTTTTATTACTTTGTTGAGTGATTCAACATCTTAATTTAAAATAACAGATCTTTTGAGCAGTGAAGAACACACACTGCTCTTGCAGATAGAAATTTAGTCTTAGTCCCCACATTGAGTGATTCACAACCACCTGTAATATCACCACACTGAGTGACTCACAAGCACCTCACCACACTGACTCACAACCACCTCCAGCTTCACCTCTGGGAAAATACTATGCCTCTAGCCTCCACAGTCACCTGATCCTCTCTCTCTCTCTCTCTCTCTCTCTCTCTCTCACACACACACACACACACACACACACACACACACACACACACAGTTAAAAATAAAACCAAATCTTATTTGAAGTTTAAAAAATAACAAGAGATCTCAGCTCAGAGTTCAAGTAGCCGAATAATTCTCCAGTAGCAGACAAGGTATGATTTGGGCATGTGAAGAGGGTCTACAAGCTTTGTTTTTGAGGGGAAACAGTATCCCTCATCATGAAGATGAAAGGTAATGCATAATAAAAATATGCAGAAAGCACCATTTGTAGCTTACAGACAACCAGCAGGGCAGAAAGGGATGGTCTAAAACTGTGAGTGCTGGTCAGGGTGCTACTTCCTCAAAGTTCTGGGTAGTTTTTTGTCAACTTGACCCAAACTAAGGTCATCTGAGAGGAAGGAACCTCAATTAAGAAAAGGCTTCCATAAGACCAGGTGATAGACAAGCTTGTAGGCATTTTCTTAATTGTTGATTGATGAGGAAGAAACTAACCTATTGAGGATTGTGCCATCCCTAGATTGGTGATCCTGGGTTCTATAAGAAAACAGAGCAAGCCAAGAAGAGTAAGCCAATAAGTAGGACTTTTTCATGGCCTCTGCATCAGCTCCAGTCTCCAGGTTCCTACCCAGTCTGAGTTCCTAGTTCGACTTCCTTTGATAAGAAACAGTAATATAGAATTGTAAGCCAGATAAAGCCTTTCCTCCCCAATTTGTTTTGTGGTAGTGGTGCTTTGTCACAGCAATAGAAACCCTAAGACACTAGTCATTGGCCAGTGGCATTAAGCCAGTTTATCACAGACTTGTCTACTCAAAAGCTCCAGGGGTATCCCAGGCCTACATCAAGCACAAGAAAGCCCATTGCCCCGACTCCTTAATGAAGAGCCCTTTACTTCCAGGGCTTTCTGAGGAAACTTTTAGAAAGAGCCCTGTGGGTCAAAAACTGATCAACCTGCTCACGGAGGCAATGGTTCCAGTACGATCATCTTGGGTAATATAGGGAAAGCCTGTCTCAAAAACAAAACAAATTACAATATCTATATACTGTTAATCCTTCAGGGGTTTCCAGACTGGAATAGTTTCCATGCCATAATGGCAAAAAATGAACTAGAATAAGCCCAATCATGGATTGTCTTCCCTCTGCTGTGTGGATCCTCATGGATAGTTATTAAATATGCTCTCTCCGGTCTTCTTATTTTCTGAAAAGTAGCTGGTCAGGTAACAGAAAGTCTATTTATTTCTGAGTTTCAAAAGCAGCATTTAGCCAGACTGAGTTTTCGGGAAGCAGTTGAGTTTTATGCTACTACTTTTAGAAATAGAAAAAAAAAATGAGATCAGTCTTACATACATGAGATATAATGTCTCATGCCTGATCTAAGTCATCATAAGCCCTGATATAACACAGGTCATAGGTCATTTTTTATGATGTGTGTTTAGAGAATAAAAAATTATTTGTGAATAATAAAGATTTCTTAATTATGTTTTATGAGTCCTTAATATTCAATTCTTAAAATCAATGACAAAAACTTTCTAAACTAACAATAAAATGTCACAAAATTATCAAGTTCAGGAAACAACTCCCTCCTCAGGGTTAAAACATAGGATGGGATTGGAACTGAGAACAGACTTTGGGAAAGCTGTCGTACAGGATAACGTTCAGAGCTTTGAAAAAGCACCATCCTCAACCAGGGACTGTGTCGCTGAGCATGGAGGTGAGACTCCATGTGCAGAATTCAGATACCATAAGAGGAGAGACTAGTAGGTGCTCCTACTGTCTCAAGGACACTATAAGACCAATTTCACAAAGTTCAGAAACCAGAAAGTTCAATTGTGTCTTTAAGAACAGAATGTCATTGTCAAATTAAAGATTTAAAGCTGGTGTGGTGATGACAGGCACCCAAAATATCAGCAAACAAGAAGGACTTTATTCTTTCTCCTCCAGCTCTGCAGTTCTCTCTGTCCAAATTGTAAGAGCAACATAAACCCAGCTCCCAACAAAATCCTATCGCATTAATTTTACAAGACTCTGAAGAATGTCATAGGTTCCAAATAAATTCTTCTTTGTTCCTGTTCCGTAATAAGAAGTCAGCTTCCCATTGGAAGTCAGTGCTAGTGTATCCATGTAGTAGGCTCTTCTCACTGACCCATTGATTAAATGATGTGAGTACTCAAAAACAAACAGCAAACCCGGGTTTAGATCCACTGCTATGAACCCAGTGAGAACCCAAACCTCCAAAGTGTTGAATCTCAAAATTAAAACAATGAAATCTATAAATGCATAAGGAGAACTGATCTTACACTATCTGATTGCTGGTCGTGTATAGTGCTCCATGTACTCAGACTATAGGATACAGCCTACAGGAGAGGCTGATGGTTCAAGATACACATTTACTATAAGTAGGGAAGTAAATCTCCCCTTCCGGAGTTTTTAAGACTAAACCCAACATTGCTGCAGAAATTTCACATGGAGAGACATATGGAATCAAACACTGTATGTCCTCCATGTCTGAAGACAGGAAGCATGGCACATCATGACTAAGTCAAATGGGAATGTGTTCAATCAAGCATGTGAAGACCCTGGAAAGAGAATTAGGGAGAAGGAGAGAGACCCTATTTGCCTTGTTACCTTTACTGAGGGTCATGAAGTACATAAGAAAATGCATGAAGGAAAGTCGCTGATGTGTTCTAACGTGTCCAGATCATAGTCAGAGATGGAAAGAAAGGGAACTTAAGTGAGAGTCCAGTTTTATTTCACTGATGGATTTGATCTGTTGGGGCATGAGGAGTGTGGGTGTTCATTCCCTATTGTGGAGACTTTGATATTTAGAAAAATATGGGATTCTTAAGGATGGATAATAAAATAAAGTACCCTACAGGACAGACTACAATGCTTTCAGTTTGATCTCTTACACATGCCAGGTGTCTGTGGAGATGCATCAAGGATGGTGTTGTGTAAGAAGCTACTGAGACAGCAGGTAGTCAACAGTAGCAGTAGCCTCGGGGAGGTGCAAACCATGTTGCTAACTTCCTGCATAGCACCAATCCCTGTCTTCATGGTGTCCAAAAGTTCTTGCAAACTCTTTTTATGTGCTCTTAATTTTTTAAATACATTTCTTGGTTGAGTCTATTTCTTCTGTTTTATCTTCAAGTCTATTCTATCTGATCCATTCTACTGGAAAGGCTTTTCAGTTGGCTGAGTGAATTGCTCGGTCCCACAAATGTCAACTCAATTTTCTTCAGTATTGCTATTTCTTTATTGATTTTACTTTTCAAATCCTGAATTGTGTTCATTATTTCTTTTTCTTAACCTTTGCTTAGAAGTTTATTCCTATCCTCTGTAAGTTCGTTGGAATGTTTGTTCATGACCTCTATAAAGTTCTTGAATTTTTAATCATGTTTCAGATTGTTCTCTTATATTTTGTGTACTTCGATTCATCTTGGTAATTCTCCCTGGAGGACATAGGACTAGTGAGTCATGCATGGGACACAACATGTTGGCATTTTATCTTGTTTGTGGTTTTGCCATGTGACATGAGCGTGTGGTCTTCTACTGTTGGTCATGTGTCTGAGATAACATGCTAGCCTACCTCTGTTAAGTGCAGGTTTGGGTCTGGTTTTGCTGTTACCCAAGCTTGATTTCAGATCAGTTATGAAGAGTTGGTATGTCAGACCTTCAGATACTTTGTGTTGACTTTTCATAGATATTTATTTTTATTTTATGTGTATGGGTGTTTTTCCTGAATACATCTAAATACACTGCATGTTTTCCTGATGTAACCGAGGCCAGAAGACTGTACTGGATCTCCTGGCACTGGTATTAAAGACAGTTGTAAACACCATGTGTATCCTAGGAATTGATCCTCTATCCTCTGCAGAAAGGGCTATTAATCACTGAGCCGGGACAGATCTTCCTACCACACCAGGTGCAAGCTGCACTAGTGAGATAGACATGAGAATGTGAAGATAGTGAAGGTTGAAGGAGATTTGGGCCCTCATCTGACTGGAAAGGTATCCAACCCTTGGGACTCCAGCTAAGCTTGGAGTATAGGGCTAGGGCAGACAGTGGAGATCAGGGTCATTTGCCAGGCTGGGCTGGTGTGCAGACTGCATGACCTGAGCTAGGTTTGGTAGTGTGGGGACAGCATGGACATGTTGTAGCCTAGCTCACTCAAAAGACTGGACTGGCATGGGCTGCATAACCGAAGCTAAGACTTCACATATGTTAATTATGAAACCCCTGCAGTAGCTGAGCCTAACAGCTATCCATAGAGGGATCATTTTGTTTAATGATTTTAAACCATCTTCCACAGTGATGACCTTTGACTAGAATTTGTGTAATGTGCAAATTCTTTAGCTCTGTCTAGGCATGGAATTTTAAAAATGAACTTCATTCCCATGCCTCTACATCACTAATCATCTATTCAGTTTTTTTCCCAACTCTCAGACCATCCAGCTAAATATAAATACACCCTTCCACTGATATCAGAAAATCACACAGAGATCTTTAAAGAAGGCTGTGTGGGTGTTTATTTTGTTATAATTTCATTAGGAATTTTCCATGAAAGCATTGGCTTTAAAAAAAAAAGACACTTGGGCCGTGGCGGCGCACCCCTTCAAGCCCAACACTTGGAAGGCAGAGGCAGGCAGATTTCTGAATTAAAGACCAGCGTGGTCTACAGAGTGAGTTCTAGGACAGTTGGGCTACACAGAGAAACCCTGTCTCAAAAAACCAAAACAAACAAACAAAACAAAAACAAAAACAAACAAAAAACCCCACAATATAGCAGAAGTTAGTTTTGACAGCACTTACTATACCTGCTCCTGGAACTTCTTGTACCTCTTGCAAGAGCTCATGTTAGATTTTTTGTGTGTTTGCATATATTGTGTATCTGTGTATATGCATCCACAGGCAGGAATGAGTGCATGCTCGTGTGTGTGTGTGTGTGTGTGTGTGTGTGTGTGTGTGTGTGTAAAAGAGAGAGAGGGGGGGGGTGATTAGTGGTATCAGACCAGCCTCTTTCAAATCATGAAACATGGCAATGTCCTTTGCCACTCCTACAGAAACATGAATGTGATATGCTATCTCAGCGGGGAGATGAAGTGGTAATTGCATCAACACGGTACCTTCCATCATAACGTCTTCACCCATAAATCAAAAGCATGATGGAATGATTCTTCTAAACAACAAATTATTTATATCCAAACTATGCATTCAGTAACAGGAAATATCTATAACAGAAATAATGTAACAGATCTGCAATCTCAGATCTTATTGAGTACATGGGGACTGTAATTTGAGCAGATGACCTGGCCCCCCCAGAACCACGTCGGGCAGAACCACTGATTGGTCCGTGATCTCCATAAGCGACAGCTCAACGATGAAGAAAGCTGCATGTGGTGGTTCTAGAGGGTAAGGATGAAGTCACCCACCAGAACTTTCTTCAGAGATTTCCTGGGAATGGATGACAAGTGCAAGAGGAATACTAGATTTATGTAAGGGTCAAGTGAATATAGACAAGTCACAGTGAGATAGCAAATCTAACCCATGAGTATGACTACAGTAACAAATAATACTAGGTACTATGTAAGTAAAAAGGGCGGTGCTGTTAAGTATGTGGCGTTGTGAGCATCCAGGCTTAGTAACTGGGCCAAGGTTACCTGATATGGCCAAAAGGAAAGAAACTAGACTCAAATTGGAGAGTGCCCAACTGAGGCTGTGACAGTTTTATTGAGAGCAAGCATTCTTTTTAAACCTTTATCAGAAACAGGATATAATAACAATCGCCAGGATCAATTGTTACCTACAGTTGTAGCTGCCAGAATACAATGAAGTCTTCAAGCTATCCAGGATACACAAGGTTAAAGTCTAAGACCAACTGTCCTGTCAAGCTCCCCTGCTTCCTTGACTTCTAAGGGAACATACAGAGAAACACAGCCCAGCCTGTCTGTCCCTGCCTGAGGGAGTGCATTGTTCTCTCAGGAACTAGAAGACACATTGTGCCCCAGGGGCCATAAACTCTAACCTGGAAAATCTTCGATGCATGCCTCTCAAGGCCACTAAGCCAAGCAGGTTTCCTACAAAGAGTGACGGCTTTTCTACATTCCTGATGGGAATATGAACAGTAAGGCAGCTGTGGCTAGTGCTTCTCCTAACAAGTTAAATGCATGATTTCTGCAAGGTGTAGCCATTTTGCTTCTTTGTATACACATGAAGAGAAATAAAATTTAATTACACACTAGAACATGAATGAATTTTATGAACATTTTGCTGAAACAAAGCAGTCACAGATGACAAATAATGTCTGATTTCACTTGTTAGATGTACCTAGCTTGGTCAAATAAATACAAAGTAGAGTGGTAGTTAGCAAGACATTGAGCGGGTGCCTGAAAGAGGGAAAGGTCATGCAATGGGCACAGCTTTGGTTTTATAACATAACTGTGAAGAGGAGATACACGGAGGTGAATGTGCTTCACCCCCTCTGAACGTCACATTTAAAATGGAAAGATGGTATGTTTATGTTATGTCATTTTTTTATTTGAATTTCACTTTGAATTTACTTGAATTTTATTCCAAAAAACATCTTGTCCCTATGCATCTTGTAAATGTGCATCACTGTGTGCTTGCATTCACCCAGTGAATGTCCAACGTACTTCTCAATAAACTAATTTCTTTGATAATTGTGAGGACATCAAGCATTCACTGTTTTTATACCACCTGGCCTGGTTGGATTATAGGAATTTTAATTTTCTACTTCATCTTTGATTAATTCAATGCTCCACTGTTCATTTAAAAAAAAAAGTATTATTCAGTCTTCAAGTGTTCATGTAGTTTCTGTGGTTTACCCATGCTATTATTTTTTTACTTAATTACACTGTGATCTGATAAGATACAAAGACAACTTTTCATTTATTAAGGATTGATTTGCAGCCTATAGTATGATCAGTTTAATGCAATATCCATTGATATCCCAATGATATTCTTTACAAAACTGGAACAAACAATGATACAATTCATATGTCAACATAAAAGACCACAGATATCCAAAGTAACAATACTGGGGATTCGCAATATCTGTACTTTAATTATAATACAAAGCCATACTGACAAAGACAGCACAGTTTTGGGGCAAAAAAGAAAAATAAAAATAGACACATAGACCAATTTCTAGAGGACCCAGGAACAAACTTTAACTAGGACAAAATAAATATCTGGAAAACATCATCCTAAGCGAATTAACCCAATCACAAAAGAATACATATGAAATGCAATCACTGATAAGTGGATATTAAAGAGCCCAGAAGCTCTGAATACTCAAGGCACAATTAGCAAATCAAAAGATTCCCAAGAAGAAGGAAGGAGAGGACGCTGGTCCTGAAAAAACTGGCTCCAGTTTTGTAGGAGAGTACCAGAACAGAGAAAAGGTTGGGGGGTGTTTGGGGAATGGGTGGCGGTAAGAGGACTTATGGGACAGATGGTGAGGGGGGAACTGGGAAAGGGGAAAGCCTTTGGAATGTAAACAAAGAATATAGAAAAAAAAGCCCTTTACTATTTTGATTTATGATTCCATGGTTCTTGTTAGCTGGGGCTGAAGAATCAACTGTGATTAACAAGATACAAGAACTATTGAAGTGATACCTTTACGTTACTGGGACAATTGGTTCTGGTTAGCTGGAGCTAAGAAATTAGTAGTGATTACGATGAGACCAGCATCACGGAGGTGAAATTTTCTAGGAAATTATTTCTGAGAACACAGAGAAGCTATTTCCAGAGGCAGCCCATGTTGTACCGCATGCTGGCAGCCGGGCTTGGTAATATTTAAGAGTCACACAGGTAGTGCTGGTTTTGAAGGCATGACGGGGTCCTAAAGAACAGCTCAGGTTTGGCACTGTGAAAGGCCAAGAGAGGCCATTGGTAAAGGTGCAGCCTCAGTGAGGCCCAGGACTTTGCGGTCATGCAAAGGAGTTAAGACTTGGCACCAGGAAAAGGGCCTATGAGAAGCTATTGGCAAAAGTGCAGCCGGTTGCCGCAAGGGACCCAAGCAGTTTTAGAGATGCTAGTACCATGGGATGACCACCAAGAGCAGCAGCAGCAGCGGTAGTGGCCTGGGGCAAGCCAGTAAGCCACATTTCTCCATTGCCTCTGCATCAGCCCCTGCCTTCCGGTTCCACCTCCAGGTTCCAGTCATTCTTGAGTTCTTTTCTTAACTTCTTCCAGTGATGGACTGTAATTGGGAAGTGTAAGCTGAATAATCCTTTTCCTACCCAACTTGCTTTGTGGTCATGGTGGTTCATCACATCAATAAAACCCTAAGATAGCACCCAAAATAAAACCTTTGCCAAACAATTAACTGACTAAGTGTCTGGAGAGATGGCTCAGTGACTGAGAGTTTAGAGTGCTCTTGCAGAGGATTTGGGTTCAATTCCCAGCACTTACAGGATAGTTTAAAACTGTCTATAACTCCAATTTCAAGGGATCTAAAATGGGCTTCTGGCCTCTGTGAGTACCAGGTCCACACATAGTACACAGATATACATGCAGGCAAAACACTTATATATACAAAAATAAATAAAAATTTAGAAATACAAATAACTGAGCTGAACAGGTAGTTTTCAAAAGAAGAAACATGAGTAAGTTAGTACACGAGGTATGGCGGGAGGAAGCTTATTCAGCTTGCTATTTCTTTTGCTCATTCTCTCGAAGCGAAGTTAATTCGTCCAGTCATTACAGCTGCTGATAACTTACTTTACTGGTATATTGTTAATCCCAAGAATCACAAGAGAAAGACTAGTACCATACTTTTTGAGCCAAATTTAAAGCAAGCTTGGTTTAAATATTGGCCAGGATCATGGATTCTGGCCAGGACCATTTCAGGGATCCCAGAAAATGGTGAGACACATTTTGCAGAAGTTTAAAAAAGCAAAACCTTAAGGCCGTCCTATTTCCTATCAGATTCAATCAGGCAAGCATATATTCTGACATACTTCCTGCCTGCATTCCTCCACCTACATCCAGTCAGCACATCTGGTGCAGCTGGGTCAGGCAAACTTGCTAGGGGAGTGAAAACATGTGGCCGATAAGAACCACAGTCCCCAGCAGTCTGCCCTTGGACAAGTAGGTCTTACAGATTAACTGTAGCCCTCACAATCTGAACTAGCATTTCCAAGCTTTGATCCTGGACTGAGAACCAGTTGCTCTCCAGAAAGCCTCCAAGTGTTCAGCATCAGTTGGGACCACCCAAGCCTCACGGACTGAGCAACTCTAGCATTGTCGGCCCCTCTATTGTGAGACAGCCACTGTGGGACAACTCTACCTGCTGAGCACCCAGCCTCAACTGGAGGGTAGGCCTCTCAGTGCGAGTCAGCGGTTGTTACTATTTAAAACATAGCTAATTTAGTAAATTGTATGTGTCGGTTCTGTTCCTCGGAGAAAGCCTGAATAACTCGGTGACCTATCAAACTCCCGATGAGTGGTGTCATTTAAGATGCACATAACCAGTTACTCGGTGATTCTCCCACTATGAATGACTCTATCAGCTGTGCTGATTTGGATGCAGTGATGCATTCTACAGGGAACAATGGCCCAACAAACGGATGATAATTTTCGTCATCTTGCTTTTGCCTGTACACCAGGCAGAGTTCGACTGTCTAGGAAGAAGGATCTGGGATAATCATAATAGTCTGGAGTACTAGGTGAAGCCTGGCCCTACAGACAGCAAAACTCACCCGAGTTATTAAATAAACCTGTTGCCAGGTTCCCAAGCAGAAAGATATACAAGCCCCTTCTGTTAAAGAGAAAAGCCTGAGTGTTTAACATTTCTGGTTTCCCTGGACTATCTGTGAGTCAAGGACCTTGCCTCTCTCCTGCTTAACATCTCACAAAGCATATTCGTGTTCAGTTTCGTTGCTGTTTTTAAGGTCATTAAGGTGTGTGGCAGTGCAGGAGATTGAAAACAGACCTATACACAAGCCAAGCCAGCACTCTGGTACTCCAGACCCCTCCAAAGTATTCTTTATATGCTTTTCATTGTCTTTAACCTGATTGAGAATACAGGCATGGCAGTAAGCCAGAGCACTTGCTGTAAGGCTTTTCTCTCCAGATGCCCCAAGCATTTATCCCTCCACCTCTCTATCTCAGTATTACTCTCCTGAAGGGGCCTGTGTTGCATGTGGAGAAAATGGGAACTTATATAGCATGTCATAACTATGCAAATCACTGTTTGGTAAGAATAAGAAAAATATCCAACTAAAATGTAAGAACTAGAAATTTTATTAAGTTGTCATGGCCTAACTATTAGCCAAGGTAAAACTTTTATCAAGACAATAATAGGTGCTGGAGAGATGGCTCAGAGGTTAAAAGGCTGCAATTCCCAGCACCCACAAGGCAGCTCACAACTGAGCTTTAACTCCTATAGCAGGGACTTGGAAACCCTCTTCTGGATTCCATGGGTACCAAGTATACATATGGTACACAGACATACATTCAGACAAACACTGTATACATAAAATAATAAAATGAAATTTGAAAAATAAACCAACAAATCCAGAATCCTTTAGGCACTGGGAAATATAGTGCCAGAAAAAAGGGATTCATTGGTATGAAAGATAAAAATCTGATAAGAATGGCTCTCATTGTTCATTTTCATTTGTTCTTCTGAAGGATTTGATTTATGGTTTTATTATAAGAAGCACTATTGGAAAGTATCACAGAGTTTCAATTTGAAATTCAACTATTCAATTTAAAGAAGAAACAATTACAAGTTCTAACCTCGGGAATGTTTAGGGATTCCTGGCTCTTTGGCTTGGAATCTCTCTAGGTCAGAGCTGTTGACCAAATTTCATGATGTGTGTGATGAGGGAGGCTTACTGAGCATGCCTTGAATGTGATTAACAGTGCCACTGATTTTGGTCCTGGAACACTACTTAATCACTCAAAGTCTTTGCTCATCTCTAAAGGTGGCCTTAGAATGTCTTCAGTGTGGATTTGTGATGAGCCTTAAACAGCGCTATAACTATGAGCACTAATAAATAAGCGTACAAAATGTCTGGGTTTACTGCAATCTTCTCAAATTATTCAATCACTTTCCTTAATGATCTTTTCCTTAAATATTTCCCATCTAATTTATCATTATAAAAATAATTACAAGTCCTATTACAGTTTTGATCATAAGGAATATGTAAGTCTTTTGTTAGAAATGGTTTTAGTGAAGTATTTTATTGAGAAAAGACTGGACTGACCATTGAGTACACACATGTAATATCAGCACATGGGGGCAGGAAGACCCAGCCTCAGATATGAATAGGTTTTGGGGCCAGCCCTAGCTATGAAAAGTCTTGTCTTAATAAGCCCACAAAGAAGTAAAAGAAAAACAAAAGAAAAAAAAAAGAACTGAATTCAGTGAAAGAAAAACTCTACAGGTTTTAGGTACAGTTGGAAGGTTACAAAGCTTGCAGATCTTCTGTGCTTCCTTATATTCTGTTTCACCCGGACCTGAAGCCACATGCATTAAATCGAGAGCACTGAGTCAAGTCTGATGAGATGCTCCGTGTGGATATGCAGCTTGCAATCAAATCCAGCAACACGCTGAACAGATCGTGAACCACCATCAACTTTATGGTATCTCAGGAATAATGATTGTTCAGTATATGTCAATCAATAATTGTAACAGTATATAAATTAGAATAAGGGATTAAATCACATGATCACTTCAGTAAATACAGAAAAATACAACGAAATTTGTTCTTTTATCATGAAAGGAAAAAAACCCTGAACATATTAGGAACATAAGTATCGCACCACAATATAAAAAGACAATGTGTAAACACACCCACAGCCAACATTACAATGACTGAGGAAATTTGAAAGCTTTTCCTCTGAGATCAGGAACAGAATACATGTGTCAACTCCCACCACTCTTATTCAAAGTAGTACTTGAAATATTATCCAGAATATTTAAGTAAGAGAAAGAAATGGAGGAAATTCCAATTGTCCCTATTTTCTACAAATAAAAGACCTGGAAGAGCCCAGCAGGAGATTTCTAGATTTGATGGAGAATTTCACTGAAATAGAAATATATAAAATCAGAACTTGTCCTGTATACCAATAACAAGCATTCTGAGGAAGAAATTGGGGAGGGGCCACATTTAAAATACCTTCCAAAGGATATATACCTACAAACAAACCCACCCAAATATATAAAACTGCTACAATGAAAACTGTACAACATGGAAGAAAGAAATTGAAGAAAACCTAGAAGTTCCTTTGCTCTTCAAACACAATCTTAAAATTCATTTGAAAACAGAAAGATCCCAAATAGCCAGTGTAATTCTGAGCGAGAAGATCAACTCTGGAGGTAGTAGAACACCTGACTTTAAAACACACACACACACACACACACACACACACACACACACACACACAACTGTAACAAAAAGTGATGTCACATACCTGTAATTCCGAAACATGGGAACCTGAGCCAGGGAGAGTGTTAAGTCCAGCTAGATGGCTGTGGTGGTTTGAATGTGCTTGGCTGACGTGGAAGCATCTGATTTCTTTGCAGAGTTAGTGTTGTCAAATGATGCTTTGCTGGGGCACACAGGTGAACGGATGGCTTGCTAAAGCAAACACGTGAAAGGATGCTTGATGGAGGAGTGTAAATATGACCCTCGGGCACTAGAAGACGAGCACTGAGCCTTGGTTTGGTTTGCTCTGAGTGGCTAGTCTTCATCAATGTCCGGTATTGTTCACCTTACATAGCATTGTTGAGCTCAACTTGGGGTAATGCTGCCATCGAGAGGAACTCGCCCAAGAACTGCAGTGAGGGTCCTGAAGCAGCTTGCTTGCTTCTTCCATAGCTTTGCCTCAGGCCAGTTGTAAGTTGCAGTTTCTTCAGGATTGGACTACAGCTGCTGGTCGATGCCTGGTGTCTGCCTGCCTAGAGGACTGCAGCTGCTGAATCGTGTTTGGTGTTTGCTACAGGGCTGAACTGCTTCCCAAGAAGATCAAGCTCACCCCAGAGAGCTACTGCTGAACAGGACCACTACCCCCATATCCAATAACTTGTTTCTTCTACTATCTCTTCTGGGTGGTGGGCTAGAGGAAAGGTTGATTCCTTATTAAAAGTAGGTTGCAAAAATGTATGCCTACCCTTGGCCCATGGGAAAAGCCTCTATTGGGTGGTGTGGCCTTGTTGGAGTAGGTGTGGCCTTGTTGAAGGAAATGTTCCAAAAATATATGTTTGGGGAAAAAAATAACCTCTTTATCAAATCGTGGTGGAAAGCTGGATGTCTACATATGAACGGCTATGTCACTGTTTCTCATACTATATAAACATCAATTCAAAGTCTATCAAACCCTTAATGGTATGTGAATACTTTAACACTGAGCTACATCCTGATCAAGATTTCTATTCAAGACCTAAATTTTTGAACCAAGAGAAACACTCTAAGATATAGGCATAGACAGTCTTTCTTTTTTTTTCATCTTGCAATTTTACTAAGAATTCATAAGAATTGCAAATTTACTAAGAATTCCTTTACTAAGAAAGGAAGAAGTGAAACTATCATTATTTGCAGACGATATGATAGTTTACCTAAGCAACCCAAAAAACTCCACCAGAGAACTTCTACAGCTGATAAACAACTTCAGCAAAGTGGCAGGGTATAAAATTAACTCAAGCAAGTCAGTGGCCTTCTTGTACTTAAAGGACAAGCAGGCAGAGAAAGAAATTAGGGAAATAACACCCTTCACAATAGCCACAAACAACATAAAGTATCTTGGCATAACTCTAACCAAACAACCGAAAGATCTGTACAACAGGAACTTCAAGTCCTTGAAGAAAGAAATCGAAGAAGACCTCAGAAGATGGAAAAATATTTCTTGCTCCTGGATTGGCAGGATCAATATAGTAAAAATGGCCATCTTGCCAAAAGCAATATACAGATTCAATGCGATCCCCATCAAAATCCCAAATCAATTCTTCATAGATCTAGAAAGAGCAATTCTCAAATTCATCTGGAGCAACAAAAAACCCAGGATAGCTAAAACTATTCTCAACAATAAAAGGACTTCTGGGGGAATCAATATCCCTGACCTCAAGCAGTACTACAGAGCAATTGTGTTAAAAACTGCATGGTATTGGTATAGCAACAGGCAAGCAGATCAATGGAACAGGATTGAAGACCCAGAAATTAACCCACAGACTTATGGTCACTTGATCTTTGATAAAGGAGCCACAACCATCCGGTGGAATAAAGATAGCCTTTTCAACAAATGGTGCTGGTTCAACTGGAAGTCAACATGCAGAAGAATGCGAATTGACCCACTCTTATCTCTTTGCACTAAGATCAACTCCAAGTGGATCAAGGACCTCCACATAAAACCAGACACACTGAAACTATTAGAAAAGAAACTGGGGAAGACCCTGGAGGACTTGGGCACAGGGGAAAAGTTCCTGAACAGAACACCAATAGCTTATGCTCTAAGATCAAGAATCGACAAATGGGACCTCATAAAATTACAAAGTTTCTGCAAAGCAAAGGACACTGTCAGAAGGACAAAACGGCAACCAACAAAGTGGGAAAAGATCTTCACCAACTCCACATCCGACAGAGGGATAATATCCAATATATACAAAGAACTCAAGAAGTTAGACCGCAAAGAAACAAATAACCCTATCAAAAAATGGGGCACAGAGCTAAACAAAGAATTTTCACCAGAAGAAATTCGGATGGCCAAGAAACACCTTAAAAGATGTTCAACATCATTAGTCATCAGGGAAATGCAAATCAAAACAACCCTGAGATTCCACCTCACACCAGTCAGAATGGCTAAGATTAAAAACTCAAGAGACAACAAGTGCTGGCGAGGATGTGGAGAAAGAGGAACACTCCTCCACTGTTGGTGGGATTGCAAAATGGTAAAACCGCTCTGGAAATCAGTTTGGCGGTTCCTCAGAAAATTGGGCATGTCACTTCCAGAGGACCCTGCCATACCACTCCTGGGCATATACCCAGAGGATTCCCCTGCATGCAATAAGGACACATGCTCCACTATGTTTATAGCAGCCTTGTTTATAATAGCCAGAAATTAGAAGGAGCCCAAATATCCCTCAAAGGAGGAATGGATACAGAAAATGTGGTATATTTATACAATGGAATACTACTCAGCAATTAAAAATAATGAATTCATGCAATTTGTAGGTAAATGGTTAGACCTGGAAAATATCATCCTGAGTGAATTAACCCAAACACAAAAGAATGCACATGAAATGCAATCACTGATAAGTGGATATTAATGAGCCCAGAAGCCCTAAA
Organism: Apodemus agrarius; assembly: GCA_964023405.1. Taxonomy (NCBI): domain Eukaryota; kingdom Metazoa; phylum Chordata; class Mammalia; order Rodentia; family Muridae; genus Apodemus; species Apodemus agrarius. The sequence continues at coordinate 91,458,730 of OZ030006.1, read as the reverse complement.
TACTCAAGACACAAATAGCAAGTCAAATGATTCCCAAGAAGAAGAAAGGAGAGGACCCTGGGCCTGTAAAGATTGCATCCAGTTTAGTAAAGAAACCGAGGGGGGAGGGGGAATGATTGGGGAACAGTTGGGGGGGAGAGGAACTATGGGAACTATGGTGGGTGGGAACTGGGAAAGGGGAAAGCCTTTGGAATGTAAACATAGAATATAGAAAATAAAAAAAAATAAAAAAAAAGAATTATTTACATCTTTTCCCTTTGTATAGGCACATACAAACATAAACCTTTGCAAATTTATACTAAGAATAAATTAATAATTAATTATTAATAAAATTATTAAAATTAATTATTATGTTGATTATAAAATTATTAATTAATTAAAATTAATAATTCATAGATGAATATAAAATCTAATAATAGATTTTTATATTCTATGAATTATTAATTATGAAAAATGGCAATTTCTTGGTCATTAATTTGTAAAAATATAAAGGGAAATAAAACTCATATTTATTATAGTACACTATGATCTCATAAAATTGCAAAGCTTCTGTAAGGCAAAGGACACTTTCAATAGGTCAAAATGGCAACCAACAGATTGGGAAAAGATCTTTACCAATTCCACATCCGATAGAGAGCTAATATCCAATATATACAAAGAACTCAAGAAGTTAGACCCCAAAGAACCAAATAACCCTATCAAAAAATGGGGTACAGAGCTAAACAAAGAACTTTCAACTGAGGAATACCAGGTAACTGAGAAACACTTAAAGAAATGTTTAACATCCTTAATCATCAGGGAAATGTGAATCAAAACAACCCTGAGATTCCGCATCACACCAGTCAGAATGGCCAAGATCTAAAACTCAGGGGACAGCAAATGCTGGAGAAGATGTGGAGAAAGAGGAACATTCCTCCATTGCTAATGGGATTGCAAGCTGGTAAAACCACTCTGGAAATCAGTCTGGCAGTTCCTCAGAAAATTGGACACAGCACTAACTAAGGACCCAGCTAGACCACTCCTGGACATATATACCCAGAAGATGCTCCAACATGTAATAAGGACACATGCTCCATTATGTTCATAGCAGCCTTATTTATAATAGCCAGAAGCTGGAAAGAACCCAAACATCCCTCAACAGAGGAGTGGATACAGAAAATGTGGTACATTTACACAATGGAGTACTATTAAAAACAATGAATTCATGAAATTCTTAGGCAAATGGATGGCGCTAGAAATTGTCATCCTGAGTGAAGTAACCCAATCACAAAAGAACACACATGGTATTCAATTGCTGATAAGTGGATATTAGGCCAAAAGCTCGGAATACCCAAGATACAACTCATAGACAATGTCTTTCTTAATACAATCCAAGGCTTAGTAAACAGTAGCAAGAATTGACAAATAAAAGGTAGCCACGTTACTCAGCCAGTAAAGGCACCTGCCCCAATATCCGATGGCCTAATCTGGCCACCATAACCCATAAAGTGATTCCTGCACATTGTCTTCTGATTGCAACAAACACATTGTGGTTCTCAAGGGTGTGGGGGGGGGGGGACAGGGAGAGGGAGAGGGAGGTCGGGGGTAGAAACAGAGTGAAGGAACACTCCACATAATGGAAAAAATCTTTCCAAGATATTTGTCCAATGTAAGATTAAATCCAAACTGTATAAAGAGCACAAAAATTAAACACCAACAGAATGAACATAATCAGTGAATAAAACAAGTGAATTGAATCCTTTGCAACTGAAAAGGTATAAATGGCCAATCAGCACACAATTGTTCAGCATCTTTGCCCACTAGGAAAGAGCAAGTTAAAATTATGCTGAGATTCCATCATCAAGAAAACAGACAAGGGCTGCTGAGATGGCTCTGTGGTTAAGAACACTGCCTGCGCTTCCGAAAGTCCTGAGTTCAAATCCCAGCAATCCTATGGTGGCTCACAACCATCTGTAGTGAGATCTGATGCCCTCTTCTGGTGTCTAAAGACAGCTACAGTGTAGTTACATATAACAATAAATAAATCTTTAAAAAACAAACAAAAAAGAAAAGAAAACAGACAAAACTGCTGGCAGATATGTGCAGGATTGGCATGGAGCCTGCTGGGTGTTGGTAGCGATGGGAATAACTGCAGCCACTGGGAATGAGTGTGGAGGCTTCTTAAGAAAATTAAAATAGAGCTACCACTCCTGTGCAAGAACCTGAAGAGGCCAAAACCACCTTACTGCAGAGACACGTACGTCCATTTGTAATGTGACACTATTCACAATAACCAAAATCATGGAATGGCTTCATTCCAATGAAGGAAGAATGGATAGAATACGGTACATATTCACAGAGAAGTTTTCTGAGCCACAAAAAAATAAATAAATAAATAAAATAAAAAATCACATCCTTTTTAAGAAAATAGTTAGAACTGAAGATCATCGCATCAGTGAGTGAACAGTCTCAAAAAGGCACACATTGCAGTTTCTGTCATGTGTGAATGACATCTGGGCAGAAATATAAAGGTAGAATGGGGGCTATTCAGTAAGAAGGGATGATATTGGGGGAGGGAGGAGAGGGAAATGATCAATGTATGTACATGTATGACAATGTCTCATTGAAACCCACTTCTCTGTACAATTCATATAAGCTATTACAGAGGAAAAAAAAGAACAGTAACAGCTCCAGAAAAGCCCAAGACAGTCTTTTGGGAAGTCTTGCAGAAGAAAGCAGTGCGGTGGGAAAGAGACGCTGTGGGTGTTAGTGTCCTTACAACCTTCCAGCTCTGCACAGTGCAGAACTGGGAGACCTTGACCCTGGTGTTCCCACCCTGGGAAGGCACAGGCAAAGAGGTCAAAAGTGTAAAACGCATCAACTCTAAAAATTTTTATTAAAAAAAACTATGTAAGGAAATCTTTTTGTACAACTCTAAAACATATTTGTGCTTTAAGCTATTACAAATGAGTTGAAATGTTTCAAAACATTATAAAGAGATGGGAGACTAAGAATAATTTATTATTGAAGTGAAATTTTTAGTACAGTCAAATTGTTCAGTGTTTATGTGCATGGTGGACAGTAGTGTTCTGAGCCTTTATACCACTCCTCTCTTACTGCCCTGTCCTGCCCACAGCTACATTCTGTCTTGCCAACTCTGATCACAGTAAGTGGCTTGTGCTGTAAGCCACTCAGAAAGTAAGCTATATTCTGTCTCCTTTCTCTATTTTTACTGTATACTGTCTGTGTTTTTATATATTAAAATACACCAATATTTACTACTCTATTTCAGCATATATATTCTGCACAGTAACATGCTGTATGGGTTGACCATTCCATATAGTCTGGATATGTTTAAGTATACCTGATGACATTCACAAAATAAAGTTTTCTAGAGATCTGTTTTCAGAATGTACTTCCATGTTTACTGAGCATGACCATACCTGTCACTTCAGACATGATGAAAATCTTGGAATAGCTTCATAAGAATGAAGCAAAGAGAACATACTAGAAATGGTATCTTTAAACTCTCAGATCCAACCTGGTGACACACTCCCTCCAACAAGGCCACATCTCCTAAGCATCCTCACACAATGTCACCAACTAAGAACTACCCATTCAACTGCCAGGAAGGTGCAATATGTTTTTGAGCAAGAATGAAACCTGATACCTTCATCTCCTTGTACAAAGATCATCTCAAAATGGACCAGAGATACAAATATTAAAGTTAAAATTATGAGTAGCCGGGTTGTAGTGGCGCATGCCTGCAATCCCAGCACTCTGGGAGGCAGAGGCAGGCAGATTTCTGAGTTTGGGGCCAACCTGGTCTACAGAGTGAGTTTCAGGACAGTCAGGGCTACACAGAGAAACCCTGTCCCGGAAAAAAAAAATCCAAAAAAACCAAAAAAAACAAAAACAAAAACAAAAACAAAAAAACATTATGAGTTAACTAATGTGTGTGTGTGTTTGTGTGTGTGTGTGTGTGTGTGTGTGTGTGTGTGTGTGAAACACTTCCAGACATTGATGCAGTGATAGTTGAAATCTGATTCCAAAGACACAAACAACAGATTTGCCAGACAAAATTACATAGAGGTAAAACATCTCTATAACTGTTTTAGTCACTTTTCTGTTGCTGTGATTAAACACCATGACCAAAGCAACTTACAGAAGGAAAAATCTGTTGGACTTACTCTTCCAGAGGGCTAGAGCCCCTGAGAGAGGCAGGTCATGCAGTCATGCAGAGCAGAGGCAGCAGGTGGCAGGCATAGTAACGAGAGCCAAGAACTTACGCATTGAACTGGAAGTATATTAAACAGATTATAGAAGGGAACAAACCTACAAACACACAAACATACAAATACCACATACACATATATATTCGCCACACATACATATATCATATACACACACCAGACACCTCACACACACACACACCATAAATCACACATGCATATCTTATCACACATACCATACACATCATACACACACAGACACCACCATCCCACATGCATACACCATATTCATCATACATATACCACACTCCTCATTCACAAACAACACATACACACACCATACATATACTATATACACACTCATATGTTGGGAATTGGTTCTAATGCTTTGTCTTAATTCAGTTCCCCAAAACCACCTACAGACCTGAGGGTCCCTAACACCCCCCCATCTGGCTTTGACTAGTAATAAAGAATTGCCATACAGCCAATGGCTGGGCAGGGAGATGGAGGTGGGACTTTTAGATTAGATGGGAAAAGAACAGAGCGGGAAAGAGGGATGCGGAGGGGCATGGAGAGGAAGGAGAGTAGAATCGCCATGACTTGGAGGCAGAGGATCAGATTTAAGAGCTGCAGGAAAGAAACCATCCAACAATGTATGTGGAAAGGGAATGTGGTCCTAATGGGGGATGCTCCCCAGAAGGTAACAGCACAGCGAAAATAAAATATAGATTTAGAAGGTGTTAAGCCAGGAATACCAGAGGGAAATGTGTACTAGCTGTGGGGGAGATTTAGAAGTGCCCGATCATTGAGCTAGTCAAGGCATATCAAAATTAGCTGGTGTGTGTGTGTGTGTGTGTGTGTGTGTGTGTGTGTGTCTCGTGCATATCTTTCATTCGAGAATCCAGAGAGCTCTTGGGCAGGTGTAGCACGCACTCATGACTCACTAGGACCCAAAGCAGATCAACTAATTCACTGCTATACACAGATACAGATAAACACACACACACACACACACACACACACACACACACACTACAGTTCTACAGTTTCTTTAAGTAACATGATAACTTTAACAATATTGATTCTTCCTATTCATGAACATAAAAAGAGTTCAAAATGTTCAATAGGACCCCAGAGATAGAGTTGGGGATTCACTTCTGGTCCTTCAGGATGGTAAAATAACCACTGATTGAAACAACCCTTGATATATTTTAAAAATACAAAAGAGCATAGAACTCCCAATGCAGAAGAATAATGAATGGCTGAAGAAAGAGAATGTTTATTGCCAAAGTTGATCATTATACATTGCCAGCATACAGTCAAATTACTGCAATGCAGTAATAAAGAAGCATACATTTTAATTTAAATTAAGAAATAAAACTATTTACATAGTACAATTTATAGTTTTAGCTCCAGAGTCCATTGCTTGTGTGAATATTAAATGAACAACGGTTTTCTTTCTTTCTTTATTGAACAAAGCTCCTCACTGAGGCAGATGGCACCGAGCAGTGGGAGGAAGGCAGCCGATCCGGCAGAGGGAAAGTGGTGGACAAATCCACCCTGGTGGGCAATTAGAGAGAGAGGCACTGCAGTCTCAGCGGTGTGAAGGGCAGTTTGTCACTGGGGTGGTAAGCCCTGTGCTCTGTGAGGAGTCACTTGAGTCTTCAAAATCTCGTGGACGCCTTGTCCGGCAGGTGGTGTCTGCACAGGACAACCTTCAGCCATTTGTATAATGGCCACAGCTCCCTGGTCTTCTGACAGCTCTGGGTCTGTTCTCCAAACTGGCAGGAACTGGAATTGACACCAAGAGCTTCCTGTGGACTATTTAAAATGTGCCCACTGGCTAAATGTGAAGACTTCCCAACAGCAGGCAGGCTACTGTGACTTTCTTAAACTGAGCCTCCAAGTTTTAGAAACAGCTAAACTTTTCTTTCTGTGTGGCTCGGGAGTGTGAAGAACCAAAGAACTCAAAGCAAAATTGTGTCTTTTTGGCCAGGTAAGTATTTCTAGGGTGGCTTTGTTCATTGTTTACTGCGTATTTTTATGACTTGAAGAAGTGCAGAAGTGTGTGTGTGTGTGTGTGTGTGTGTGTGTGTGTGTGTGTGTGTACTGGCTGGTTTTATGTGTCAACTTGACACAGGCTGGAGTTATCACAGAGAAAGGAACTTCAGTTGGGGAAGTGCCTCCATGAGATCCAGCTGTAAGGCATTTTCTCAATTAGTGACCAAGCAGGGAGGGCCACATGTGGATGGTGCCATCCCTGGGCTGGTATTCTTGGGTTCTATAAGAGAGCAGGCTGAACAAGCCAGGGGAAGCAAGCTAGTAAGGAACATCCCTCCATGGCCTCTGCATCAGCTCCTGCTTCCTGACCTGCTTGAGTTCCAGTCCTGACTTCCTTTAGTGATGAACAGCAATGTGGAAGTGTGAGCTCAATAAACCCTTTCCTCCCTAACTTGCTTCTTGGTCATGATGTTTATGCAGGAATAGAAACCCTGACTAAAACAAATTGGTACCAGCATAGTGGGGTATTCCTGTAACAACCTATGATTGGGGGAGGACTGTGGAAGGACTTTGGAATTTCAGACTAGATGGTCCATTCAGTGTTGAGACCTCTGTGGGATGTTGTATAGGAGCTTGGAAGATAATGTTGGGAACAGTGCAGAAGATGAAGGCCTGGCTTGTGAAATTTTTCCACCTCAGGCTATCTTTCACCCCACTCATGTCTTTCCCTTTGGGCTGCACATCAAGTTGGTCTAGCTCAGACTTCTGAACCTAATTCTTTTTTTTTTTTCAGGATGAACATAGTTTTATTTATTTTCTTTTTAATTTTCTTCTTGGGTACTTTTTCTATTTTATTTATTTGTTTGTTTGTTTGTTTACATCCCAAACACTGCCCCCCTCCCAGTCTTCCCATCACAGAGTCGTCTCCTCCCCAGTCCCCTCGATGCAGCACTTTAAGACTCTGTCAGATTAGGCACATACCCTCCCAGTGAGGTCAGACAAGGAAGCCCCATTACGGAACAGATACTACAGTCAGGCTACAGCTTTAAGGAGAGTCTCTGCCTCAATTGTTGGGGAACCCACATGGAGACTGAGCTGCACGTCTGCTTCATATATACCAGGAGCCTCGTCCTAGCCCGAGTATGCTCTTCTTTGTGTGGCTCTGTCTCTGAGAGCTCTCAAGGGTCCAGGTTACTTGACTCTACTGGTCTTTCTGTGGAGTTCTGCAGGATTTTCCATGTCCAATCATATTAGGGCACTGGGATGTCTGTGATTGGACAGGAAAGGGGGAGGTGGAGCTAGGAGTTGGAGCAGTAGGGGGACAGAGATGGCTTTGGACAGTGGACCTGTGTGACATTTACTAGCCACAAATAGCTAAGCTTTTATATGGTTAGAAACATTGGAATAAAGCCTTTATCATTATCAATTGGCTCTTAAATTACTGAATTGGCATCTTGTAATTGTGATTTTAAACATACATAACTCTAATTGCCTAGTTAATTAAGCATTAAGAGTCATGCTTCTACCAGGCAAATGGGAGATGAGCTGGCAGACCATGGGCTGTGTAGGCGTTGTGTGGCAGTGAGATGAACTCGAGGGGACACCCCCCCTCCCCCCACCGCCAGAGAGTTGGCCAAGTGGGGCTGGAAAATGGACAGGCCAGCAGATCACAGGAGCATGGACCTAACCAGTGGGTCCACTGGGTTAGCAAGAGCCCTGTGACCCTGCGTGAGGTCTGCGGATCACCATTGCCTTGCGCAGGAATGAGCTGGCATTCTTTTTTAATATTTCCCGCAACCGAGTTCCTATCTCTTAGGGGCCTTGTAATCTTTCCTCTGAGTCTTCCATAAGAGTCCCCAAGCTCCATCCACTGTTTGGCTGTGGGTGTCTGTATCTGTCTCTGTCAGCTGCTAAGTGGAGCCTCTCAGAGGGCAGCATATTCCTATCTGCAAGCATAACCGAGTATCACTAATAGTCTTAGGTACTGGTGCTTGCCCATGGGATGGGTCTCAAGTTGGGCTGGTTATTGGTTGGTGGCTTGATCTTTTGTTTTTTTTTTTTTTTTTTTTAGTTATTTTTATTTTCTATATTCTATGTTTACATTTCAAAGGCTTTCCCCTTTCCCAGTTCCCACCCACCATAGTTCCCATAGTTCTTCTCCCCCCCAACTATTCCCCAATTATTCCCCCTCCCCCTTCGGTTTCTTTACTAAACTGGATGCAATCTTTACATGCCCAGGGTCCTCTCCTTTCTTCTTCTTGGGAATCATTTGACTTGCTATTTGTGTCTTGAGTATTTAGTGCTTCTGGGCTCATTAATATCCACTTATCAGTGATTGCATTTCATGTGCATTCTTTTGTGATTGGGTTAGCTCACTCAGGATGATATTTTCCAGGTCTAACCATTTACCTACAAATTGCATGAATTCATTATTTTTAATTGCTGAGTAGTATTCCATTGTATAAATATACCACATTTTCTGTATCCATTCCTCCTTTGAGGGATATTTGGGCTCCTTCCAATTTCTGGCTATTATAAACAAGGCTGCTATAAACATAGTGGAGCATGTGTCTTTATTGCATGTAGGGGAATCCTCTGGGTATATGCCCAGGAGTGGTATGGCAGGGTCCTCTGGAAGTGACATGCCCAATTTTCTGAGGAACCGCCAAACTGATTTCCAGAGCAGTTTTACCATTTTGCAATCCCACCAACAGTGGAGGAGTGTTCCTCTTTCTCCACATCCTCGCCAGCACTTGTTGTCTCTTGAGTTTTTAATCTTAGCCATTCTGACTGGTGTGAGGTGGAATCTCAGGGTTGTTTTGATTTGCATTTCCCTGATGACTAATGATGTTGAACATCTCTTAAGGTGTTTCTCGGCCATCCGAATTTCTTCTGGTGAAAATTCTTTGTTTAGCTCTGTGCCCCATTTTTTGATAGGGTTATTTGTTTCTTTGTGGTCTAACTTCTTGAGTTCTTTGTATATATTGGATATTAGCCCTCTGTCGGATGTGGGGTTGGTAAAGATCTTTTCCCACTTTGTTGGTTGCCGTTTTGTCCTTTGGACAGTGTCCTTTGCTTTGCAGAAACTTTGTAATTTTATGAGGTCCCATTTGTCGATTCTTGATCTTAGTGCGTACGCTATTGGTGTTCTGTTCAGGAACTTTTCCCCTGTGCCCAAGTCCTCCAGGGTCTTCCCAAGTTTCTTTTCTAATAGTTTCAGTGTGTCTGGTTTTATGTGGAGGTCCTTGATCCACTTGGAGTTGATCTTAGAGCAAAGAGATAAGAGTGGGTCAATTCGCATTCTTCTGCATGTTGACCTCCAGTTGAACCAGCACCATTTGTTGAAAAGGCTATCTTTATTCCATCGGATGGTTGTGGCTCCTTTATCAAAGATCAAGTGACCATAAGTCTGTGGGTTAATTTCAGGGTCTTCAATCCTGTTCCATTGATCTGTTTGCCTGTTGCTATACCAATACCATGCAGTTTTTTTTTTCTTTTTTTTTTATCATTTTTTTTTATTTTCTATATTCTTTGTTTACATTCCAAAGGCTTTCCCCTTTCCCAGGTACCCCCCACCATATGTCCCATAATTCCTCTCCCCCCCATGCTATTCCCCACTCTTCCCCCCCCCCACGATTTCTCTGTTCTGGGTCTACAATACTGGATCCAATCTTTACAGGCCCAGGGTCCTCTCCTTTTTTTCTTCTTGAGAGTCATTTGACTTGCTAATTGTGCCTTGAGTGTTTAGGGCTTCTGGGCTCATTAATATCCACTTATCAGTGATTGCATTTCGTGTGTATTCTTTTGTGATTGGGTTAGCTCACTTAGGATGATAGTTTCCAGATCTAACCATTTACCTACAAATTGCATGAATTCATTATTTTTAATTGCTGAGTAGTACTCCATTGTATAAATATACCACATTTTCTGTATCCATTCCTCCTTTGAGGGATATCTGGGCTCCTTCCAATTTCTGGCTATTATAAACAAGGCTGCTATAAACATAGTGGAGCATGTGTCTTTGTTGTATGCAGGGGAATCCTCTGGGTATATGCCCAGGAGTGGTATGCCAGGGTCCTCTGGGAGTGGCATGCCCAATTTTCTGAGGAACCGCCACACTGATTTCCAGAGTGGTTTTACCATTTTGCAATCCCACCAACAGTGGAGGAGTGTTCCTCTTTCTCCACATCCTCGCCAGCACTTGTTGTCTCTCGAGTTTTTAATCTTAGCCATTCTGACTGGAGTGAGGTGGAATCTCAGGGTTGTTTTGATTTGCATTTCCCTGATGACTAATGATGTTGAACATCTCTTAAGGTGTTTCTCGGCCATCCGAATTTCTTCTGGTGAAAATTCTTTGATTAGCTCGGTGCCCCATTTTTTGATAGGGTTATTTGGTTCTTTGGGGTCTAACTTCTTGAGTTCTTTGTATATATTGGATATTAGCCCTCTGTCGGATGTGGGGTTGGTGAAGATCATTTCCCACGTTGTTGGTTGCCGTTTTGTCTTTCTGACAGTGTCCTTTGCCTTACAGAAACTTTGTAATTTTATGAGGTCCCATTTGTCCATTCTTGATCTTAGAGCATAAGCTATTGGTGTTCTGTTCAGGAACTTTACCCCTGTGCCCATGTCCTCCAGGGTCTTCCCAAGTTTCTTTTCTAATAGTTTCAGTGTGTCTGGTTTTATGTGGAGGTCCTTGATCCACTTGGAGTTGATCTTAGTACAAGGAGATAAGAGTGGGTCAATTCGCATTCTTCTGCATGTTGACCTCCAGTTGAACCAGCACCATTTGTTGAAAAGTCTATCTTTTTTCCACCGGATGGTTGTGGCTCCTTTATCAAAGATCAAGTGACCATAAGTCTGTGGGTTAATTTCTGGGTCTTCAATCCTATTCCATTGATCTACCTGCCTGTTGCTGTACCAATACCATGCAGTTTTTAACACAATTGCTCTGTAGTACTGCTTGAGGTCAGGGATATTGATTCCCCCAGAAGTCCTTTTATTGTTGAGAATAGTTTTAGCTATCCTGGGTTTTTTGTTGCTCCAGATGAATTTGAGAATTGCTCTTTCTAGATCTATGAAGAATTGATTTGGGATTTTGATGGGGATTGCATTGAATCTGTAGATTGCTTTTGGCAAGATGGCCATTTTTACTATATTGATCCTGCCAATCCAGGAGCAAGAAATATTTTTCCATCTCCTGAGGTCTTCTTCGATTTCTTTCTTCAGGGACTTGAAGTTCCTGTCATACAGATCTTTCACTTGTTTGGTTAGAGTTACGCCAAGGTACTTTATGTTGTTTGTGGCTATTGTGAAGGGTGTTATTTCCCTAACTTCTTTCTCAGCCTGCTTGTCCTTTGAGTACAAGAAGGCTACTGATTTGCTTGAGTTAATTTTATAACCAGCCACGTTGCTGAAGTTGTTTATCAACTGTAGAAGTTCTCTGGTGGAGTTTTTTGGATCGCTTAAGTAGACTATCATATCATCTGCAAATAATGATACTTTGACTTCTTCCTTTCCAATTTGTATCCCTTTGACTTCCTTATGTTGTCTGATTGCTCTCGCTAGAACTTCAAGTACTATATTGAAAAGATATGGAGAGAGAGGACAGCCTTGTCTAGTCCCTGATTTTAGTGGAATTGCTTCAAGTTTCTCTCCATTTATTTTGATGTTGGCTACTGGTTTGCTGTAGATTGCTTTTACTATGTTTAGGTATGGGCCTTGAATTCCTGCTCTTTCCAAGACTTTTAGCATGAAAGGATGCTGAATTTTGTCAAATGCTTTTTCAGCATCTAATGAGATGACCATGTGGTTTTTTTCTTTTAGTTTGTTTATGTAGTGGATTACATTGATGGATTTCCGTATATTGAACCATCCCTGCATTCCTGGAATGAAGCCTACTTGATCATGGTGAATGATCGTTTTGATATGCTCTTGGATTCGGTTGGCAAGAATTTTATTTAGTATTTTTGCATCTATATTCATCAGAGAAATTGGCCTGTAGTTCTCTTTCTTTGTTGGATCTTTTTGTGGTTTAGGTATCAGCGTAATTGTGGTTTCGAAGAATGAGTTGGGCAGTGTCCCTTCTGTCTCTATTTTGTGGAATAGTTTGAAGAGTATTGGTGTTAAGTCTTCTTTGAAGGTCTGGTAGAATTCTGCACTAAAACCATCTGGTCCCGTACTTTTTTTGGTTGGGAGGCTTTCTATAACCCCTTCTATTTCTTTAAGGGTTATGGGACTGTTTAGCTGGTCTACTTGATGCTGATTTAATTTTGGTATTTGGTATCTGTCTAGGAAATTGTCCATTTCCTCCAGATTCTCCAGTTGTTTTGAGTATAGGCCTTTGTAGTAGGATCTGATGATCTTTTGAATTTCCTCTGTTTCTGTTGTTATATCCCCCTTTTCATTTTTAATTTTGTTAATTTGGATACTATCTCTGTGCCCTTTGGTTAGTCTAGCTAAGGGTTTATCTATCTTGTTGATTTTCTCGAAGAACCAGCTCTTGGTTTTGTTGATTCTTTGTATGGTTCTCTTTGTTTCTGCTTGATTGATTTCAGCCCTTAGTTTGATGATTTCCTCTCTTCTACTCCTCCTGGGTGAGTTAGCTTCTTTTTGTTCCAGCGCCTTCAGGTGTGCTGTTAAGTTGCTAGTGTATGCTCTTTCCAGTTTCTTTTTGGAGGCACTCAGGGCTATGAGTTTTCCTCTTAGCACTGCTTTCATTGTATCCCAGAGATTTGGGTAGGTCGTACCTTCATTTTCATTGAAGTCTAAAAAGTCTTTGATTTCTTTCTTTATTTCTTCCTTGACCAGGGTGTCATTGAGTAGAGTATTGTTCAGTTTCCATGTGCATGTGGGCTTTCTGTAGTTCTTCTTGCTATTGAAGACCACTTTTACTCCATAGTGATCCGATAGGAGACATGGGATTAGTTCGGTCTTCTTGTATTTGTTGAGGTCTGTCTTGTGACCAATTATATGATCAATTTTTGAGAAGGTACCGTGCGGTGCTGAGAAAAAGGTATACTCTTTTGTTTTAGGATGGAATGTTCTATATATATCTGTTAAATCCAATTGGTCCAAAGCTTCAATTAGTTTCACTGTGTCCCTGTTTAGTTTCTGCTTTCCTGATCGGTCCATTGAGGAGAGTGGAGTGTTGAAGTCACCTACAATCATTGTGTTAGGTGCGATGTGTGCTTTAAGCTTTAGTAAAGTTTCTTTTACGAATGAGGGTGCCCTTGCATTTGGTGCATAGATGTTCAGTATTGAGAATTCTTCTTGGTGGATTTTCCCTTTGACAAGCAGGAAGTGACCTTCTGTGTCTCTTTTGATGACTTTAGGTTGAAAGTCGATTTTATCTGATATTAGAATGGCTACTCCAGCTTGTTTCCTGGGACCATTTGCTTGTAGAACTGTCTTCCAGCCTTTTACTCTAAGGTGGTGTTTGTCTTTGACACTGAGATGTGTTTCCTGTATGCAGCAAAATGTAGGGTCCTGTTTCCGTATCCAGTCTGTTAGTCTGTGTCTTTTGATTGGGGAATTGAGTCCATTGATATTAAGAGATATTAAGGAATAGTAATTATTACTTCCTGACATTTTGGGAATTGTTATTATTATTTGTATTTGAGTGGTTCTCTTCTTTTGGGTTGGATGAGATGGGGTTTCTATCTTGTTTCTTCTGGGGTGTTGTTTCCCCCCTTGTGTTGGTACTTTTCCCCTATTATCCTTTGTAGGGCTGGGTTTGTAGATAAGTATCTTGCAAATTTGGTTTTGTCGTGGAATATCTTGGTTTCCCCATCTATGGCAATTGAGAGTTTCGCTGGGTATAGTAGTCTTGGCTGAAGTTTGTGTTCTCTTAGGGTCTGCATAAGGTCTGCCCAGGATCTTCTAGCTTTCATGGTCTCAGGTGAGAAGTCTGGTGTAATTCTGATAGGTCTTCCTTTATATGTTACTTGTCCTTTTTCTCTTACTGCCTTTAATATTCTTTCTTTGTTTAGTACATTTGGGGTTTTGACTATTATGTGACGGGAAGTATTTCTGTTCTGGTCCAGTCTATTTGGGGTTCTATAGGCTTCTTGTATATTCATGGGCATCTCTCTCTTTAGGTTGGGGAAATTTTCTTCCATAATTTTGTAGAAGATATTTGCTGGCCCTTTAAGTTGTAGATCTTCATTCTCATCTATCCCTATAATCCTTAGGTTTGGTCTTCTCATTGTGTCCTGGATTTCCTGAATGTTTTGGGTTACCAGCTTTTTGCATTTTGCAGTTTCTTTAATTGTTGAATCCATGGTTCCTATGGTATCTTCAGCATCTGAGATTCTGTCTTCTATCTCTTGTATTCTATTGTTGATATTTGCATCTATGACTCCTGATTTCTTCCCAAGGTTTTCTATCTCCAACATTGTCTCCCTTTGCGATTGCTTAGTTGTTTCTACTTCTGTTTTTAGATTTTGTATGGTTTTGCTCAGATCTTTCAGTTGCTTGTTTGTGTTTTCCTGTAATTCTTTAAGGGATTTTTGTGTTTCCTCCTTTATGACTTCTACTCGTTGACCCATGTTCTCTTGTATTTCTTTGGGTGATTTTTGTTTCTCCCCCTTATTGGGATTCACTTTTTGCTCTATATTCTCCTGGATTTCTTTAAGTGATTTTTGTGTCTGCCTTGTATGGGCTTCTAGTTTTTGATCTATTTTCTCCTCTATTACTTTAAGAAATTTATCTAAGTGATCCTCAATCTGCATCTTTACCAGTGATTTTAGATCTGAGTCTTGTTTTTCTGGTGTGTTGAGATATCTGGGATTTAATTGTGTTTGTCTTGCAATGGCTTCTAGCTTTTGATCTATTTTCTCATGTATTACTTTAAGAGATTTATCTAAGTGTTCCTCTATCAGCATCCTGACCAGTGATTTTAGATCTGAGTCTTGTTTTTCTGGTGTTTCGGGGTATCCAATATTTATTGCTGTTGGGGAACTGGGTTCGGATGCCACCATATTGCCTTGATTTTTGTTAGTAGCGATCTTACGTTTGCCTTTTGCCATCTGGTTAACTCTGGTGTTAGTTGGTCCTGTAGATACTAGCTGGTGCTTGACCCTCCTGTGGGGTTGTAAGGCTATTTCCCAGTGACTGGGATACCTGAATCACTGTCCAGCGGGGGTCTTGCTCACAGATTGCTGACAGGTGGCCTGAGTCCCCCGAGGTCTTAACCTCAGGATATCCCAGGTATTTGGTTCTGCCTGTTGGGCGGCTGCTCCGCACTGCTCCAGCTCAGAGTTCGCTGTCTGATATCCTGTTTCCCCAGGGGTCTTAAAGTTGGGATATCTCAGTTATCTGGTTCCGCCTGCTGGTCCCAAGCTGCTGGGAAGCTGGCTGGGTCCGGTTTCCAGCTTCCCTGCCACTGGCTGGATGGGAGGCTGGTTCGGCCTCCGGCTGGGTCTGGGTACCTGGCACACTGGCTGACTCTGGCTTCCTCACCACCAGCTGGACAGGAAGCTGCAGGCAATATGGCAGCTGCCTGCAGGGAGCTCGGGGTCCGCCGCGCGAGTGCAGAGTGCACCCGCTATTCTGTGCCCAACTCCCACTCCAGGCCTGAGTCCCCGAAGGTCTTAAGCTTGGGCTGTCTCGGGTACCTGGTTCTGCTGCCGCCGCCGGATGGTTCTGAGCACCTGGCACGCTGGGTGACCCTCCGGCTTCCCCACCGCCAGCTGGGCGGGAAGCTGCAGGCAATATCTACCATGCAGTTTTTAACACAATTGCTCTGTAGTACTGCTTGAGGTCAGGGATATTGATTCCCCCAGAAGTCCTTTTATTGTTGAGAATAGTTTTAGCTATCCTGGGTTTTTTGTTGCTCCAGATGAATTTGAGAATTGCTCTTTCTAGATCTATGAAGAATTGAGTTGGGATTTTGATGGGGATCGCATTGAATCTGTATATTGCTTTTGGCAAGATGGCCATTTTTACTATATTGATCCTGCCAATCCAGGAGCAAGAAATATTTTTCCATCTTCTGAGGTCTTCTTCGATTTCTTTCTTCAGGGACTTGAAGTTCCTGTTGTACAGATCTTTCGCTTGTTTGGTTAGAGTTACGCCAAGATACTTTATGTTGTTTGTGGCTATTGTGAAGGGTGTTATTTCCCTAATTTCTTTCTCTGCCTGCTTGTCCTTTGAGTACAAGAAGGCCACTGACTTGCTTGAGTTAATTTTATAACCTGCCACTTTGCTGAAGTTGTTTATCAGCTGTAGAAGTTCTCTGGTGGAGTTTTTTGGGTCGCTTAGGTAAACTATCATATCGTCTGCAAATAATGATAGTTTCACTTCTTCCTTTCCAATTTGTATCCCTTTGACTTCCTTATGTTGTCTAATTGCTCTTGCTAGAACTTCAAGTACTATATTGAAAAGATATGGAGAGAGAGGGCAGCCTTGTCTAGTCCCTGATTTTAGTGGGAATGCTTCAAGTTTCTCTCCATTTATTTTGATGTTGGCTACTGGTTTGCTGTAGATTGCTTTTACTATGTTTAGGTATGGGCCTTGAATTCCTGCTCTTTCCAAGACTTTTAGCATGAAAGGATGCTGAATTTTGTCAAATGCTTTTTCAGCATCTAATGAGATGACCATGTGGTTTTTTTCTTTCAGTTTGTTTATGTAGTGGATTACATTGATGGATTTCCGTATATTGAACCATCCCTGCATCCCTGGGATGAAGCCTACTTGATCATGGTGGATGATCGTTTTGATGTGCTCTTGGATTCGGTTAGCAAGAATTTTATTTAGTATTTTTGCATCTATATTCATCAGAGAAATTGGCCTGAAGTTCTCTTTCTTTGTTGGATCTTTTTGTGGTTTAGGTATTAGCGTAATTGTGGCTTCGAAGAATGAGTTGGGCAGTGTCCCTTCTGTCTCTATTTTGTGGAATAGTTTGGAGAGTATTGGTGTTAAGTCTTCTTTGAAGGTCTGGTAGAATTCTGCACTAAAACCATCTGGTCCCGTACTTTTTTTGGTTGGGAGGCTTTCTATAACCCCTTCTATTTCTTTAGGGGTTATGGGACTATTTAGCTGGTCTACTTGATGCTGATTTAATTTTGGTATTTGATATCTGTCTAGGAAATCGTCCATTTCCTCCAGATTCTCCAGTTGTTTTGAGTATAGACCTTTGTAGTAGGATCTGATGATCTTTTGAATTTCCTCAGTTTCTGTTGTTATGTCTCCCTTTTCATTTCTAATTTTGTTAATTTGTATACTGTCTCTGTGTCCTTTGGTTAGTCTGGCTAAGGGTTTATCTATCTTGTTGATTTTCTCAAAGAACCAGCTCCTGGTCTTGTTGATTCTTTGTATGGTTCTCTTTGTTTCTATTTGATTGATTTCAGCCCTGAGTTTGATGATTTCTTGTCTTCTACTCCTCCTGGGTGAATTAACTTGTTTTTCTTCCAGGGCTTTAAGGTGTGCCATTAAGCTGCTAGTGTATGCTCTCTCCAGTTTCTTTTTGGATGCACTTAGAGCTATGAGTTTTCCTCTTAGCACTGCTTTCATTGTGTCCCATAGATTTGGGTAGGTTGTACCTTCATTTTCATTGAATTCTAAAAAGTCTTTGATTTCTTTTTTTATTTCTTCCTTGACCAAGGTGTCATTGAGTAGAGTATTGTTCAGTTTCCATGTGTATGTGGGCTTTCTGTTGTTTTTGTTGCTATTGAAGACCACTCTTACTCCATGGTGATCTGATAAGAGGCATGGGATTAGCTCGATCTTCTTGTATTTGTTGACATCTGTCTTGTGACCGATTATATGGTCTATTTTGGAGAAGGTACCATGTGGTGCTGAGAAAAAGGTATATTCTTTAGCTTTAGGATGAAATGTTCTATATATATCTGTTAAATCCAATTGGTCCAGAGTTTCAATTAGTTTCACTGTGTCCCTGTTTAGTTTCTGCTTTCCTGATCGGTCCATTGAGGAGAGTGGGGTGTTGAAGTCACCCACAATTATTGTGTTAGGTGTAATGTGTGCTTTAAGCTTTAGTAAGGTTTCTTTTACGAAGGAGGGTGCCCTTGCATTTGGAGCATAGATGTTCAGTATTGAGAGCTCTTCCTGGTGGATTTTCCCTTTGGCCAGCAAGAAGTGACCTTCTGAGTCTCTTTGGATGATTTTAGGTTGAAAGTCAATTTTATCTGATATTAGAATGGCTACTCCAGCTTGTTTCCTGAGACCATTTGCTTGTAAAATTGTCCTCCAGCCTTTTACTCTAAGGTAGTGTTTGTCTTTAACACTGAGATGTGTTTCCTGTATGCAGCAAAATGTAGGGTCCTGTTTCCGTATCCAGTCTGTTAATCTATGTCTTTTTATTGGGGAATTGAGTCCATTGACGTTAAGAGATATTAAGGAATAGTAATTATTACCTCCAGACATTTTTGAAATTATATTTATTTATCTTATTTATTTTTTATATTCGAGAGGTTATCTTCTTTTGGGTTTGATGAGAGGAGGTTTCTATCTTGCTTCTTCCCGGGTGTAGTTTCCGTCCTTGTCTTGGTGTTTTCCCCCTATTATCCTTTGTAGGGCTGGATTTGTGGAGAGATATCTTGCAAATTTGGTTTTGTCATGGAATACCTTGATGTCTCCATCAATGGCAATTGAGAGTTTTGCTGGGTAAAGTAGTTTTGGCTGAAGTTTGTGTTCTCTTAGAGTTTGCATGATATCTGCCCAGGATCTTCTAGCTTTCATGGTCTCAGGTGAGAAGTCTGGTGTTATTCTGATAGGTTTTCCTTTATATGTTACTTGGCCTTTTTCTCTTGCTGCCTTTAGTATTCTTTCTTTGTTTATTACATTTGGAGTTTTGATTATTATGTGACGGGATGTATTTCTGTTCTGGTCCAGTCTGTTTGGGGTTCTATAGGCTTCTTGTATATTCATGGGCATCTCTCTCCTTAGGTTGGGGAAGTTTTCTTCCATAATTTTATAGAAGATATTAGCTGGCCCTTTAACTTGTAAATCTTCACTCTAGTCTATACCTATAATCCTTAGGTTTGGTCTTCTCATAGTGTCTTGGATTTCCTGGATGTTTTGGGTTACCACCTTTTTGCATTTAGTATTTTCTTTGACTGTTGAATCAATGGTTCCTATGTTATCTTCGGCTTCTGAGATTCTGTCTTCTATCTCTTGTATTCTATTGTTGATACTTGCGTCTATGGCCCCTGATTTCTTCCCCAGGTTTTCTATCTCCAATGTTGTCTCCCTCTGTGATTTCTTAGTTGTTTCTACTTCTGTTTTTAGTATCTGGATGGATGTGCTCAGATCTTTTGCTTGCTTGATTGTGTTTTCATGTATTTCTTTAATAGATTTTTGTGCTTCCTCTTTCATAGCTTCTACTTGTTGGCCCACGTTCTTCTGTAGTTCTTTAAGTGACTTTTGTCTTTCTTCCTTATTGTCTTCTTCTCTTTGATCCATCTTCTCCTGCATTTCTTGAAGTGATTTTTGTATTTGCCTCGTAAAGGCTTCTAACTTTTGATCCATTTTCTCCTCTATTTCTTTACGAGATTTTTCTATGTGTTCAGCTACCAGCATCCTGACCAGTGATTTTATATCCAAGTCTTGTTTTTCTGGTGTTTTAGGGTATCCAGGGATTCCTGTTGTTGGAGAACTGGGTTCAGATGCTGTCATGTTGCCTTGATTTTTGTTAGTAACGTTCCTTTGTTTTCCTTTTGCCATCTGGTTATTTCTGGTTTTAGTTGGCCTTGTTGTCAGTGGCTGGTGTTTGAATCTCCTGTGAGGCTGGGCTCACCTGTTGTTTCTCTGGGCCTTTCCAGCTGTGTCCTGGTTGCAATATGGAGGCCCGCCGCTACACTGCTGGTCTAGGGGCCGGCGAGCTGGTTGCAGAACGCAGCCTATGTGCTCACCAGAGGGCGGGGATGTCCCACAGATCCTGGGCCTTTCCAGCTGTGTCCTGGTTGCAATATGGAGGCCCGCCGCTACACCGCTGGTCCAGGGGCTGGCGAGCTGGTTGCAGAAGCAGCCTTGGTGCTCACCAGAGGGCTCGGGGATGTCCCACAGAGCCTAGGCGGGACTCCGCCTGCTTGGCTCGGAGACCCTAGCAGATACCCCCGTGAGTGTAGCCCTGGAAGGGGTGTTTACCTGGGCCTTTCCAGCTGTGTCCTGGTTGCAATATGGAGGCCCGCCGCTACACCGCTGGTCTAGGGGCCGGCGAGCTGGTTGCAGAACGCAGCTTAGGTGCTCACCCGAGGGCGGGGATGTCCCACAGATCCTGGGCCTTTCCAGCTGTGTCCTGGTTGCAATATGGAGGCCCGCCGCTACACCGCTGGTCCAGGGGCCGGCGAGCTGTTTGCAGAAGCAGCCTTGGTGCTCACCAGAGGGCTCGGGGATGGTGGCTTGATCTTTTGCAGGTATTATATGCAGGCAATTGTTGCTGTTGTGATTCATGTATGTATTAGCCATGCAATTTCCTGAAGACATTTCCAAACTCTCCTCACCATCCCCTGGTTCTTAAAATCTATGTCTTATAACATTCCAAGAGCCATGACATTGTGCCATTAAGGACAGCTAATGAACAAGCTATTTCCAGCATCGCTTACCATATCTAATGGGTTTGAGATGTTTGTATTATAATCAACTAATGAGATACCCGTCTGTGGGAAGAACAGAAAGCCCAACAGGGACTCAAGGGACAAACTACCAGATGCCAGAGAGAAGCAGCTATGCCAGCTTCTGCTGGCTCTCAGTGCCTGCTATTACTGCCTAAACCCTCCAGGTTTGTTTTTCCTCTGACTGAGATCCAGTGCCACTGTTGCACCCCCTCATTCCTTCGCTCCACATTGGTCTGTCTTAGCTTCTGCCGGTACAGCACCTGGGTCACCTGACTTCAGCTGCCCCCTCTCAGTGACAGCGACAGAAAAAAGGTAAGACTATATCACATCCTGAGTTCTTTTAGGTGTCTGGTTTTTATTGGTGTGTGTGTGTGTGTGTGTGTGTGTGTGTGTGTGTGTTAGTATTTTCTAGATCACAAGAAGAAGTTAAATCCAAATACATGTGGTAAGTTACAAAGAGGTTCTCTCAATCCATCCAGCCATCTCTTAAAAAGGCACGTTGAAAGCTTTTAGACTCTCTTCCTGTATAATTTGTTTAAAGTGAGAGGATTGAGTTAGCCAGAGGCAGGCTGACTCCATGACAGGCTGCAAACTGGCAGTTTGAGAGACTAAGCGAGGTCCATGGGAGACTAGGCCTAAGTTTCTATTGCCCAGAAATGAGAACCTGGTTCCAGGAACCTGAGTTTAGCCAACCACAGCCTCGGGCAGCTGATCCGAGGACACCTTGTCACAGGGCCTGAAGTAAGAATCGGTAGCTAAAATGAGCTAAAAATGAGCTAAAAATAGCAGCCCCCTGGGAAGAATCCAGAGCCTAACCAATCATAGAGTCAGTCAGAGCCTAGAGATAGAGCTAACCAATCAACATCAAAGGGCGTGTACTCCTCCCTGGATTTGCCCTGACAGTAAAAGCTGGGCCTGCAAGCCCACTAGGAATCTCCATTCCTGAATGGGGAGATCCCTGCATGCAGGAAATTCTGCTCAATAAACGTTCTTTGCTTGTGCATACTATGTGAGTCTGGGGATATCATTCTTTGGCGGTTCTTGGATCCTAACCAAAGTAATATGGACTTGCATGAGACGGATTCTGAGGAAGGAACCTTCCTTTTCTACTTCATCTGGAGCAATCTGTACCTTCTCTTCCTCTAGACTTTCAGAGCTGTGTCAGCCCAAGGGCCTTAGCTATCAGTTGTTCCAGTTATGACTTAGGATGCAGAATGCGCTTGGACCCTACCACCTCTTGATGAAACAGAGGTTACTTTACTTTATATCACCACGAAACATGCTGGTTTGAGAAAAGAAAATAATGTATCCCATGCTCTCAGCAGCAGGTGTCCATCACCTTGATCTTCCATAGAGATAAGGCTAGAAGGGAACTGGCATTATCTCTTAGCATCCAGGACCTCTGTCCTATCGTCTGGGTAAGACACGGACATCTGCACACCTTAGCTGTGCCCTTTCGATTATCAGTGTTAATACACCTTCACAGAAACAAGAGATAGGTTAGCTGTGGTGTCTCACAGCTTTAATCTCAGCACTTGGAGTGATGCTGGACAATATTATTTTAAGAATTAAAAAGAAAGAGGGAAAAAAAGTAAAAAGAGGGCCCCTGCCCAGTGCCACACAGCACAGGTGAGGCATAGATAGCACTCCTGAGATGACTCAGATACCCAGAGGCCCCAGGTACCACTAAGATGGGCAAGTGAATGATGGAGAGATGGAAGAGAAAGAGAAGCAGAGGGATGTGTACACAGTAGAGGGAGGACTGGAGACTCCAGTGAAGAACAGCCTGATATGATTAGCCAGCAATGTCACCTAGGTCATGCTGTTGCTGAGGGCCATGTCTTGGACTGTGGTCCTGAAGCAGAGTGCCTATGTTGCCATGAAAGGCTAGGCAGATGTCCCTGGTCTGGCTGCCACCAGGGGATCATGTGCCAAGCTGGCCCCAGCCCTCACTCAGGTATGGTGGGAGAGCTGGCCCTGACGGCCTGAGAGCAAGAGAATGGGCCTTACGCCTTTGCAGCTGCACGGGAGAGTGGGCCCTGCACCTCTCCCAGGAAGCACAGTAGAGCTAGCCCTCGTTTGATGGGTTGTGGGTGAGCCAGCCTGGGAGACATGAGCACAGGAGATCTGGCACTGCCACTTGTCTGATGTGGGGTGGCATAGGCAAGGGAGAGACACCCTTCCACCACCCATACTCCAAGCCACCTGCAGCAGGTGGGAGAGCTGGCCCAGGGGTCATGAGATTGGGCATCACTACCTATGCTGCTCTTGAGAGCAGGCAGCAGCACAATCGGGTGGGAAAGCTGGCCCAGCCCCTTGCTGGAATTGGCATTGGATGAGTTACCCAGTTCTACAGATCCAAAGCTGCAGGATCTCCATGACACTGGGCAACAGTCTATCTAAGAGAAGTCCAGGTAAGGATCCAGTATTGATAGTGTAGCAGAAAAACCAAAAGCCTCTTTGCAATGACTCTTTGCAAGGCGGTGACTCTTTGCAATGTACATTTGCAAGTTAAGAATTGTGGACAATAGGGAACACTGTGGGATACACTGTGAAATACACTGGGGAAACACTGTGGGATACACTGTGAGGTACACTGTGTGATACACTGGGGAAACACTGTGGCATACACTATGAGGTACACTGTGGGATACACTGAGATACACTGTGGGATACACTGTGAGATACACTGTGGGATACACTGTGAGATACACTGTGGGATATACTGTGAGATACACTGTGGGATATTCTGTGACACTACAGCTTCCACAAAGAGATTTTTTTGTTCTTTTCTTTTTTTTCTTTTGAGTGGGTAGTGGCAAGGTTGGCTAGCTGGTACAAACAGACAAGGCGGTGAGTGGGATTGGGGTACTCGGGGTACATGATGTGAAATTCACTAAGAATCAACAAAAAGTTAAAAAGAAAAAAGAAAGGAAGGAGTACCCCCCACGGGACTCTGCACCTGTTTGAAGTAGTGTATAGATGTTCACTTTAACTGACCTCCCTTCCAAAGCTCATTCCTTCTACAGGAGGCCCAACAACAACAACAAACAGCGATGGCCGCTCAGGTACCTTACCCTTCTATGGAGGTCTACCACCAAAATAAGTCATCAGTCTTGCTAATGACAATGACAAAGCCTGCCAAAGGTCCATTAGTTGATTTTCTTGTCTGTCCTCTTCCTCTAATAAGAGCAAAATTGCCCCAACTATTTACTTGTGTCTTGGTAGGAATTCCAGTAGCCTCATTTTTTTCCTACAGATGCTATCTCCGGCACACAGCACCCTCTAAGGAAGCACTCTCTCAATATACAGGTGTCCCACGTGCTAGGCCTTGGCTGTCTGCAGAGTGGTAGTGTAGCCCCTCAGATGAGCCCTCCCTTCAGGCACTCGAACTGCTGCCCCTCTCTATACCACCTCTTTGGCCTCCGCAGAAGGGTGTTAAAGTGTCTGAATCCCAAACCCCAACCACAATTAGATGGGAAAGGAAGAACTCAGAGTTAGCAAGATCCCTGACAGGAAGACAGATTCAGGGAGGAACCATGACTAGGTAATAAAGATGGCAAACTTCCAAGACATCTGGCTTCTTCCTCATCTGAGGCAAAAGCCTGGCAGCCGAAAAGAAGAGCCCGGAGGGTTTCCCAGGAAGCAATGGCCGCCGGCCATATTCTGTCCTTGTTCAAACTGACCAACCTTAAAATGGAGCTTGGAGAAGACTCTTCTAAACAAGCAAAACAGCAACAACAAAAGAAAACAAATCTCAGCCATTGAGGAGAGACTGGGATTTTTCAGGCTCCCAATAGCCTCTCTACTTTATGTGGTGTAGTAGAATCATTACACACACACACACACACACACACACACACACACACACACATGCATATATCGGGTTAACATTAAAATGAGAGAACTGTTTCACTGTATCTGGTGTAGACTTTAGAATTAATCTTTTTTTTTTCCTAGAAGTTCTTTGACCTTGAAGAAAGCATTGTAAAAAAACTACTTATTTTCTGTTATCTGATAGAGTTGTTTTTCTGAAGGAGAATTACAGTCCCTGCATGACTTTGGTCACAAGCCAATCTTGGCACACCCGGAATGTCATGCATTATTGAGTACTGAAAACAGTATACCTTAAGGACTAAAGCTTCAGGGGTGTGATGTTTTCCTTCATGAAACACAGAGATTACATTAGAGGCTTTGGTAGGAGGGATTTGTTTTACCCAGAGAACAACTTCTGTGTAACAATCAATGAATCAGTTTCTGCGCAGCTGTTTGAGGTGTAGGTCATCACTGCTGGGTCTCCCTGCTGCCTAAGAGCCTGATTATGTTCTGGAGTGACCCTCGTTCTTCAGAAAAGCCAAGTAACTCAAAACTCTGACACTGTGGGGTCTGCTTCTCTGTCCTGCTGCTGTGTCTTCTCCTGTATCAAATTGAGAAGTTAAGTATTTTCCGTGCTCTGTTCCGTGTCTGTCTGATCTTCCCCCCCACCCCACCCCCACACACAAACCAGTGTTTACTCCACCAGGAATGATACTGTAAGGCATGACAAAGCGTGGGAAGGACTTTCCTAAACAAGCAAAATCTCATAAAGCATGTTCTTTCCAGTGTCTGCTCAGCAGACCATACCAGTCCAGAAAAGGCTTACTTCACAAGCCTCACGTATGTGCTGGTAAACCCACTTCCCTGTGTCTGCCTCCACCCATTTCCTCCATCCTCACCAGTAAAACCTCAGCATCACCACCTCTGAGACCTCTTCTTCTTCGTATGTCTGGGACCAGAACTTGCCTGTTCTAGGTAAAGTATTTAACCACCTTTGCTTACTTAAACCTAACTCTGCTGATTCTGTCTGCTCCTAAAATTTTCCTCACCTGACCACTGTTCCTCCTCTCCAGTACCTTCTGTCTAGCTAACATGCCACACAACTCATTCTTCTTTTGGATGCTCTGGGAAATCTTTCATCCCTCAGAGCAGAAACAACAGGACTGAGGGTTTCTTTACAGTAAGTAATGGCTCTGTCTTGCCAGCTCTCTGAAACCCTAAAGAAATTTCAGATCATCTTGGCATTCTTTGGGACCACTCGATTCTCTGACTGCTGTAGTTCTTTGAAATCAAAGAAGACTCTATCTCCTGGCTGTTGCCAATGGAAGGTATTATGCCTACTTCTAGGAAAACGTTGCTTCTATACCAGAAAATCTAAACTGATTCAAGACAGGGCTCAAGGATTAGGGCCCAGGCTCAGGAAATACAGCAACAAGTCTCCTTCTCAGCGTGGGCTCTTCCTAACACCCTGGCTCCTTCCCTTGCACACACCTTTCCTACTTCTCATCCTCATGCTTAACAGTTTACTCTGTCAAATTTTTCATGAAAGTTCCTCCTGGATCAAATCATTTACTATCACTAGGTCCATGACAAAGAGTGAAGTCACTCCAGACCCCAAAACTTCCAAACAACAGGAAGTAAACAGACAGAAAACAATGTGTATGTGTGTGTTTATGTGTGTATGTATGTATGTATGTATGTATGTATGTATGTTTGGGGGCAACCAAGCTTTCAGACAAATGAAAGTACCCTCTCTCCATTTGAAATCAAACTAAGCCTATTTTTTATGGTCCTCGAATTTACATCTTACACATGGTATTTCATGAAATTAAAAAGCTTCTGTATAACAAATGACACCATCATTCAAACAGAGAAGCAGCTTACAGGACACAAAAAAATTTTTTACCTTCTACACACCTGAAAGAGAGGTAATATCTAGAATGTAAAACAAACTCAAAGATTAGACACAAAGGAAATAAAACAAGGTTTAAAACAGGGCATGAAACTAACCCTGGAATGCTCAAAAGGTAAAGCAGAGATGTCCGAGAAGCACTGTTTTTAAGTGTTCAATATCTTTAGCCTTTGGGGAAATGCAAATTAAAACTACTTTGAGATTGTCATCTTACCTCTGTCAGAAGGGCTGAGGAAAAAAAATGTAAGATGACAATTGCTGGATTGATGTGGGGAAAGGGGAACATTTATTCACTGTTGGTAGATGCAATCTAGTGTCGCTATTGTGAAAATCAATGTGGAGGTCCCTCCAAAAGCTAGAGACAAATCTATAGCCTGAGCTAGTTCTATCACTCTTGGGCATACACTACAGGAATATTTTTTCATCCATATTCATTGCTGCTTTATCCACAATAGCCAGGAAATGGAAATAGCTTAGATGTTAAACAATGGATGAATGAATAATAAAAATGTGATACATTTATATAGCAGAATATTCAACTATCAAGAAAAAATAAATTGCTAAAGTTTATAGATAAGTAGAGCTAGAAACAGTAATTCTGAATAAAGTAATCCAGACCCAAAAAGATAAACATTACATGTTTTATCTTCTATGTGGAGGATGTTAGCTTAGAATCTTTAGATATTTCGTTTGCAATACCCACCAATGTCAGGAAATTACAAAGGTTCCAGGTTGAGGCGGGGTATCCTTCAGAGGAGGGGAAACACAACACAGAAGAACAAAGGAACAGAAAGGCTCACGGTGGACAGATGGAGAAGAAGAGCTAAGTGTAAAGCCCTTCCGAAAACATCATAGGAAATACTACTAGTGCAGTGCCCCGCACTAGACACCATAGGCTAACGAATAAAAGGCCCAGTGCCAGGAATGGATTGCTTCTATTTTTGTTATTGTTGTTGTGGTGGTGGTGGTTGGCTGATTGGTTTTGGTTTTGGTTTTGGTTTTGGTTTTTCGAGACAGGGATTTTCTGTGTAGCCTTTGCTAGTCTGGAACTAGCTCTTGTAGACCAGGCTAGCCTCAGAGACTTGCCCACCTATGCCTCCCACGTGCTAGGATTATAGGTATGCACCACTATCACCCATTTTGAGTTGCTTCTATTTTTAATTAATGACCCAGTGAGGTCCCACAGACCTCAAAATATTAAAGACACTTTCTTTTTTTTCTCCAGAATTTGAAGAAAAGACTCTATTGCTGAAGACATCACATACTCGAGTCACAGGGCATGGAGAAATCAAGCTAGAACTGACTTCAAATCTGAATCTTTACTGGCTAGCTTCACAGTACTGGAAGGTGCTGTGCGTACTTCCAGAAGAGAAAGTAATCATTAATTCTATCCATATGTGGACCTTCTGGGAGATAATAGCTGGCAACATCTACCTGCTGCTGCAATAGCAGCCTGAGTGCATGGGAGTAACCAACTACTTGTAACTAGACTTACAACCCTCTCCACAATATGGAGCCCATTAACAGGGAACATGTAGCTATATGTGCCATTAGCCCTAGCAGAATCTACTTCTATTACTCTGCTAAAAAGGACTGTGGTTTAAATATACTTGGCAAATAGGGAGTGACACTATTCAGAGAAATGGCCTTATTGGAGGAGGTGTAGTCTTTTTGGAGGAAGTGTGTCACTGTGGGAGTGGGCTTTGGAGATCTCCTATGATCAGGCACTCTACACAGGTCAGAAAAAAAGTCTTCTCCTGGATGCCTTTGGATTAAGATGTAGAACTTTGAGCTCCTCCAGCAATGTCTGTCTGCACTGCTGCCCTAGGGGCGGACGGGGGGGATCTTACTTCCTGATACTCTCTAGAGAACGGGCAAGAGCAGGGCATTTGGTAAGAATCACCCCCCACCACCACCCCTAAAGGCCCAGAGCTGCTCTGGGACCCACTACCCAGCAACCTCCAGATCACCACTCTCCTTCTGTCCCTTCTACCACTCCCTCTTTCCCCGCCACCACCCCATTCCATCAGATGTGGTAGACCTGTGCCACTTCTGACACAGGGAGGATCCTACTTCCTGATACTCTCTAGAGAACAGACAGGAGCAGGTCATTCAAGAACTAGCTCCAGTAGCGCATTCCAACTGGTAGAAGTGGGGCATTTGACATCCAGCAGCAGCAGAACATTTGAGAAATAGCAACCTGCAGGGCATTCAACCCTTGCCAAGTCTGCCACAGGGAGACCCCATCACCTGATACTCCTGGAGAACCAGCTGTTTTCAGGGCATTGGAGAGAAAGGGAATGCCAGGAGTACAGAAACACAGGCTTGCAGGACAGAGAAGATAGAAATAGCAAGACTGCCGCTATGGTGCCAATTGATTCTGTGAGACATGGTTTTGCAGACTGAGGAGAGGAAATGCCTCTTGGAGCCTTCCGGAACACCTCCATTCAGAAGCCAAAAATCTCACTGGCAGCCTGCTTTACTTCCTAAAACTTCCCCTCTTCCTAGTAGCTGGGACTAAGAAAAACCAAGCAAATAGATGTAAAAGAATTCTTCTTTGAAGTAAGTCACTGGCCAAAAATCCTCTCTTAGAACTGCAGCCCTTTGCCTTAGTAGTTTACATAATTACATTAATCTCCCAACAAAATGTAAACTTTTATGGCTATGTTAATGAGAGTGGTTCTGACTTTGTGGTATGAAAGGCATTAACTGAGCACAGGTTTCTACAGAGAAAGGCTAGGTATCGGGTTAAGTTTACCCACAGAATCTCATTAAGACCTAGGGGGTCTGGCCTAACGTCCTTTGAAGTCTCTTTTAGAACTGAAGTTTGTATCAGGAAGATGGATGTTATTTATGTTTGAGCTTCTAATTTGTTTCATGGGAAATGTATTACCTGGTTGATTTTACATTTCCTTATGGCAAATGGTTATGCTGATTGTTATTTGTGCCTGCTTTACTGGATATATCTTTTGAAATGAAAAAATCCCATGCTTAAATCCTTCTGCCTCAGAGCAGTATAAGACACCCAGAAACTAAACTACATCTGTGTCTGGTGTCTGTTTGTCATTCACCAAATCTGTCCTTCCTGCTTCACCAAAGAATCCTGGTGTGTCCCCCGCCCCCCGCAGCTACAACTACTGGTTGAGTTTGGTCTGCGGCACAAGACCAGCTAACATTGGAGATAACGAGATGGCCAAAGGCAAACGCAAGATCATTACCAACCAAAACCAAGGCAACATGACACCATAAGTACCCAGTTCTCCCACAACAGCACATCTTGCATACTCCATCACATCAGAAAAGCAAGAGCTAGATTTAAAATCACATCTCATATTGCTGATGGAGGACATCAAGAAGGACATAAATAACTCTCTTAAAGAAATACAGGAGAACATGGGTAGACAGATAGAAACACAAAAATCCCTGAAAGAAATAAAAGAGAAAATGGATCAAAAGGTAGAAGCCCTTAAAGAGGAAACACAAAAATCCCTTAAAGAAATATGTGAGAAAATGGGTCAACAGGTAGAAGTCCTTTAAAAGGCAAAACAAAAATCCCATAGGGAATTATGAGAGAACAAGGGTCAACATGCAGAAGCCCGTAAAGAGGAATCACACAGGAGAACATGGGTCAACAGGTAGAAGCCCTTAAAGAGGAAACACAAAAATTCCTTAAAGAATTTCAGGAAAAACCCAAACAAACAAGTGAAGGAACTGAACAAAAATATCCAGGATCTAAAAATGGAAATAGAAACAATAGAGAAATCACAAAGTGAGACATCTCTGAAGATAGAAAACCTAGGAAAGAATTCAAGAGTCATAGATGCAAGCATCAACAACAGAATACAAGAGATAGAAGAAGAATCTCAGATACTGAAGACTCCATAGAGACATTGACTCAACAATCAAAGAAAATGCAAAATGCAAAAAGCTTGTAACCAAAACATCCAGGAACTCCAGGACACAATGAGAAGACCAAACCTAAGGATTATAGGTATAGAAGAAAGTAAGAATTTACATCTTAAAGGCCCAGTAAAGATCTTCAACATAATTATAGATGAAAATTTCCCTAACCTAAAGAAAGAGATGCCCCTCTATATTGCCACCAGGCCACCGCTAGAGAGGCCCAGGTACACAGACTTAATCAGGTACTACCAATCCTTGGGTGGATCTGCCAGGCTCTCACCACTAGCCAGAGCCAGGGCGGCAGCTCAACAGGGCATCTCCATGCCCTCCGGCCTTGCACCAAGGCGGCCGGGAACAGCCTGCCCCGCGGTTCCTTACAGCGGTTGTCGGTCTCCATATTGCCACTAGGCCACTGCTAGAGAGGCCCAGGTATACAGACTTAAATAGGGACTACCATGGCTAGGGTGGATCCGCCAGGCTCTCGCCACTAGCCAGGGCCAGGGCAGTGGCTCGACGGAACAACTGCCTTCCCTGAGGTCCCCTCAGCACTCGCAGAGGCAGTCTCTATCTTGCAGTCTGGTCATCTGTAGAGAAACAACGGGTGGGCCCAGCCTCACGAGAGGTTCAAACACCAGCCAGTGACAAGGCCAACTGAGGCCAGAGATAACCAGATGGCAAAAGGAAAACATAGGAATGTTACTAACAGAAATCAAGGCAGCATGCCAGCATCTGAACCCAGTTCACCGACAACAGGAAGCCCTGGATACACCAACATACCAGAAAAAAAAAAAAAAAAAAAGATTTGGATCTAAAATCACTGGTCAGGATGCCGGTAGCGGAACACATAGATAAAACTCTTAAAGAAATACAGCAGAAAATGGATCAAAAGTTAGACACCCTTACAAGGCAAACACAAAAATCACTTAAAGAAATTCAGGAGAATATGGATCAAAAAACAGAAGCCAATATGAAGGAAATACAAAAATCACTTAAAGAAATAAAGGAGAACATGGGTCAACAAGTAGAAGATATGAAGAGGAAACACAAAAATCTCTTAAACAATTACATGAAAATACAAACAAGCAAGCAAAAGATCCGAGCATATGCATCCAGGTTTTAAAAACAGAAGTAGAAACAACTAAGAAATCACAAAGGGAGACAACTTTGGAGATAGAAAACCTTGAGAAGAAATCAGGGGCCATAGATGCAAATATCAACAATAGAATACAAGAAATAGAAGAAAGAATCTAACAGAAAAAAGGGGGGTAATTGGGGAATAGTTATGGGGGAGAGGACTTATGGGACATATGGTGGTGGGGGGAACTGGGAAAGGGGAAAGCCTTTGGAATGTAAACAAAGAATATAGAAAATAAAGAAAAAATGAGAAAAAAAAAAGAAGAAAGAATCTCAGATGCCTAAGATACCATAGGAACAATTGGTTCAACAGTCAAAGAAAATACTAAATGCAAAAAGCTTGTAACCCAAAACATCCAGGAAATCCAGGACACAATGAGAAGACTAACCTAAGGATTATAGGGATAGATGAGAGTAAAGATTTACAAGTTAAAGGGCCAGCAAATATCTTCTACAAAATTATGGAAGAAAACTTCCCCAACCTAAAGAGAGAGATGCCCATGAATATACAAGAAGCCTACAGAACTCCAAACAGACTGGACCAGAACAGAAATACCTCCTATCACATAATAATAAAAACCCCAAATGTACTAAACAAAGAAATAATATTAAAGGCAGTAAGAGAAAGAGGCCAAGTAACATATAAAGGAAGACCTATCAGAATTACACCAGACTTCTCACCTGAGATCATGAAAGCTAGAAGATCCTGGGCAGATATCATGCAGACTATAAGAGAACACAAATTTCAGCCAAAACTACTATACCCAGCAAAACTCTCAATCACCATAGATGGAGAAACCAAGGTATTCCAAGACAAAACCAAATTTGCATGATATCTTTCCACAAACCCAGCCCTACAAAGGATAATAGGGAGAAAACACCAACACAAGGAGGGAAACTACACCCGGAAGAAGCAAGATAGAAACCTCCTGTCATCAAACCCAAAAGAAGATAACCTCTCAAATATAAAAAATAATTTCAAAAATGTCTGGAGATAATAATTACTATTCCTTAATATCTATTAACATCAATGGATTCAATTCCCCAATAAAGACATAGACTAACAGACTGGATACGGAAACAGGACCCTACATTTTCCTGCATAAAGGAAACACATCTCAGTGTTAAAGACAAACACTGCCTTAGAATAAAAGGCTGGAAGACAATTTTACAAGCAAATGGTCTCAGGAAACAAACTGGAGTAGCCATTCTAATATCAGATAAAATTGACTTTCAACCTAAAGTTATCAAAAGAGACTCGGAAGGTCACTTCTTGCTGGTCAAAGGGAAAATCCACCAAGAAGAACTCTCAATACTGAACATCCGTGCTCCAAATGCTAGGGCACCCTCATTCCTAAAAGAAGCCTTACTAAAGCTTAAAGCACACATTGCAGTTAACACAATAATTGTGTGTGACTTCAACACTCCACTCTTCTCAATGGACCGATCAGGAAAGCAGAAACTAAACAGGGACATAGTGAAACTAATTGAAACAATGGACCAATTGGAGTTAACGGATATATAGAGAACATTTCATCCTAAAGCAAAAGAATATACCTTTTTCTCAGCACTGCATGGTACCTTCTCCAAAATTAATCATATAATTGGTCACAAGACAGATGTCAACAAATACAAGATTGAACTAATCCCATGCATCCTTTCAGATCACTATGGAGTAAGAGTGGTCTTCAATAGCAACAAAAACAGCAGAAAGTCCACATACACATGGAAACTGAACAATACTCAATGACACCTTGGTCAAGGAAGAAATAAAGAAAGAAATCAAAGACTTTTTAGACCTCAATGAAAATGAAGGTACAGCCGGGCGTGGTGGTGCATGCCTGTAATCCCAGCACTTGGGAGGCAGAGGCAGGTGGATTTCTGAGTTCGAAGCCAGCTTGGTCTACAGAGTGAGTTCCAGGACAGCCAGGGCTACACAGAGAAACCCTGTCTCAAAAAACCAAAAAAAAAAAAAAAGAAGAAGAAGAAAGGAAAGAAAGAAAGAAAGAAAGAAAGAAAGAAAGAAAGAAAGAAAGAGAGAGAAAATGAAGGTACAACCTACCCAAATCTATGGGACACAATGAAAGCAGTGCTAAGAGGAAAACTCATAGCCCTAAGTGCCTCCAAAAAGAAACTGGAGGGAACATACACTAGCAGATTAACGGCACACCTGAAAGCCCTGGAACAAAAAGAAGCTAATTCACCCAGGAGGAGTAGAAGACAGGAAATCATCAAACTAAGGGCTGAAATCAATCAAGTAGAAACAAAGGAAACCATACAAAGAATCAACAAAACCGGGAGCTGGTTCTTTGAGAAAATCAACAAGATAGATAAACCCCTAGCCAGACTAACCAAAGGGCACTGAGACAGTATCCAAATTAACAAAATTAGAAATTAAAAGGGGGACATAACAACAGAAACTGAGGAAATTCAAAAGATCATCAGATCCTACTACAAAAGTCTATAGTCAACACAACTGGAGAATCTGGAGGAAATAGACAATTTCCTAGACAGATACCAAATACCAAAATTAAATCAGGATCAATTAGATCAGCTAAACAGTCCCATAACCCCTAAAGAAATGGAAGGGGTTATAGAAAGTCTTCCAACCAAAAAAGTATGGGACCAAATGGTTTTAGTGCAGAATTCTACCAGACCTTCAAAGAAGACCTAACACGAATACTCTTCAAACTATTCCACAAAATAGAAGGAATACTGCCCAACTCGTCCTTTGAAGCCACAATTACACTGATACCAAAACCACACAAAGATCCAACAAAGAAAGAGAAGTACAGACCAATTTCCCTTATGAATATCGATGCAAAAATACTAAATAAAATTCTTGCCAACCGAATCCAAGAGCACATCAAAATGATCATTCCCCCTGATCAAGTAGGCTTCATCCCAGGAATGCAGGGATGGTTCAATATACGGAAATCCATTAATGTAATCCACTACATAAACAAACTAAAAGAAAAAAAACCACATGGTCATCTCATTAGATGCTGAAAAAGCATTGGACAAAATTCAGCATCCCTTCATGATAAAAATCTTGGAGAGAATCTCAGGAATCCAAGGCCCATACCTAAACAGTGAAAGCAATATAATGCAAACTGGTAGCCAACATCAAGTTAAACGGAGAGAAACTTGAAGCAATCCCACTAGAATCGGGGACCAGACAAGGCTGCCCACTTTCTCCCTATCTATACAATATAATACTTGAAGTCCTAGCCAGAGCAATCAGTCAACAAAAGGAGGTCAAAGGTAAACAAATTGGAAAGGAAGAAGTCAAAATATCACTATTTACAGATGCTATGATAGTATATTTAAGTGTATACAAGATTTCCACCAGAGAACTCCTTGAGGTCTGGGATATTGATTCCCCCAGAAGTTCTTTTACTGTTGAGAATAGTTTTAGCTATCCTGGGTTTTTTGCTATTCCACATGATTTTGAGAATTACTCTAACTCTATGAAGAACTGAGTTGGGATTTTGATGGGCATTGCATTGAATCTGTATATTGCTTTTGGCAAGATGGCCATTTTAACTATAATAATCCTGCCAGTCCATGAGCATGGAAGATTTTTCCATTTTCTGAGGTCTTCTTCGATTTCTTTCTTCAAAGATTTGAAGTTTCTATCATACAGAACTTTCACTTGTTTGGTTAGAATCACACCAAGATACTTTGTGGCTATTGTGAAGGGTGTCATTTCCCACATTTCTTTCTCAGCCTGCTTATCCTTTGAGTATAGGAAGGCTACTGATTTGCTTGAGTTGATTTTATCAACAGCCACTTTGCTGAAGTTGTGTATCAGCTGTAGAAGTTCTCTGGTGGAGTTTTTTTTTGGGGGGGGGTTGTTTAAGTATACTATCATATCATCTGCAAATAGTGATAGTTTGACTTCTTCCTTTCCAATTTGTATCCCTTTGGCCTCCCTATGTTGTCTAATTGCTCTAGTTAGAACTTCAAACACTATATTGAAAAGATATGGAGAGAGGGGGCAGCCTTGTCTAGTTCCTGATTTTAGTGGGATTGCTGCAATTTCCTCTCCATTTAATTTTATGTTGGCTACTGGTTTACTGTATATTGCTTTTACTATGTTTAGGTATGGGCCTTGAATTCCTGTTCTTTCCTAGACTTTTAGCATGAAATGATGCTGAATTTTGTCAGATGCTTTTTCAGCATCTAATGAAATAACCATGTGTTTTTTTTCTTTAAGTTTGTCTATGTAGTGGATCACATTAATGGATTTCCGTATATTGAACCATCCCTGCATCCCTGGGATGAAGCCTACTTGATCATAGTGAATAATGGTTTTGATGTGTTCTTGAATTTGATTGGCAAGGATTTTATTGAGTATTTTTGCATCGATATTCATAAGGGATATTGGCCTGTAGTTCTCCTTCTTTGTTGGATCTTTGTGTGCTTTTGGTATAAGTGTAATTGTGGCTTCATAGAACGAGTTTGGTAGTGTTCCTTCTGTTTCTATTTTGTGGAATAATTTCCACAGAGTATTGGTGTTGGGTCTTCTTTGAAGGTCTGATAGATTTCTGCACTAAAACCATCTGGTCCTGTGCTTTTTTTGGTTGGGAGACTTTCTATGACCACTTCTATTTCTTTAGGGGTTATGGGACTTTTTAGTTGATCTATTTGACCCTGATTTAATTTTGGTATTTGGTATCTGTCTAGGACCATTTCCTCCAGATTTTCCAGTTGTGTTGAGTATAGACTTTAGTAGTAGGATGTGATGATTTTTTTAATTTCCTTTGTTTCTGTTGTTATATCTCCCTTTTCATTTCTACTTTTGTTAATTTGAATACTGTCTCTGTGCCCTTTGGTTAGTCTGGCTAAGGGTTTATCTATCTTGTTGATTTTCTCAAAGAACCAGCTCCTGGTTTTGTTGATTCTTTGTATGGTCCTCTTTGTTTGTATTTGATTGATTTGAGCCCTGCATTTGATTATTTCCTGTCTTCTACTCCTCCTGGGTGAATTAGCTTCTTTTTGTTCCAGGGCTTTCAGGTGTGCCATTAAGCTGCTAGTGTATGCTCTCTCCAGTTTCTTTTTGGAGGCACTCGGGGCTATGAGTTTTCCTCTTAGCACTGCTTTCATTATGTTCCATAAATTTGGGTATGTTGTGCCTTCAAGCTGATAAACAACTTCAACAAAGTGGATATAAATTTAACTCAAGCAAATCAGTAGCCTTTCTCTCCTCAAAGGATAAACAAGATGAAATTAGGGAAATGACACCCTTCACAATAGTTCCAAATAATATTTCATACCTAGCCGTGACCCTAACAAAGCAAATATGACAAGAACTTCAAGCCTCCGAAGAAAGAAATCAAGGAAGGTCTCAGAAGATAGAAAGATCTCCCATATTCATGGATTGGCAGGATCAATATAGTAAAAAATGGTCATCTTGCTGAAAGTAATCTATGGATTCAATGTAATCCCCATCAAAATCCCAACTCAGTTCTTCATAGATCTAGAAAGAGCAATTCTCAAATTCATCTGGAATAACAAAAAACCCAGTATAGCAGAAACTATTCTCTACAACAAAAGATCCTCTGGGGAAATCACCATCCCTGACATCAAGCTCTACTACAGAGCAATAGTGATAAAAAACTACTTGGTATTGGTATGCAGACAGGCAGGAAGATCAATGGAATAGAATCGAAAGACCCAGAAAAGAATCCACACACATATGCTCACTTAATATTTGACAAAGGAGCAAAAAACATTCAGTGGAAAAAAGACAGCATTTTTGACAAATGATGCTGGATCAACTGGAAGTCTGCATGTAGAAAAATGCAAATCGATCCACTCTTATCTCCTTGTACAAAGCTCAAGTCCAAGTGGATCAAGGATCTACACATAAAACCAGACACACTGAAGCTTATAGAGGAAAAGTAGGGATGAATCTTGAACACATGGGCACAGGGGAAAGTTCCTGAAAAGAACACCTATGGCCTATGCTCTAAGAACAAGACTTGACAAATGGGACCTCATAAAACTGCAAAGCTTCTGTAAAGCAAAGGACACAGTCAATAGGACAAAATGGCAACCAACAAATTGAGAAAAGACCTTTACTAACCCTACATCTGATAGAGGGCTAATTTCCAGTGTATACAAAGAAGTCAAGAAGTTTGTCTCCAGAGAGTCAAATAACCCTATTAAAAAATGGGGTACAGATCTAAACAGGGAATTCTCAACTGAGGAAACAAACTTGAATAGCTCTAAAACACCTAAAGAAATGTTCAGCATCCTTAGTTATCAGGGAAATGCAAATCAAAACAACACTGAGATTCTCTCTCACACCAGTCAGAATGGCTAAGGTGAAAAACTCAGGGGACAGTAGATGTTGGAGAGGATGTGGGGGAAAAGGCACACTTCTCCATTGTTGGTGGGATTCCAAGCT
The DNA here is from genome assembly GCA_964023405.1 of Apodemus agrarius. Lineage (NCBI taxonomy): Eukaryota > Metazoa > Chordata > Mammalia > Rodentia > Muridae > Apodemus > Apodemus agrarius. The sequence continues at coordinate 91,420,765 of OZ030006.1, read as the reverse complement.
GGTAAAACCACTCTGGAAATCAATTTGGTGATTCCTCGGAAAATTAGACATAGTACTACCTGAGGCATATACCCAGAAGATGCTCCTACATGTCATAAGGACACATGCTCCATTATGTTCATAGTTACCTTATAATATCCAGAAGCTGGAAAGAACCCAGATGTCCTTCAACAGAGGAATGGATACAGAAATTTTGAAATATATATACAATGGCATACTATTCAGCTATTAAAAACAATGAATTCATGAAATTCTTAGGCAAATAGATGGAACTAGAAAGTGTCATCCTGAGTGAGGTAACCCAATCACTAAGGAATGCACATGGTATGCACTCACTAATAAGCGGATGTTAGCCCAAAATCTCCAAATAAACAAGTTACAATTCACCCAGCACAGAAAGGTCAAGGAGGAGGACTTAAGTGAGGGTGCTTTGGTTCCTCTGAGAAAGGGAACAAAATATTCACATGAGCAATAAGGGAGACAATGTGTGGAGAAGAGACTGAAGTAAAGGCCACCCAGAGACTGTGCTACCTGGGAATTCACCCTATAAATAGTCACCAAACACCAACACTACTATGGTTGACAAGAAGTATACCAAAAGGAGAATGCCATTTCCTAAGTAACTGATTATGATAGGAATCTAAGTAAAAGATACTCGAGCTGGAGAAGGAAGCTCTGTGGACTTCCTCTGGAGACCTTTCTTCCCTAGCAACTCAGAGGCCACAAATGGAAGAGCAGATGGGTTTAAATACTTCCTCTTTATGAAAATAAAGGGTAAATGATTTGTGGGGCTGATTTAACATAAGAGATGAGGAGTGAACTGAGTACTGAGTACTGAGGAGTGAAAGAGAAACCCCCGTGAAACACTGGTTAAAGGTAACCTGGTCCTGATGTTGGTCTTGTCCAGCTGCAACCCTGCCATCATTCGCTTGCAGCTGATTTTACGTAGTTTTCAGTGGGAGGCTTTATCACCGTGTCCGCTGGCCTCAGTTCAGACAGCATGAGTGTAGCACAGAAAAGAGGCTGTACTTCCTAACGTTTTACAAATTAATATTTATATTATTTACATTTATATAATTTTTACGTTTATATTATGTATATTTATATTTCTCTCATTTATTTATCATTGGAGGAATGTTTTTTCTTTTTCAAAGTAAAAGAAACTCTTTTGAGTTGGATATTATTACATGGTTGATACGTTGCCCCTAGGTATGATTGTTCTGGGAAAGTGAGAAGCACCCTGTCATTACAATGCTTCCATGGATAACTTATTGATTCCATAATGTATAGGCAGATATTTTATTGGACATTTTCAGTAAGCTGTGCTAGTATTATCACTGAAATTAAATTTGTGTTAAAATTTAAAGCGGATAGATAAATATTACTATTAGAAAAAGGTACTCTCATGGAGTATTTGACACTAGGATTTGTTCAAACAATGGAGCTCTTCCAAGAAATGAGTGTAAACAGAACTCAAGCAACCATGCAAATGTAGTCTTGTAAAAGTCTGACATATGCAGAAATGCTAAAGAGTGTTCAGTCATCAGATAGAGATCAGGGTCTATGTGACATGTCCAACAATCCTGTAGAAATGAGAGACCTCAAAAGTGGGAACATTGAAGCACTGGATGTTACCGACACTGCTTGTGTGGGGGTAGGGGACAAATAAATCACGCGCAGAAAGACATTACGATGAAGAGCATATAATGAGCAAACGGTGTGTGTGCCGGAGGTGGACACGGGCGAGAAGGCACAGAGCAAAGGCATCTCCAGGGAGACTGTGAAATGAAGTAAGACCGTAGCGTCACTAAGCAAACGTGACAGGGCTTGTTCCCTCGTTCCCCAGAAGCCTGTCGTGTAAGACTAAGAATAAAGAGCATGTAGCTATCTGTACACACAAGCACCTGTGGCTGCAACTTGGCTCTTTATGCAAATATGTTGGATTTATACGGAGAACTTGTGAAATGGTGATAAAAGCTACCCAGAGCTCTTTACAGGCTGAACTTTGGACGTGTGCATCTCACGTGAGAAATGCAGGAAGACTTTTAGGTGGAGGAAGTGGCCTCTGGCTGTCTTGTGACTATCACTCACTCATCACAGAAACCACAGTACAAACAGAAACTGAGACACAGAGACACAGCACAGGAAAGGGACTCTCTGCATAGGTAAGTGTCGAGAACTCTTCCTTCTTTCTGGTTTATTTTTCCCCTGTCTTCCCCAGCTTGAGACTCTTCTGTGGTCTATATGCTCCATCTTAACGGCATCGGGGTCACTCCAAGCTTTCATACACACATAATCATGTGGAAATCTAATGACAGCCTGTAAGAGCTGTGGATCCAGAAGCTTTTAGAAATTCCCCCAAACATCACTATCCCTGCAGGGGAAAAGTCCCATCTTGATCAGCATTGATAACACCTTCAGAACTCTCCCAGTGATTTTCTTCAGGATATAAAGCAGTATACATTTTCATTTGTGCCCCCACAACCGTGTGTGTGTGTGTGTGTGTGTGTGTGTGTATTCAGGGGCTTTTTTTGCATCACATTCTACCATGTTAAGGCATAGTTTATTAAAATGTTTCTATGTTTGTCCAAGAATTGCTTCTTTCAGCATTGACAATAAAGATAGTTTAAGAGATTTATTTCAGTATAGACAACTGGTTGAACTTAATGCTCCTAAGAGTGTAGTTACTCTCCGTGCTCAGATGTTAACATAAGGCAAGCCTCTAAAGTGCCATTTTGCTGTGTTTTTATTATTATTATTATTGTTATTATTATTATTATTATTATTATTTATTACTATTACTGCTACTGCTACTACTACTACTACTACTACTACTAATACTACTAATACTAATACTAATACTAACACTAATACTAATACTATTTTGATAGAAAATAGAGATCCCAGTTCACTGGTTCAAAATTAAGCATCCAGTGCTTGAAATTAGCACCTTAGTTAATAACGTGCTGTCTATTTCCCTCTTGATCTAAACGTTTTACTCTGAACTGGTAAATTTTCCAGATCTGAGTTGAAACTCCCCTCCCTGTAGCTCTGTGAAGCCGTGGAAGTCGGTGTGCTCTCCATCTCCTAACTGTGAGGGAGCAATGGCTTCTGTTCCTGGATGCCAGCGTGTACAGGGTGGTCTGTGACAGTAGCTCCTCAGCTCCTTTCTGCAGCCAGCGTCTGCATTTTAAAATACCAGGCTCTACACAAATGAGGTACAAACCCCGGGCCATGTCCACTGAGTGTGAGGGCTTGGCGCTGGGGTAAAGACTGTTGGCAAGACCAGAGATGCTTCCAGTTGCGTGCTTTAGACTCAAGCTATTGCAGAATTATTGGACATGTGAAAAGAACTTGGCAGGGAAACCCAAGAATCTCTGAGTTCAAGATACCTTTTAGTGAAGTGTGAGAGCTCAGGTAGGCCACTGGTGTTAAATAAATTATAAAATCGTTGTTGCAACTGGCCATCTGTGATGGCTCTTTCTGCCTGAAAATTGGCTTTAGATTTCTATCATCTTTTAGGTATACAGACTAAAAATATTAGAATATTTTTAACTTTATTATCTTAATCAAAATAATATACCTGTGTAATCAGACTTAAGTGATTTTACCACAATTCACATTCTATTAATAATCACATTAAAAGTGCCCATGTTGACTATTCCCACATATTTCTTACAATCAGCTAAAATATCGGTATTATGAAAAGTAAAAATCACTACAAACCTAATAGAACGGAAGTACACAAGACAGACTGCTTCTAGAAAACACCATTAACCCATGTGAAATGTTGTTTCCCAGCAAGTTTAGCACATACCAAGAGTTTAATCTTACAGTAGATAGAAGTCCGTTTAAGCTCGTGTTTTACCCACGGCCTTTACTGCTCAGTCATGTGCTGAGGAAATGCAATGTTATTTTGCAAACATCTATCTACTCAATCAGAAACTTGGTGTGACTGCCCTTGGAATGTTAAGAAAGCAGATAAGCTTTTTGTTCTCTTTGGGAATAAATGCCATTTCTTCTATGTGACATTCTTACAACAGCATAGGAGAGGAAATTTCAAAACTGAAGTCACTAGGAAAAATGAGGCCAGGATGATGCCAGAGGTCTCTGGCTCTATTCAAATCAGGTTCAGTCAAATCAGACCCAAATAACAGGAGTGGTGTTTTCTTCTGTTTTGGTTTGTTGGGACAAGGTCTCTCTGTGTAGCTGTGGCTTCTCTGAGCGTTATGTGGGCCACGCTGGCCTAGAATTCACAGACTCATGTGCCTTTGCCTATCGACTCTTGGGGTTAAAGGCATGTGCCACTATGCCCAGCTTGGCCACATTTCTTGTGTGAGGCAAATTAGAGTCTAATTAGATGCATTCTTTTCATCTTGCTCCTTTATGCCCACACTAAATGTTTATATATGAGCCGTTTTGAGGCTTTCTATCTCTAGACTTGAACAAACACCATATTAGCTTATTTACAAGGCATTTTCCACAAGCCCCACTACCTGCTAGGAGAACTTCTCTCCCAGCTCGTTACTTCCAGCTATTTTGGTCCTTGACCTGTCATTTGAAATTTACAGTCAGGTTTACCCGCGGATCTGTCTTGGCTTTTGAATGTAGATAACGGTCATCTTCCTTGATACTCCTCATGTTATCTGTTGCCGTCTTCTTTTACTAAACTAACTGGTCTGCTTGGGGTTGGGGATGTAATAGATATGGCTATGCGGACATTTAAAAAGCTGAGTTTAAGCCAGGCATGGTGGCGAACGTCAATAATCCCAGCACTTGGGAAGCAGAGGCAGGCGGATTTCTGAGTTCGAGGCCAGCCTGGTCTACAGAGTGAGCTCCAGGACAGCCAGGACTACACAGAAAAACCCTGTCTCGAAAAACCAAAAAAAAAAAAAAAAAAAAAAAAAAAGCTGAGTTTGATTGTTTTGTTGTTGATTTTTGTCCTTCTTCCCTTTGGAGCAGGGGATAGGTGGTCACAAGGGTGGGGTGGACCTGGAATGGCAGCGGTGTGTGTGTGAAGAGGTGCTTCATCTGAAATTCCCAAATAATCAATAAAAATAGTATGTCAGAGGGAAAAGTTCTAGAATAAAACAGAAAAAAGAAAAGAAAAGAAACTGAGTCTATTAATTCATATTCATGTGAAATTTGGTCAGGACTCTTTGTGAGGTCCAGGAACGTTTCCCAATTCCTGGTTAGCTAAAGAGTTTTGTTTTGCTTTGATTTGATTTGGTTTTGTTGTTTTGTTTTGTTTCCTTAAGAATTCTGATCACAGAGTCGGGCGTGGTAGTGCACGCCTGTAATCCCAGCACTTGGGAGGCAGAGGCAGGTGGATTTCTGAGTTCGAGGCCAGCCTGGTCTACAGAGTGAGCTCCAGGACAGCTGGAGCTACACAGAGAAACTCTGTCTCGAAAAACCAAAAAAAAAAAAAAAGAAAGAAAGAAAGAAAGAAAGAAAGAAAGAAAGAAGAATTCTGATCACAGCTGAATGATAATGTTCAATGTCTTTTAAGAGAATTTATTTTTATTATCTGTAGTTTCTGTGTACGGGTTTATCAGCATGTGCACATGAGTACAGATACCCTCAGAAGTCAAAAGGCATCAGATCCCCTGGTCTAAAGTTGGGAGGCTCCCAGGGCAGATGTGTGTGATTGAACCTGGGCCTCCTGCAAGAGGAATATGTCAGCCATTCCGTGAACCCCAAAATGCCTTTGACAGACATTACTTGGCCTTGGTTGAGATTACAGTGTGGCTCGCTTTTGCCTTCCAGCAATCTGTCAGATAGAGAAACATATCCTGAGACACTGTGACCCTGCCGTCAGTCCTGTCACAGCACGTCTGTCTATTCATATACTACTAATTTTGAGTAACTGATACGTATGATGTTTAAATGTATGCTAACGAAATTACCGAGAATTTTCTCATAATTTCTGTCTTTTTCCTAATGTTCTCTTCTATGAAGCTATTTATGGAATCACCTTTCCCTTCGCGATTGAGTGAACTTTACCTGTAAAACCACAGCAGTAGCTAATTGCCAACTCAGTGTTTGTTTCTGCTTTTTCATCTGGTTGGTTATATCACACAGTTCTACGGTTTTCCCTTTCAATGTTGGACTGCCGTGTTAGCTTGAGACTTTTCAACTATTTTATGGCCCTTTTGCTGGCAATAGTTTTGGCTGTGCTTTGTCGCATCATTTGAGTTTTAACTTTTTATATTTCAGCTTCTCTTTGTGTGGGAGCATCAGACTGAGTTTTTAAGTAACATGAGCCTGAAGACCCGAATCCAATGAAATCACGTAAATCTGGCTCATACCCTTCACTGAAGTAAAGAACTCTGGAGTTTCTCCCTCTCTCCCTTTCACATCTGCTGAGCTCACACTATAAATCATGCACTGTATGGACACCTTAAATTCTTCAGCAATTTCATCCCTGTGTATGATAACTTCAGGTCACATTCACCCCTCCTCCTTCATCTTCCCCCACCAAGCCCCTTCGTGGGAACAAGTCTCTTCCAGTTTCCTGTGTCTCTGTCTCACCTGTTTTTATTCAGCGACTCAGTGAATTTACCCTGGGTGCCCCATGGACATGGCACCCACTAGAGCATGGTGACCACAACACTGAAGACAATGGCTGCCCCTGCAGCAGCCATGGACTGGGGCAGGCGCTGGGCTCCTTGAGTTCCAGTGTTCTTTAGGTGATATTTTCAATACCATTAGTTCTATAGATAAAGAAGCTAAAGCTGGAGGAAGAGCTGTTCTCAAGACCACTGACTGCATACCACTGTCTCCTGCTCTCTCTCTCTCTCTCTCTCTCTCTCTCTCTCTCTCTCTCTCTCTCTCACACACACACACACACACACACACACACACACACACACACACTGCTGATCTTGTACTTCAGTGTACTTGGGGACACATCCTACCATTGTCCTTTAAGGCAGGCATGCTTCAGTAGAGTGGGATCATGGCCACAGAGAAGAACTGCTAAGTGAAGTGAGGCCAAAAAAAAAAAAAAAAAAGAGTCTAGCTGGGGCACTAAGCCTTCTCTTAGTGTTTATTGTGAAATTTCTTTGAATATGTAACAACCTCAGAGCTTATATTTTTACAAAAGTTAGTATTACATAGCTTACATAAACTACTCATAGACACATTGACTTGGAATTCCTTATCTTTGTGCAAAGCCTTATTAAATATATTAAATATTTTAGAATCAGTAACTATTTCCATCTCCATTAATCTTTATCTATTTTTTAATATTTTCAAAATATACATATATAACCCAAAAAATACAAGCCTACAGTTTGGGAATTTTGCTCCTGTAGAACAAGAAGCCTTTCCTTTAAGTGGAATGCAGTTACACAGGAACTGAGGAATGAGGTGTGCAGGCACAGCGTCTTTAATCTTGCAACTGTTGAAAGGACGTTCTAGAGAGAAAGATAAGCATTCGCCAGATGGACTTCTGTTTCCAAATCTCATACTGAATAATATGTTTTAAGAGAAACAGATAACTGAAAAAAATTAATAGTCTTTGAGTAAGTTACAATATAAAATAGCATAACCACATATTAACAATAAAACAACCTCTTTATGCATAATTCACAATGTAGTCACTGTTATTTGTGGATATTTGAGTGGAAAGGTTGTATATTTAATTTTTAATGCAATAGACATATATATATATCTGCACTATATACTATGTATGTAAGAAGAAATATATTTATATATGATAACCAATTTTATTTTTTAATTTTTAATTTTTATTGTATTCAATATATATTTTGATACCAAACATAAAAATGATGGACATGTTATTAAATGACCATAAAAAGATAGTTTGTTTGTTTTGTTTTGTTTTTAGTAGAGCTTAAAATCTTGGCTCTTATTGTGTACAAACCTAAAATAAGAACAATTTTTAGACATTGGAGTTAATTGTAATAAGATTTGCCGTATAGAGTAAGCACTTTGCCAGGCAGTGCTGGTGTGTGCACTCAGGAGGCAGAAGTGGGTAGATTTCTGAGTCCGAGTCCAACCTGGTCTATGGAGTCAGTTCCAGGACAGCCAGGGCTATACAGAGAAACCCTGTCTTGAAAAAAAAAATGGCCTTCACAGCCCCAAAGGATTTTACCTTCATAGTAGCTAAGCTAAGAGTTGAAAGTTCTGCTGCACCAAGGAATTATTTGGACACAGATTTCCTGCTATGGTCAAAGCTATTCGACTTGAGTGATTGTCATCATTCTCAACCCACAGGGAACAGGTTACATTCATTTAAGAAATGGTGTGTGTGGCCTGGAGAGATGGCTCAGTGGTTAAGAGCACTGACTGTTCTCCAAAGGTCCCTGAAGAAAGAAATCGAAGAAGACCTCAGGAGATGGAAAAATATTTCTTGCTCCTGGACTGGCAGGATCAATATAGTAAAAATGGCCATCTTGCCAAAAGCAATCTACAGATTCAATGCAATCCCCATCAAAATCCCAAATCAATTCTTCATAGATCTAGAAAGAGCAATTCTCAAATTCATCTGGAGCAACAAAAAACCCAGGATAGCTAAAACTATTCTCAACAATAAAAGGACTTCTGGGGGAATCAATATCCCTGACCTCAAGCAGTACTACAGAGCAATTGTGTTAAAAACTGCATGGTATTGGTACAGCAACAGGCAGGTAGATCAATGGAATAGGATTGAAGACCCAGAAATGAACCCACAGACTTATGGTCACTTGATCTTTGATAAAGGAGCCACAACCATCCGGTGGAAAAAAGATAGCCTTTTCAACAAATGGTGCTGGTTCAACTGGAGGTCAACATGCAGAAGAATGAGAATTGACCCACTCTTATCTCCTTGTACTAAGATCAACTCCAAGTGGATCAAGGACCTCCACATAAAACCAGACACACTGAAACTATTAGAAAAGAAACTTGGGAAGACCCTGGAGGACATGGGCACAGGGGTAAAGTTCCTGAACAGAACACCAATAGCTTATGCTCTAAGATCAAGAATTGACAAATGGGACCTCATAAAATTACAAAGTTTCTGTAAGGCAAAGGACACTGTCAGAAGGACAAAACGGCAACCAACAACGTGGGAAATGATCTTTACCAACCCCACATCCGACAGAGGGCTAATATCCAATATATACAAAGAACTCAAGAAGTTAGACCCCAAAGAACCAAATAACCCTATCAAAAAATGGGGTACAGAGCTAAACAAAGAATTTTCACCAGAAGAAATTCGGATGGCCGAGAAACACCTTAAGAGATGTTCAACATCATTAGTCATCAGGGAAATGCAAATCAAAACAACCCTGAGATTCCACCTCACTCCAGTCAGAATGGCTAAGATTAAAAACTCGAGAGACAACAAGTGCTGGCGAGGATGTGGAGAAAGAGGAACACTCCTCCACTGTTGGTGGGATTCCAAAGGTCCTGAGTTAAAATCGCAGCAACCACATGGTGGTTCACAACCATCAGTAATGAGATCTTACGCCCTCTTCTGGAGTGAAGACTGATACAGGGTACTCACATATAATAAATAAGTCTATTAAAAAAAAAGAAAGAAAAAAAAGAAAGAAATGGTGTATGTATTAAGATGGTCTATCCATGAAGTCATTCATCAACCGTTTCAATGAACAATGGTTCTGCTTGGAGGTTGGCACAGACAATAGTTGAGGGTAGGATTCTGGTTCATTGGCTGTGACGATTTTGAAAAGCATTCATCTCAGAAAAAGAATAATTTATAAGGTCATCTTCTTCAAAATTGATACAATAATTATAAATATCAAGCAAATCATTCAGTCTCACTCTTTGCTGTTCTCTTACAAGCCATCTCCCAAATTAATTGTCTACATTTCTTTTGGCTGTATAAGTAATTTTGAAATATGTAAGCTGTTCTGAAAACTATAGTATAGAGTAAAAACATCAAATAAACAACCCTACCAACAGAGAGGCTGAGACAGGAGAAGCATGATTATAAGACCATTAGGTGGTTCACAGCAAGGCACTGTCCCATACAAACAAGCAGAAAGTGTATATGGGTTGTATGATATTGGCTATATTTCTCCAATTACCAAATTAGAGAGACCAGTGGGTGAAAGCCAACAAATTTCTAATACCTCATATTTTTGAATTTCAATCATTAGGATATGTTGGCAATAGTAATTTTCATATTAAGAGATATTAAGGAAAAGTTATTGTCACTTCCTCTTATTTTAGTTGTTAGAGGTGGAATTATGTTTATGTGGGTTTATTGAAAGATTACTTTCTTTTTCTAGGGTGTATATTCCCTCCTTGTGTTGGCATTTTCCATCTATTATTGTTTGTAGGGCTGGTTTTGTGGAAAGATATTTTGTAAATTTATGTTGGTCATGGAATACCATCTATGGTAATTGAGAGTTTTGTGGATATAGTAGCCTGGGCTGGCATTTGTGTTCTCTTAGGGTCTGTGTGAGGTCTGCCCAGGATCTTCTAGCTTTCACAGTCTCTGGTGAGAAGTGTGGTGTAATTCTGATAGGCCTGCCTTTATATGTTACTTGACCTTTTTCCCTTACTGCTTTTAATAATCTTTGTTTAGTGAATTTGGTGTTTTGACTATTATGTGACAGGAGGAATTTCTTTTCTGGTCCAATATATTTGGAGTTCTGTAGGCTTCTTGTATGTTCATGGACATCTCTTTCTTTAGGTTAGGGAAGTTTTCTTCTATAATTTTGTTGAAGATATTTACTGGCCCTTTAAGTTGGGTATCATCACTCTTTTCTATATCTATTATCCTAAGGTTTTGTCTTCTCGTTGTATCCTGGATTTCCTGGATATTTTGGGTTAGGAGCTTTTTGCTTTTTGCATTTTCTTGGACTATTGTGTCAGTGTTTTCTGTGGTATCTTCTGCCCCAAGATTCTCACTTCTCTCTTGTATTCTGTTGGTGATGCTTGCATCTGTGACTTCTGATCTATTTCCTATGTTTTCTAGCTCCAGGGATGTCTCCCTTTGTGATTTTTGTTTCTAGTTCATTTTTAGATCCTGGATGGTTTTGTTCATTTCCTTAGCCTGTTTGATTGTGTTTTCCTCTAATTCTTTAAGGATTTTTGTGTTTCTTCTTCAAGGGCTTCTAGCTGTTTACCTGTGTTCTCTTGTATTTATTTATTGACTGGTTGGTTGATTGATTGATTGATTGATTGATTTTTTGGTTTTTCAAGACAGGGTTTCTCTGTGTAGCACTGGCTGTCTTGGAACTCACTCTGTAGACCAGACTGGCCTTCAACTCAGAAATCTGACTGCCTCTTCCTCCCAAGTGCTGGGATTAAAGGCATGTGCCACCACTGCCCAGCACTCCTGTATTTCTTTATGTCCTTCTTAAAGTCCTCTATCATTGTCATGAGAAGTGATTTTAGATTTGAATCTTGCTTTTCTGGTGTAATGGTGTAACCAGCACTTGCTATGGTGGGAGAATTGGGTTCTGATGATGCCAAGTAACCTTGGTTTCTGTTGCGTATGCTCTTAAGCTCGCCTCCCACGATCTGGTTTTCTCTAGTGCCACCTGACCTCACTCTGACTGGAGCCTGTCCTTCCTGTGATGCTGGTTGTGTCAGAACTCCACAGAGTCAAGCTCTCTCTGTGATCTTGAGATTCTGGGATCCTGGGATCCTAAGATCCTGGATGTGACTGAGCTCCTGGGAGTCAAGCTGCCTCTGGGACCCTGAGATCCTGGTGTAAGCAAGCTCCTGGGATCCTGGGATCCTGGGCAAATTAGAACTCCTGGCAGTGGAGCTTCCTCTGGGTGTGGTGGAACTGACTGCAGAGTTTGCGACCAAGGGCTGCTCAGGGCACTGGCCCAGACAGACCAGAAAGAACCCATGCCACTGGTCTGGAAGAGTTCCTATCCAGTTTTTATAAAAAGCTCTTCAGTGTGAACTACAACTAAGAATAACAGTTTCACATGCTGTGAGCTATTTTGTTCTTTGAAATTTAAAAATAAATATATCAAGGCTATAACAAGTACATTTTCCTTTTCTAGTAAGAATTGTAATTTCATAATGTATATTTTAGAGGATCTTTATCACTATTTAATTAGTGCATTTGTGTGTGTGTGTGTGTGTGTGTGTGTGTGTACATAATGCATGTGTGACACAGTTTATATGTGGAAGTTAAAGGACATCTTTATGGAGTCAATTCTCTCTCCTCACCTTCATGAATGTTCTGGAGATAGAACGTAGGTGCCCAGGCTTATACTGCTAGCAAGTTTACTGGGTTTTTTGGGAATTATTTTTCTTTCCATCTTGTTTTTGAGGCAAGATCTCTCATGTTGCAAACACTAAGCTTGAGGTCCATTCTCCATGGCCTATCCGACTACAGCAGAGCTGGATCTAGAATCACAGATGTGAATCGCTGCACCTGACCTTTTTACATGGACTCCAAGTATTGAACTCAGGTCTGCCCAGCAGGTGCTTTTAAACAACTGAGCCATTTCACTGGCCCTCAAACCAAACCATTTTAATCTGCCATTTTAAATGAACAATTTTCATGTAACTGCTACAATTATTGCATCAGTGTTCGGTAGTCAATGATTATTCTGGTCTATAACATGACAGCTTAGGTCATTATTAGTGTTAGTAACGGTTTAGTATTATACTACGAATTTTAGATATATGTCTTAGTTTCCAAATGTACATTAATTACATGTTTTTAAAATTGACTTTAAAATTTAGAGAAGCTCTATAAGCTAGTCCAAAAACATAGAGGAATTTAGTAGAATTCAGTCTCCTGTGAAAACATGTCAGTTGCCAGGTCATTATAGAACTGCTTTATGACAATGCTATGCATCCCGTAGCTATATTTATTCAATGTAAATCATTAAACTTTTATGAGTTTCCTTTGGTTTCCCTTTGAGTGTTTTTAAGCAATCAATAAATTCAAGCTTTGTTAGAAAGAACAGTTTCAGGGGAAGGGGTTGGAGAGATGAAAGAGAATAATTGGCAAGAATGACTAAAATGTATTGCATTTGCATACATTTATGAAACCATCAAAGGATTTTTTAAAAGTGAAAACAATAAAAGCCACCTCCCTTTTTTCTCTTTTCAGATTCGTACCATGCCAAACTACAAACTGCTTTATTTTAATATGAGGGGAAGAGCTGAAATTATTCGTTACATATTCGCTTATTTGGACATAAAGTATGAAGATCACAGAATAGAACAAGCTGACTGGCCTAAAATCAAACCAAGTAAGTGTCACAAACTGTCCGGCCTTACGCCGGGAGAGGGTATTTCAGGGCTTCCTGCTAACATACAAGCTCCATCCCACAGAGCTTAACCCTGAGAAGCAGCTGTTCGGGTAAGCAGAACAGACGCATACTGCTCTCTGGCCTTGCTCTGGTTTTTATCTTCTTCCTCAATAGATGGCTCATAGAACTGTAAGAAACATCTGGGCAACTAGCCTCAGCCAAATATCACCCCTACCAACGGTGTGACCTGCTAATTTACATAAACTTCCCCAAACATCAGTTCCTTGCTTATACAATGAATCCGTAGTTAACAGCAGTCTCTCTCTGGGCAGACCACTGGAAGCCTGCTGGCCATATTCAATTTCCAGTACCACTTTCAAGCTTCCCTTTCAAGCTCCACATGTCACTTCCCTTTTGTCTACACCTGTGCTGCAAATGAAGCCCTTCAGGTCACATCCATTTTACTGGGATTTCTGTTTTGCTCCTGGCAGCTCGGGGCCTTGAACTGCATTTGATGTACTCACTGGCTCAGTTCTCAAAGCTGTGCTTCTTCAAAAAGTGAAAGAAGTTGACCTTGAACTCACCTGATGTGTGTATAGAGGCCTTGTCCCAGTCCTTGTGTGGGGTACATGACTTATGAACGATACTTTATTGTTTTTACTTCTTTCCAAACTATTTATATTCAAATCTAATTAACTCAAAATAACTGCCTCAAACCTAAGATATGGTCTGGGAAGTCGGAGTCAGTACTCGTGGCTACGGACATCATGGTCATTGAAATGATGGGTGGCTGTTGATTCAGAAAGTTACAAAGTGAAAAGCAGAACTTTGTATAGTATCATTTAAGTTACAGTTTATTTTTATCATGTATCTTAGTTTCTCATGGTTGTGACAGAGATGAGGGAAGAAGCTAAAGAAGGAAAGGTATACTCACAGGTTTCAGTGCAGTCTGCTCACTGCTTGGGCCCTGAGGAAGAAAAACATCATGGAGGAAAGGGTGAGATGGAGCAGAGATGCTCACCAGGCGAGAGCTGGGAGCGGGAGAAAGTAATGAGGACACTACAACCAAGATGAAAGGCAAGGCCCAGCAGTCCACTTCCCCGGCAAGGCCCTGCGTCCAACACCTCTCAGCAGCATGTCCGAAGATAGAATTGCTCAGCAGAATAAACTATTCCCTGGGTCAGAGACTCGTGATCTGATCATCTGTGGGAAGACCCTCACAGTGAGATGTGAATATGAATGTAGACCTCTCTCAATCTAATCACACTGACAAGGTTAACTAACACAATATGGAAAATTAATCAGAATACTACATTCACTATAGCTGTTAGACCCAAAGGGCCTAGTATCCAGGCACCCTGGCTCACAAAGACAGAGGCTGAGATCGTTGCAACCAGCATGAGGTTTATTGATCCAACGTGTTGTGGTCACCCTGCAAGCAGGGCAGAGGCGACCCCAAAGCGACATTGTAGGCAGTTTTTATACTTTTTAGAGGTGCAAGTTACATCAGTCAAATTGCGGTTTAAACCCGTTAGCTAACATCTATAAACTATTAACCTTTAGATCTGCCTGGAGTTTCCGGAAGATTGGGTAGTTATCAGTTAATGTGTTCCTACTGAGGAATGCCTTGTGTGTGTGGAGGACAGAATTCGATTAATCTTTGAGCAGGAAGCCGTAAAAAGAGTGTCTAGTACAATAACAGAGGGTATCTTTTTTTTTCCTATATTCTTTGTTTACATTCCAAAGGCTTTCCCTCTTTCCCAGTTCCCCCCTCACCATATGTCCCATAAGTCCTCTTCCCTCCGCCCATTCCCCAATCACTGCCCCCCACACACACACACACACCATTTCTCTGTTCTGATACTCTCCTACAAAACTGGATCCAGTCTTTTCAGGACCAGGGTCCTCTCCTTCCTTCTTCTTGGGAATCTTTTGATTTGCTACAGAGGGTATCTTATCTCTTAGGCATATATGGATGGTATTAACTCTTAAAAATTTATGGATAGTATTAACTCTTAGGTATTTATGGTTGGTGTTCTAACATCTTAACTCTTTTCTTTGTGTAGGGTCCCATCAGGGGGAAGACAGTGGGGGCCCCAAAGAGAGTGTTGGGGAGGAGGAAGGTGCCAGGATCCCGGGGAAAGTTCCCTTTTAGCACGAGCATAGCATTGGGACCTGAAAGATGGTGAACTAAGCCTGGGCAGGGCAAAGCCAGAAGAAACTCTGGTGGAGGTCCGTGATGGTCGCTGGTGCCACAGCCATTACTTCTCATAGCCATCTAACAGAAATATTTTGTTTTTAATTTTATTAATTTTCTATAATAAAGCTTTCTCACAAAAGTAAAAAGTTTGGATATAAAAAAAATGAAATTTACTGATAAAAGTATCATTATCTGCTATAACTTACATTTGTACAAAACACTTCTATCTTTTACTTTATACTTCACATTGCTCTTCATCAAAATAAGACTAGGATTCGAACTCCCTTAGCTCCTGTGTAAGTCAGACTCTCTAGTTGTCAGAATGTTTTAAAGTCATCCACGTGATCTGTCTTGAGACTATGACATCAGTGAAGCTTTAAAACACGGGTTCTTATAACGGTTAAATATGTGGCTGCAGAGATGTCTCGGTGTTTAAGAGAAGTTGCTGCTTTTACCAAGGACTGGGGTTCAGTTTCCAGTACCCGAGTTAGTTGCTAACAGACATTTGTAACCAGTTCCAAGGAGATCTCAGTCTCTCTTATAGCCTCCAAAGGCACTTGCACACAAATAGTGCACTTACATACATGCAGGCAAAACACTCATAACACAAAAACAAATAAAACTAAGTCCGTTAAAAATTAGTAAATTGGGCTGGCGGGATGGCTCAGAGGTTAAGAACACTGCTCTCCCGAAGGTCCTAAGTTCAAATCCCAGCAACCACAAGGTGGCTCACAACCATTCGTAATGAGATCTGATGCCCTCTTCTGGTGTGTTTAAAAATAGCTACAATGTACTTCCATATAAGAATAAATAAATCTTTATAAAAAAAAAGTAGTAAGTTTATGTCAGTCTATAATGAGACAATGCAATAGTACAGCACATGGTATCCCTGTAAGCATTTGTGTTATTGTTTGTTTTAATTGAGACCAGTTCTCACATGGTTCAAACACAGTATCAAGTTTAAAATGGTCTTGAACTCATAATCCCCTTGGCTTCACCTCACAAGTGCTAAGGTTACAGGCACAAACCAGCACACCCTATTTGTGCTGTTCTGGGGATCAAACCCAGAGACTTGGGGTGGTGGGGGGCTTGTGCATATTAGTCAGGCACTCTATCAAGTGAGCTGCAGGACCCACCTGTCTTAGTTTGGGTTTCACTGCTATGAACAGACACCATGACCAATGCAGGTTTATAAAAGACAACATTTAATTGGGGCTGGCTTACAGGCTCAGAGGTTCAGTCCATTGTCATCAAGGTAGAAACATGGCAGCATCCAGGCAGATATGGTGCAGGAGGAGCTAAGAGTTCTCTCTCTTCATCTGAAGACTGCTAGTGGAAGACTGACTTCCAGGCAACTAGGGTGAGGGCTTTAAGCCCACACCCACAATGACACACCTACACCAACAAGGCCACACCTCCTAATAGGTTCACTTCCTGGGCCAATCATATACAAACCATCACACCACCTATAAACATGTTTACAATCAGTTCTCTGACTTTATATCCAGTTTTCAACGCTAACAAAATATAAAGACTGTACCAGAGAATGTGAAATTGTCCCTTTTAAGAAGAAATGTTTCGAGGGACTTAGAAAGAGATCAAACAGTATAGTGCTTTTTAAAGTAAGTATATTTTAAAGCTTTTATGCATGTATATAGTCACACACACACACACACACACACACACACACACACACACATTCTGTATTTAAGAATCTCTGTGACTTTAAATGATGCTTTGTTCCTCTGTTTTGAGCTCTCCTCCTCCTTTGTTCTGCTCTGAGGTTGACCCTCACTTGTTCTATTTCAGCTCTTCCATTTCGCAAAATTCCTGTTTTGGAGGTGGAAGGAGTTACACTTCACCAGAGCCTCGCAATAGCAAGATATCTGACCAAAAACACAGGTAATACACTTGTTATTAGTAAAGGCCTTAAATAACTGGAAAATGTGATGTTTCTTTAGTATTACTTTAACAGCTATATTAATGGTGCAATTAAGAATGGCTGTGAAGATTAGAATATAAATGTATCATCTATGTTAATAGAACTTTCTGTGAATGCCTTAGACTGCTATTTTATTTTACTATTTTATATTTTTACATACAGGGTCTTACTATGTAGTGTTGTCTTGCCTGGTACTTGCTATACAGCCCACCCTTAAATGCTTTATCCTTCTGTACCAGTCTACCCAGTGCTTGGATGCCAGGCATTTGCTACCATGTCAGTAATCTCACTTTATACTATACCTGCCCCTTCCTATATTATACCACATTGCCATCCTTTCCTTTCTAGAATATAGCTGGAAAATTGGATTGGTATGTCCGGCTAGTATTAAATATTGTGATTCAGACAAAAATAGTCAGAAATGCATACAGCACGTAAAGTCTGGAACTTGATGTACTGTTGGAATCATAGTTCCACGTCTTTCATTCTGATGGTGTTGAAAACCACAGGAAGGTGGCATCCTTGCCTCTCCTGGGTATCACCTGAGGCTTCCTGAACACCTCACCGTGGCAGTGAGCAGAGGTAACAGAGATGGCGCCTGCCCTCTTCGCATCGTGCTCCATGTCCCGCTCCCCTCCCCCCAACTCCCCCTCCCCCCTCTTCCCACTTTAAAAAAAAAGTAAAAAAGCAACTTTTTCTTTTTTAAACAATCTAGACTAGAATTAGCATTGTCCACTCCACCCCACTGCCACCACCACATTATCCAAGCACGCAGCACACCCAAGTGACCCGTAATGATTAGACTCCCATTGTGGGGACAAGGTTGTTTGTTTTAAACATAAACATGGGGCTGGAGATTTGGCTCAGCATTAAGAGCACTTGTTCTTGCAGAGGCCTGGGTTTGGATCCCAGAATCCAAATGGTGGTTCACAACCATCCGTAACTCCAGATATACACAAAATATACATAAAATGTAAAAAATTTTAAAAAGTTTAAGTACACGATAAGGTATATGAGCAGGTATTTCAACAAGTGAAGGCTTAAGAGTCAGAGGAGATGGAATATGTCTGTGGAAGTTGGGCTTAGAAAAGAAAGGTGTGTTTGGGTAGAGCCTCAGAGGACACCTAGGGTTCCAAGGCCTCCACCCTTTGTGTGCATCAAGGTCTCCTAGAGGTTACATAGAACCCATCCACTCGTCCTGGCTTCCAGAGTTGATTGAGGGAGGACCCTATAAAGTTTACATTATTAAGGATTTCCTAATAGTGCTGAGGAGGCAGGCAAATGGACCTCACTTAAATTTACCAGACTTTCAGTACTGCAAATAAACAGAAAAGGCCACAAGAAAGAAAGAAAAAAAAATCCTTCATATTTGTAGGGTAGAGAAGGAGGGTTACTTAGCAAAGTACACCAAACCTGGTTAGAAAGTCCAGGGCAGCCGGGCGTGGTGGTGCACGCCTGTAATCCCAGCACTTGGGAGGCAGAGGCAGGCGGATTTCTGAGTTCGAGGCCAGCCTGGTCTACAGAGTGAGTTCCAGGACAGCCAGGACTACACAGAGAAACCCTGTCTCAAAAAAAACAAAACAACAACAACAAAAAAAACAAAAAAAAAACAAAAAACAAAACAAAACAAAACAAAAACAGAAAGTCCAGGGCATGGACTTGCCTAGCATGACCAGGCGTGACTATAGGACAGTTATTCTGGTGATAGTTTCTTCTTGACTGTCCCGACAGCTGGACACACAGTAGCAGTAACTCAGAGGAGTGTGGAGAATCTGGGAACGTATGCAGAACCTTCATTGGGCTGGGCAGCAGAGAAGGGCTAGAAGGCACAGGAGACAAGCTTTGTCATTCTCAGAAGAGCTCTGGGGTGGGGAACAGGGGTGGGGGAGAGTGGGACAGGGTGGGGGGTGTCACAAACACCCACTAGCACTAGCAGTTGGGCCTTCTCAGTTCTTTGTAAAGATCCTCCTCAATTGCAATACCCCTTACGGGATCAGGTTTTCCAGCGGGGCGGGGGGGGGGGGGGGGCAAGGAGCTTCTGAGCTTCTGTAGGGCCCATTTCAGTAGGAGCCACGCCCTCACTGACTGAATGGGGAACAGTAGGTTTGAGGTGTGGCGCAATTTGATGCTGGAAGGAAGGAAGGAAGGAAGCTTCAAATATTTTCAAAGGGGACTGAGAGATGCTTGCAGCTTAGAAGTAGGCATCGCCTGAGGCAAAGTAACTGCCAACCCCTGGATCATAGAAGTCAGGCCAGGGCTGCAGGAAAAGTGAGGGGACAGACTGTGACAGGCTTTTTCAGGCTAGTGAGAACCAATTCTTGGAAATCACAGGAAAGAGTGACAAGTAAGTGAAGCAAGCGTGTTCTTTCTCCCCTGAACAGCTGCACCTTGGGGCTGTTTATCTGAGCCATGCATCAGCAACATAGATTTCCTTGATTTGATAGCACTGTACAAAAGGAGTCAATTTATGGCCGGGCAGTGGCGGCGCACGCCTTTAATCCCAGCACTTGGGAAGCAGAGGCAGAAACAGGTGGATTTCTGAGTTCCAGGCCAGCCTGGTCTACAGAGTGAGTTCCAGGACAGTCAGGGCTACACAGAGAAACCCTGTCTCGAAAATCCAAAACCAATTTTACAAGACTTTAACACTGAGTCATTACCAATTGACACCAGAGAGGAAAAGATTAGAAAGATCAATGACTTGTAGAAAAAAAAAAAGATGAAAAAAAATTAAAGAAATCTCAATCAGTATTTATATTTTTATATTGAAGGCTTGGAAGATCCTGTAAATTGGGGCTGGAGAAATGGTTCAGCAGTTAATAGCACTTGGGCTCTCCCAGAGGCTCCGGGGGCTGTGCTCCCAGCACCCATATGGCATCTAACAACTGTCTAGAACTCCAGGTGGTGAGTCAGGCTCTTCTGAACTGCTGGCACCAGGAGCGCTTGCATACAAGTGCTTGCCTACCGCCTACACACATGCACATAAAAACTTAAATTAAAAAACACATTATGCCGGGTGGTGGTCACACACGCCTGTAATCCCAGCACGCTGGGAGGCAGAGGCAGGTGGGTTTCTGAGTTCGAGACCAGCCTGGTCTAGGGAGTGAGTTCCAGGACAGCCAGGGCTATACAGAGAAACCCTGTCTCGAAAAAACCAAATCCAAAAAAACAAAAAACAACAAAAAAAAAAATTATCTGAAGAATCTTGTTTTTGTGACTTCTTTTCCTTTTTTAATCCCAATTTTCCTTTTTGTTTACTTCCGGAGGCTAGAGCCTCTGTTTTCCTTCTGAAGAAAATGTTTCAGTTTGAAGGGAATGTGGCAACACGGAGGAAACTGCCAGTCAACAAACAGAACCAAGAAGCAATGCAGCTTAACCGCAGTCAGTGTTTGAGCATCCGGAGCCCCAGCTCCCAGGACGCAGCAGTAGTTGCCATGGTTATCTCTGTCTAGCTTCATGGTGAGAGACTTAGGGCTCCATGGCTGACCTGTCTGGCTGTCAATCGAGGCATTTTGTTGTCCCAGGGTTAAGGCATTCTTTTTTTTCCGGTTTTTTTGGATTTGTTTTTTCCGAGACAGGGTTTCTCTGTATAGCCCTGGCTGTCCTGGAACTCACTCTGTAGACCAGCCTGGCCTCGAACTCAGAAATCTGCCTGCCTCTTCCTCCCAGAGTGCTGGGATTACAGGCGTGCGCCACCACTGCCTGGCGCATTCTATTATTTTTAAAGTTGAAATTTTAGCATGAGAGCCAGGGCCAGATTTTTATTGGAGTTTTTCCAAGCTGTACACAGAAGGGAGTGTAGAATTTTAGGATTTGCCCCCAGCCCCACCACCAAGCTGTGTCTTCTGACTCATGGCTGACTTGCACTGTTTGCATTTTCTGCAGTGTGCATGCGTTGCCTACTTAGTCCATTAGTAGCAGTGTACATCGAGCATGTTGGTAGATGCACAACGGCCTGTTTCCATCCCACAGGTTTGGCTGGGAAGACGGAGTTGGAGCAGTGCCAAGCTGATGCAGTGGTGGACACACTGGATGATTTCATGTCACTCTTTCCATGGGCGGAGAAAAATCAAGATCTAAAAGTAACGTGATGAGCTTACTATCATTGCTGGGGCTAACCTTCTATTACCTCCAGAAATTGCATTCTGGGGCTTTAAAGGTCATTTTTAATCTGCGGAATATAAATATGTACTTTGTAGAATGAAGTTATAGTAGACTCTAAAGCAAGGTCAGTGACTTCCTGCCATACTCTTTGTTAATTCCAGCTCAAATAGTGTTTTAAACGTGTGAGCGTTTGTGGACGTGTGTGAGCCTTTGTGGATGTCTGTGGGCCACGTACATGCAGGATCCTGCAGAGCCCGGAGAGGGTTCTGAGTGGCCTGGAGCCAGAGTTGCAGATGGTTGTGAACTGGGATGTGGGTGCTGGGAACTAAGCCTAGGTTCTCGGCAGGAGCTCTCGGTGCATTTATACCATAGAACTATGCCTCCAGGCCTACAGAAAAGCATTTTGCTATTTTCTGGGGACAGATACACCTTCCGTTCTTTCATGATTTTCCCTTTGTAAACATTTGTTTTGTGGGTGCATGTTTGTTGTTGTACAAGCCTAGGCAAGCCATAGCATATGTGTGGCATCAGAGGAAAACTCGCAGGAATCAGTTCTCTTTCCACCATGTAAGTCCCTGGGGTTGACCTCGGGTCATCATGCGTGGGGCAAGTGCCTTTACCTACTGAAGCGTCTCACCAACAAGCCAGTACACACATACATACATTCTCTCATACATTCTCTCTCTCTCTCTCTCTCTCTCTCTCTCTCTCTCTCTCTCTCTCTGTGTGTGTGTGTGTGTGTGTGTCTGTCTGTCTGTCTGTCTGTCTGTCTATCTCTCTGTATGAGGAGCATCTGTCTGTATGTCTTTCTCCCTTTGAAACAGTGTCTCATTGTATAGACTGCAGAATGTGTACCACCACATTTCTGTAGCATATACAAATATAATTTATCCACTTTAGACAGTTCTTACAAACTCCTTATAGAAGCCATAAGAATCTGCCTTTCTTCATTTTTAGCCAATGCTAGCCTCTGACTCACTATGTAGCTGAGGATGACCCGCCCCTCCTGCCTTTGGTCCCGCCTCCCAGGTGCTGCACTTGCAGCCGTACCGCCCACATCTAGCCTGGAACTTCTTCCTTCGTCGTCGTCTCTCTCCTTTCCCTAAACTTTCAACATGGTGATGTGAAAATCTTGGTGCTGAATTAATATTCTATAATTACGTAGGTTTGTCTATGGAAATACGTACGGACTGTATACTGAAGTAATGCTTTCTTTCTTCTATTTCCTCCTCCAAGCCTAATTCATTTTTTTTTCTGGAAAATTTCCACACTGTCTGATATGGTTTCCCTCAAATTCAAGGATCTTAGATGGCTCATTCTCTCCACTGTCTTCTGGGCACAGCTGCCTCTCTGGCTCTTTAATGAGATCTCTGACCAGGAGACTCCTGTGCCCTACAGCTCTGTGGGTTTCTACAGAGCTGTTGCCTCTGCCCTTCCTTACCCCAGCAGTCTTTCTTCTGGGATTGAGTCTTGTTTCCTGGGAGATGCCCAGTTTCATATATAGTCCATCATTTGAGCATGTCCTCCAGCACTTCAAAGGCTACATCACATCGAGATGATCTGAAGGATGTGTGGACTCCCGCATCTGTGACGGCCTCAGTAGCCTTTGCCCTACACACAAGGCACACGCTTAACACCGGAGGAGGTCTTCATTGACATTGCAAATGTCCCTTTTGGCCCTCCACTGTTTCCAGACTCCTGCTTTGCGCTCTTGTGTTTGGGAAGCAATGCACCAATAGCTTTACTGGTCACAGAAGGTCAAAAGTTTGGTGCTTTAGTAATTTGTCACTTTTTCAGTTTCTCACCAGGTTCCATAGCTTTGTTGGTTGATGTCTTGGTTGGATTTTGGTTTTGGTCTTGGTCTTGG
The DNA here is from genome assembly GCA_964023405.1 of Apodemus agrarius. Lineage (NCBI taxonomy): Eukaryota > Metazoa > Chordata > Mammalia > Rodentia > Muridae > Apodemus > Apodemus agrarius. Next base: position 91,397,450 of record OZ030006.1, on the reverse strand, counting down.
TCTTGGTCTTGGTCTTGGTCTTGGTCTTGGTCTTGGTCTTGGTTTTGGTTTTGGTTTTGGTTTTGGTTTTGTCAGCTTGACCCAAGTTAGAGTCACCCAAGAAGAGGGAACCACAGTTAAGAAAATACCTTCATAAAATTGGCTTCTGGGGAATGCTGTGGGGCATTTTCTCTCTCTCTTTTTTTTTCTTTCCTTTTTTGGCAGGGGGTGGGGTGGGCGCAAGGGCTTGTTTTCACTCATAGATGGAGGCAATACAGTCCATCATGACAGATTGGGCACGGTGGCAGGAATAGGAGGTGGCCGGTCACCCATCAGTCAGGAAGCAGAGACGACAGACGTGGGGCTCACCTATAAAACCTCAAGGCCCACCATCCATCTCTCCGACCCCTAGTGACTCAGTTCCCCTGCTGGTGCTCTGTCTCCTAAAGGTGCCATATCCGTCTAAAACAGGACCAGTAGGTGGGCATGAAGTATTCAAACGTATTAGGGTATCAGTGATAGTTCACATTTCAACCCAAACACTTTGCAAACAGAAAATAAAAGCCCTTTCTTGTAGTGCCTTGAACAGCTTGTGACTGTGTAACAACCTGAGTCACCACAACCAGACAGACCTCTGTTTTAGAGTTCATCCACCTCACACAGCGAATAATTGAGGATGATGTCCTGATCCTGGATCTTGCCCTTGGAACAACTTCTGAAGCAGGATTAGGAACCAGTAGCTTTTGTTAGGTCACATGTCAGCAAAGGGGATCTGGCCAAGCAGGAACCACCAAGGGTACACTTATTTCCCCTCTGTGCACATACTGTGTAGATGTTCAGTAGAGAAGATACGGATGTCCATCAGGTTGACGGAACCCACAAACTCAAATGAGATGTGCTCCAGCTTGTGCAGGGCATTCATGGTCAGACCACTTTCTTCCTGAAGCTTCCCTTAGTCCCATCTTCAGTGGTCTCTCACTTCCTGGACTTTACACACACACACACACACACACACACACACACACACGAAAGAAATGGTGGTTTTGACACCATCTTGTTTTCTTTCTTGTATGTGTCTGAGTGCACATATATGTGTGCCTGCATGTGTAGGCCTGAGACTGATGTCCAATTGTTTCCTCAGTCCTTCCCCAGCGTACTGATTGAGACAGAGTCACTCCCTGAATCTGGAGCTCACCAATTCAGCTAGACTGACAGACCAACAAAGGCCACACCCTTGCATTCCTGCTGCTCAGTGCTAGGGTTACAGCTGGTGTTAGAGGGCCTGGTATATCTGTGGGCATTAGAGATGCAAGCTCAGGCCCCAGCGTTGAACACGGCACCCTTCCCATCAACCACCATCCTTCTAGTCTGGCACTATCTTGTTCGGGCCCATTCAGCTGACACTTTGAAATTTTCAAATATCCTTGAAATCCTTCAGGATTACTTCTCTATCTTCTTCTTCTTCTTCTTCTTCTTCTTCTTCTTCTTCTTCTTCTTTTTTTGGTTTTTTCGAGACAGAGTTTCTCTGTGTAGTTCCGGCTGTCCTGGAACTCACTCTGTAGACCAGGCTGGCCTCGAACTCAGAAATCCGCCTGCCTCTGCCTCCCAAGTGCTGGGATTACAGGCGTGCGCCACCACCGCCCGGCTCTTCTCTATCTTCTTTATTCTCTTTGTCACACAGAACGCCTGGCGCTGAGAGGCTGAGATCTTTTCTACCTCTCATTTTTTGGATTTCTGCTTTGGTTTGTTTTTGTTTTGTTTTATTGTGTTTTCAGGGGACATCCTAAACTTTCTCTAAGTTCTAAATATTCACCTTTTAAAATTTATCAATTTTTTTAAAATAGACTATTTCTTGACAGGTTTTATTATTTAACTGACTCTCTCAGTGCCCTCTAATGACAAACCCGCTGCTCATTAGATTTCCGGGACCCTGCATTATCGAGTCCCATCTCCAGGTGTCACTCTTGTCTCCTCACCCTTTTACCCACAGTAGAAAGAAGGGCATTTTAGAAGCAGCAGCTAGGGCGCTTCTTATGCACCTAAAGGCATGGTGGCGCACGCCTTTAATCCCAGCACTTGGGAGGCAGAGGCAGGCGGATTTCTGAGTTTGAGGCCAGTCTGATCAACAGAGTGAGTTCCAGGACAGCCAGGACTACACAGAGAACCCCTGTCTCGGAAAAAAAAAACAAAAACAAAACACAACAACAGCAACAACAAAAACTTTAAAAAAGAAGCAGCAGCCAGAGTAGTTTAGAAGGTATTCAGAGTCAGAAAAGTATAAGAATGTGACCTGAGCCCACTGGGAAATCCCCGGGAGTAAGTCCGTGCAGTTTCCACAGGCCTCGCTTCCCAGATGAGGCCAGGGAAGTGTATTCCTACCTCGGTTCCAGTGTTTAGACGGGAAGTGTCGTGAAGGGCACACAAACCGTGGTCACCTCTGCTGCATGGTCTTAACTCCTAGGGTGTGACGTCAGCATACCTGCAGCTGACCTAAACATTGAGTACAAATAAAAATTACAAATTTAAAGAGACAGTCCAGGTCCAAAAGCCACAGCCCAGAACAGCCAGTGTGAGACCCATCATTTTACCTAAACACCTGCATTCTAAATACTGTTAGCATGATTAGGATCTTTTAATTGGAGATATTTGGACAAGTAATTTATATAGATAAGTTATGTTAAGGTGTGTGCATGGACACACACACACACACACACACACACAGAGAGAGAGAGAGAGAGAGAGAGAGAGAGAAAGAGAGAGAGAGAGAGAGAGAGAGAAAGTCTTGAAAAGTTCAGCTTTGATGAAAGAAGAGAAGATTTTTGACATAATATATGTGGGAGTCCTAGAACAGGCTTGAATCCTATTGTCTTCTTACCGGTGACAATTCCCTTTTCACAGTTCAAAGTCTTGAAGTATGAAGTATAAACATAAAGGGCTCTCCTTTGAAGCATGTGAATATATATATATACATATATATGTATATATATACATATACATACATACATATATACATATATAACACAAAGTGGAAATAGTTCACTAAGCCTCAGCTAGTACAATTAGATGTTATAGAGTTAATTTACCCTTATATTTGTCAGATGTGTCGTCTATTTTACATATCAATATAAACACACCCAAATACATCATGCTCCTCAGTGTAGAAACAAAGTGCATAAGATTTGTGTCTGGGGTGCCAAAACACCACTGTGAGACAGCCTGCTGCCTTCCTGGCTCGTCTCTCATTTTCTTTTTCTATGGCTGAGGCGCCACCCCCACCCCCCACCCCCCCACCCCCACCCCCACCCCCCCACTCCTCACCCCCCCCCCCCCCCGACAGAGAGCACATCCCAGAGGAAACTATCATCTCTGGCCCTTGCTCATGAAACTTATACTCCTGCTTTGTGCATAACACGGTGTTCTCTGCTCTTACATGTCTAAAGCCAGGTTCAGAAGACATAGGAATTCAGGTTCAGGAACAAATTATACAAAAGAACATATTTCAGAGGCACTGCTAATAGCTCTGAGTACTACATCATCATCAATGAAGTTTGTTTTGCTCTGTCTCGGCAGCAGGGTCCGTGGCTGCCACCTTGTGGCCAGATGGCGTTTTCAAAATCAAAATATTGCAGTAAGATGGTAATACAAACTTAATCTTTTTAGTGAGATAGGGTTTGCCATCCAGCTCAGGCCAGGCTTGCAGTGCCCTGGCCCTGCCTCTCAAGTGCCATCACACAAGTCTCACTGAAAAAAGTGTCATCATATGTGCTCGAAGAAACGCATGAGATGTAGTAATTGCTGTTTTTTCTGTATTTATTGCTAAAATTCCATTTCCAATTTTAAAGGATTAAATGAAAGAATATGCCTGTGAATGCTGGTCACCAGAACTGCCCTTGAGTTTGTTAGGAGTACGGATTACGTAGCTACGCAGTGTGGCCATGCGTATGCTCATCTGAAGAGCAGTGTGCAGGCGGGAGACGAGCAAGAGAGAGGTTGTGAGGATTTGGAAACAGTGAGAAACAGACAACTTTCTACACCCTTCTCAGGGGCAAAACCCAGCTCACGGCGTTCCTGAAGAGGAGACCTGAAGTCTCAGAGTCCAGCAAGTCAAAGAGTGGCCGCCTAGATTTAACGAGAAACAGATATAGGGCTGGAGAGATATAGCTCAGGGACAGGATATTTCTGGCATACCTAAGGCCTCTCCAGTACTTCACACACACACACACACACACACACACACACACACACACACACACAAAAGATATAACGATTACATTTCTTCATATTATTTAAAAATGAACCTTGAGAAATGATTATTCTCTATATAGTCATTTAAATTTTATTAGTTGAACGTAATTTGACAAATTATAAAGAAAATTTGAGCTAAAGGAGCCATCAATAATGTGGATCTTGCAAGTCTTTATTTGGACTTGACAATGTCGATGTGACTATTAGAAAGTACACACGGCCTTCACAGAGTGTTCGAGCAATCACATCCTGCCCCCCACTGTGTGAAGCTGCCCAGCAGATACAGGCTAGCGTTGACTAATATTCAAATCTGACTCAAACTAACCCAGAGAGATGAGCTCACAGGGTGCACCACCATGTCCAGAAAGCACACAGTTCTCAGTAAACAGAAGCAATGAGTACATGACTTGGACTTCGGCAACAAAGTAAAACATAACTATGTGATAAAGGCATCCATCTGCTCTGTGGGTGTCCTGCATTTGTCTTCCTTTCCCAGGGTATTGTTTGTTTACAGCACTTTACACAACTTATCAGAAGGGAGTGGTTGGGAGCGGTGTAGCAAGGCAGACAACGCCCATGCCAAGGCACAGTGGCTGTCAAGGAGGAAACATCTCTAGGGGCCCAGGGGTCTTGTCTTAACTAGGGTTTTATAGCCGTGAAGGCACACCATGACCAACTCTTATAAAGGGAAACATTTCATTGGGGCTGGCTTACAGTTTCAGAAGTCTAGCCCATCATTGCTATGGTAGAAAATATGGCAGTATGCAGGCGGGTAAGGTGACGTAGAAGGAGCTGAGAGTTCCACATCGCGATCCAAAGCTAGCAGCAGGAGACTGCCACTGTACAGCTCGATCCCAAAGCCTGCCGGCACAGTGGCACACACACCTCCTGCGACAAGGTCACACCTTCTAGTGGTGCCATTTCCTATGGGCCAAGCATGCACACACGTGAGTCGTGTGTGGCCAGACCTATTCAAACCACCACAGGTGTCGAGCTTCATTACGGCCCATTATGCCCGTCAGGTGCAGTAACGAGGGGCAAACCCAAACTGGAGGGTCCAGACTCACATAGCGGCTGCGCATCTCTTTCCTTCAGTTGAATTGGATAATTATAAGAGCCTTATGTTAAAAGAGGATTTCAGAAGTCTAAAAACATAATAATTTTGCATTACAATAAACTAACAGTTTGAAAAAATCATAGGTGTTTCTCATACACTAAAATCAGATTTACCATGACTTGACTATATGCCTCTCAAGTCTTTACATCAGCACATCAAAGACGCTTGCACATTGGTGTTTATGATGACACTGTCCACAGTAGACAAGTGATAGAACTTACCTGTCTAAATAATAGAAAGGGGTGCAGAAAATATGATGTATAAGTATACATATGTATATACATATATAAAATGTTTGCATGAAAATATCCTGTGTGATGTGATATCACCATGAAAATACATAATGAAACTGGTGGCAAAAATACTTTGAAATGAGTAGCAGGTCTGGTGAGATGGCTCAGCTGGGAAAGGTGCGCGCGTCTAAACCTGCGTAGCCAGGGTGTGATTCCTTCTGTGATACAGGGAGAGAACTGACACCTGAAAGTTGCCTTCTGGCTTCCGCCAAGCTCTGTGGCACATGTGTACACATGTCTCCACACCAAACATACAAAACAGGGCTGGAGAGATGGCTCAGCAGGTAAGAGCACTGACTGCTCTTCTGAAGGTCCTTAGTTCAAATCCCAGAAACCACCAGGTGGCTCACAACCACCCACAGTGAGATCTGATGCCCTCTCCTGCAGTGTCTGAAGACAGCTACAGTGTACTTGCATATAATAAATAGATAAATCTTTAAAAAGCATACAAAATAAACGTAATTTTAGAACTGGAGTAATCAATGGTTAAGTCAGGTCTCGATAAGGCGATAACTATGACGAAACAAATGCACAGTCGCTTTCACTCCTAACTCACTGTTCAAATTCTCCTTACCTTTCTCTATTCACAAGGATGTCTGCTCTCTCCTAGGAGCGGATGTTCAATGAATTGCTCACACGTCAGGCGCCTCAGCTTCTGCAAGATTTGGACACATACTTAGGAGACAAAGAGTGGTTTGTTGGCAATTATGTGAGTATGTTTTGTGCTTTAAAAATGCCAGCAATTAGCCGGGCGGTGGTGGCGCATGCCTGTAATCCCAGCACTTGGGAGGCAGAGGCAGGCGGATTTCTGAGTTCGAGGCCAGCCTGGTCTACAGAGTGAGTTCCAGGACAGCCGGAGCTATACAGAGAAACCCTGTCTCGAAAAACAAAAACAAACAAACAAAAATGCCAGCAATTGTATTTAGATAAGTCCATGAACTCCAGCCTGGCATGACAGTACACACCTGTCACCCCGGCACATGAGAGGGGCTGTGCAGCAAGTGTGATGCCAGCCTGGGCTGCCTGAGCCCCAGTCTCAAAATGGGAAGAAGAAAGAGCGGGGTGGGGCGGGGCTGGAGGATGATTCCTCAGAAAACACAGTAGAGAAAATAGGACACTAGACTTCTTCCAACTAAGTCTTTCCATGCATCTGACCTGGAGTCATGAAGTCTTTTATATAATTATATACATTAACCTTTAGAAGCTATCCTAAGAATCAGAAGGGAATGAATATGTGTCACAAACATAAAAGTAGACTACCTATTGCATTATTTTGTGCATGCGTGTGTACATGTGAACATGTATGGGGATAGCTGTGTGCGTTTTGTGCATATGATGTGGGGATAAGAGGCTGACCTGTTATTGTTCATCAGACACGGTCCACATTGTTTTCGGTGACATGGTGTCTCATTGGCCAGCAGGCCAGCAGCTCACCAATCAGGCTAGGCTCCCAGGGTCGCTCCCGGCTGAGCAGTGAGTCCCAGGGTCGCTCCTGTCTTTTCCTCCACAGTTCTGGGATCACAAGCCAGAGCCACCATACTCAGCTCTGTACGTGGGTTCTAGGACTCGTACGTGGCTCTCGTGATGCTTGCACAGAAAGCACCTTACCCACCCAACTGTCTCCCCAGCCCCTGAGCTATACTCTTACTCACAAAGAACTGCATTCAGTCAAAGCACTGTAATCTGAGCTCGTAGTAGGAATATCAGAAAAACATCCATATACCATTTTCAGTAGAATTATTAGCACATCTGGGCCCTATTGGTATTATATTGTTTTAACAATATTATTTGTGACTTATACATTGTGAGTGGGAAAATCAGAAATTACACTGATGTTACTAAGAATCAGGATCTTTGGTGTGGAAGAAAAGGAGACAAAGATAAAAGTTTTCATGGGCATCTTTTTATACCCAGAGTCTAGACTTAAATACTGAAAGAAACTGGGGGTTTGGAGACAAATGGCTTAATCTCAATTTGAGACGAGAAGTATAGTGAGTATTTTTTCCTACTAGAAGCAAAGGAGTTAGTATCGAGAGGACTTTTTAGTCATCGCAAGTCTGGCTAGCAATGGAGTGATCTAGAGAAGAGTTCAGTGAGAATGTGAACGGCAGCAAATTGAAAGAAGTCTAAACAAACAGAGGAGCTTATGACAACTTATCCTACATCCATTCATACGACACCCGCAGCCACGCTCCGACCAACTTGCCCCACCTCTTCTATGCAAGCAGTTCAAGTTTCTCTTTGAAAAAGGCATTCTAGTCATAAATAAGAGCGCAGACACCATCACTTGCCAACTCTGAAGAAGTAGTGAGCCTAGCCAGAGGCCACCAGAAACCACCTGTGTCACAGGGATGCTGGTCAGCTGCCATAGGTGTGCTTCTAGAGCAGGAACATAACTCCGCCCAAATCAAATCTAACTGACCTCAGTGCAGTTGTGGGTGGAGTGGCCCAGCTGTGTGGGAAAGACTGTACGGAAGACAGGAAAAGTGTGTCTGCGGCTTCCGAGACTGACCAGTCCACCTTCTCCCTGTATCTCCTCGGATTTCCATCTCACTGCACAGGCCCGTGGCTTCCTCCCACTCGCTTTTCATAGCCTCTCCGTTTCGGTCCCTATTTTCTGAGTATTTCTGGGAACCCTCAACTTACACAACCATGGCCCCGTGGAGGCTCCCTCTGCCCTGTTAGCCACTGCACTTGGCCCTCATCAGCCATTTCACTGTTTATTTGATAAATCTCTTCTAAAGCAAAACCCCTGACTGGGTTCAGTGGTGTTTGAAGGCTCTGAGTTTGGTCCACAGCACTGCAAGCAAGCAACCAAACAAACAACAAGCAGATCTATGTCAGAGGAGGGAAAAGCATCCCAGACTGCTCCCTGCATCCCTAACACCTAGATGTGGGTATGACACAGAGTAGGTATTTGATAAATGTTTCTTAGTTGAAATGTAAACTCTCTACGCAGCAATCTTTCTTAGACGACAGCAAAAGTGTGAAACGCCAGCAGCCAGCTCTAGGAAATGGTGCACACACAAGCAAGCTTTAGTCCGCATTTACATTCCACTCTAGGGCTGGGCTTGGGGAGACACGCAGCAATTCCAGGCAGCTGGGTCTCCAAGGGAGCCCGTAAAACTGTCAGATTGACTCCCAACGATAAGAATGTAAACGTGAATAAATAACAAAACAAATTTAACTCTGCCGATGTGGTTAGTAAAACAGTGTCAGATTGACTCCCAACGATAAGAATGTAAACGTGAATAAATAACAAAATTTATTCACAAATAAATAAATATATATATATATATATATATATATAAAATAAATATAATAACAAATTTAACTCTGCCGATGTGGTTATGGAGCCAAGGTCACTGCCCCCCCACCCCACCCCCACTCACCCACCAAACCCCCCCCCCCATGAAGAGCACTAGGCTGACCCAGGCTCCGGAGAGGCTGTACCCAGCACTGTGGCCAAGCTTAGCACTCTATGAAGGACCAGACAACCATATAGTTATTGAGTTGATGTGACTCAAAGATAATGTGTTTTACAGATTCTTTTATCTGGAGCTATAGACCCTGAAGGGATAACCTACGCACTATTTATTCCCTTATACCTTAAAATGCAAAGGTGCACGGTACACAATATAACGAAATAATCACAGATCCCCTCCCACACAGGTTATTTGCAGGACTAGTGTGGAATCATCATTGGTGACATACAAAAAGGAGCATGCCCATCTCAATCACAAGACCTAAAGTGTGTGAACTGGACATCAGGGACAGGCCTACCCTTTCCTACAGAGGGTTTTTGAACAGATGAAATTCTCTGAGTTAGGTCAGATGGGTGGAGATTGGACACGGCTTCAAAGCAGCGTTGCACTGGAGCGTCTGTGGCCATCTCACCTGTCTCGGGCATCCACAATAAGTCGCAGACAGCAGTCATGTAAATGTCCCCTGGACACTGTGATGCTTGTCAGCTTCCAATTTTATCATCTACATGTTCAACTTTTGTACCAACAAACAATTGTTTTGAGATGGAAAGGAGCTGGGCGGTGGTGGCGCACGCCTTTAATCCCAGCACTTGGGAGGCAGAGGCAGGCGGAGTTCTGAGTTCAAGGCCAGCCTGGTGAGTTCCAGGACAGCCAGGGTGACACAGAGAAACCATCTTGAGAAACAAAACAACAACAACAACAACAACAACAAAAAATGGAAAGGAAATGTTTCTTGAGAGTAAGAACTTAAGTTCACTTTTGGAATGCTTTTTTTTTTTTCTAAATATATTCATTCAAAAGCCAAGTCTTTGTTTTCCTTTAAGCAGGTGACCTGGGCAGACTTCTACTGGGATATCTGCAGCACCACACTGTTGGTCTTAAAGCCTGACTTGTTGGATTTCTACCCCAGGCTGAAGTCATTACGGAACAAAGTCCAAGCTATTCCTGCCATTTCTGCCTGGATACTAAAGAGGCCAAAGACAAAACTCTAGATGATTCAGGCCCATCATCAGCCGAAAGCTCCATCGGCCGGCTAGAGGGTCCGCACACTTCTCACCAATAGGACTCTTACTTTGTAGTATTCTGCTTGCTATGTAGGACTCTTTTGTTGTGGTTTTGTCTTTTTCTGTAGGCGTTTAGTTTCCAATATTTTATCTTTTTTTAAACTTTACACCTTTTTATAATTGCAGGTTCACAATATACGTAGTTGTACATAGATATCAACACGCATGGGTGCTTTAGTTAAACGACACTAGCTTCCTGGCTAGTGTATCAGTATCTTAACTATGAGGAATCATGTGAAATACAGATTGTGCAGCTAGCTCTTCAATCAGCAAATTGCTACACAGAAACTAACGGTCACTATAGTGGTCACTAGCCACTACGTTATTCAGGTATACACCAAAGTGTATAAGGTACTTCACAAAAATACACATCTGTCTGACACGTCACAACATGGGCAATACAAGAAAGGAACTCATGAAGACTAAAGGACGGCCAAGGAGAGTGATGCTGAAGCTTAACTGAAATTCCACAGAAATGGAGTAACAGAAAGCTGACTGAATTCAGCACTCGCAATTCAGTAGGTTGTAGAGACAACGAAAGGGGCTGTGACATAGAGATTAGGTACTGCAGAGACAAGAGAGGGAGGGTTACAGTAATCCTTCACATTAAAAAACAAAAACAAAAACAGGCTTGAGAGAAGGCTCAGCAGTAGGCACTGACTGCTCTTCCGGAAATCCCCAGTTCAATTCCCAGCAACCACATGGTTATTCACAACTATCTGTAATGGGATCTGATCTTCTGGTGTGTCTAAAGTGACAGTGTACTCACATACATAAAATAAACAAATCTTAAAAAAAAAAATCAGTGGACTAAGAAGACTGGGAGAACCGTGTGTGCAGAACATTCACCTGTTTATTTATATATATATATTTTTTAAAACAAACGGCTGAAAATATATAAAGAACTATGAGAAGTCAGTAGTAAAAAAATAAAATACCCAGCTTGAAATGTCAGCTGGAATACACAGATGGCCGTGAGCCTGGGAGGAGGTGGCAATACGATGGCATCAGGGGATTTTCATAGCAGTGCAGACTAGAACGGTAAAATCCCAAGACCAGATAAACACTGGAGAGGCAGTGAGGTTATGAGACCTCGGACTAACTGGGGATAGCAATGCAAAAGATGGCAGTTAGACCTAGTTTCTCAAAAAACAAAATGTCTCCTTCTGTGGGGCTGGCAGTCTCACACTGTGTATTTACTCAATGAGCAAAAGCAAGTCCACACTAAGCTTGAACATATTTTACATAGAGCTGCTAAAACCTTAAAAACTTCAAAATCGTCCTTTAGCAGGAAGCACAGAAATAAACCTTGGTCCTTGGTCGGTACAGGTCAGGACTAGCAAGCCATGAGCAGAACATGGGTGAGCGGTAGCGCGCACAGCCAAGGGAACAGAGCCTACACAAAAAGCTCCAGCTATGCAAACTCCTGGGGAAAGCAAATTGGTGTGGACAGCAGAGGATGAGAAGCGGCCCAGGACAGAGGTGATACGGGCAGGACTGGTGGTGGCAGATGGGCGATCTGGGTAGTCTCTTCCGTGGGAGGCTATACGCCATTACAACTTACTCAGAATGCAGAACAGCAAAAGCGAACTGGAATGCAAACTGTATCATATGTACCAGATGTGACACGGGAGACTGTAGGTGTGGGGACAGCAGGAAATGGGATGGCTCCTAGTGTTTGCTGTGAACTGAGACTTCTTTGGAAAAAAAAAAAAAACAGGCAGTAATAATTGGCTTTTAATTGCTGACAAACTGTAATAGATACACAGCTTACAGGGAAGATTTATTTGACTTTACCTCATAGACTCCATTGGGTTGGATGTGTGGAGCAGTTAAGAATCAAAATGACTATTTACTTATTCATGGTGGCTGAGAAGCAGAGACAAAGGGTGGAAAGCATCTCTCTACACAATCCTCTATAAACAATGGGCCAGTGAGATGGCTCTATGGATAAAGGCATTTGATAAAGGTACTTCCAACCGCAAGACCTAAGATCAATCTCTGGTAACTACATAATGGAAGCAAAAAATCTGACTGCCACCTACTGTCCTCTGCCCGCCCCTTAAGCAATGTGGCATTTGCACTTATACACATTTTATTTTTAAAAATGCAACCATTTAAATGAATCTTCTAATTAGCAGTATTATCCCCCAGGACTGTTCTAGACTGTGTTCTCATGTGGTATCTGAAAGCTGAGTAGGATGCACAGTGTGGCCCAGGCTGGCTTTGAACTCACTGCAATCCCATTTCCATGCTGCTGAACCTGGATTCCTATTTTAAACTATACTGATGGAACACAGACTTTGACTTTGTATGTTGGCATAGTTTGCTTGGCATGTTGCAGCACATATGGAAATATCAAGGAGAATGATCTTATGCTTTATGTGATATTCAGAAGAACATATTGCTAAAAGGCAAAAAATAAAGTACAGGGGGACAGAAAAAAACACATGTCCAGCTAGGTATGGTCTTATTTAACATGGGGTGGGGGGAGACGGACGGACAAAATTTTGTACGTTACTACACATTATATACAAATACAACCTTTTGTATGATCTTTTGAATGAAATTCTGACAATGGTGGCTTTTAAAAAAGAATTTCATTGCATGAAAATAATCTATAGAAAAAGTCTCTACGGAAACACACAAAGAATGCTTTTAATGGGGCTGGAGAGATGGCTCAGCGGTTAAGAACACTGTCTGCTCTTCCAAAGGTCCTGAGTTCAAATCCCAGCAACTACATGGTGGCTCACAACCATCCGTAATGAGATCTGATGCCCTCTTCTGGGGTGTCTGAAAGCAGCTACAGTGTACTCACATATAATAAATAAATAAATCTTTAAAAAAAAAAAAAGAATGCTTTTAATGAAGGTGGTGGTACCTCTTATGTGTAGGTATTTCCCTCTATAATAACTTCCATTAAAGCCTACCTTTAAGAGAAACAGAATTTAGGAAAAGTAATAAATACAGTTCCTATGGGGAAAAATGGAAATTCAAAAATAGTAAGTCTTACATATTTCTGTGATCAGTGTAAAATGTAATCTCGGCATGCTTTATATTATATTATATATTATTATATTATAATTATTATATTTTAACAACCATAATTTTAAGCCAGGCAGCTACTGAACATAGACCCCTTCTTTACAGGCTGCACAAATGGAAACCCAATCTTCTGATCCATCTATACCTTGACTCTATAGGAACTCTATTGGCAGGCCACCTGTCTAAGACAAGACACATAAGATATACTTATTATACATGTATGACTTGTACTAAGAAAATAAAAACTATTTCATGATGGGTAGTGGTGGTACATGTCTTTAATCCCAGTACTTGGAAGGCAGAGGCTAGCCTAGTCTACAGAGTTCCAAACAGCTAGGTCTACACCAAGAAATCCTGTTTCATAAAGGAGAAAATAAAAGCTGACTTCAGCTGGCCATGATATTAACAACTGTAGATTTTGTGTGTTTTCCATTACTAATGGACTGTCTGGTTTAATGACACTGACCCAATGAAAGTATAATTGAGGATTCATTCTATTTAACAAATCCCTATCTACTGGCAAGCAGTATCTTAAGCATAAGATGGTCCCATTTCTGTTCAATATTGCATACTTCTTTGGGGAATGACAAAGAGGGCTAAAAACCATTACAAAGGGTATGAAATACAAATTAATGATCACAAATATTTTTATTAAACTCAACACATAATAATAGAATATTACAGGGAGAATGCACTACATTAGAAGAAATTCAGATATAACAATACCACAACCAATGAGCCTACTGCAGGAGATACATTTCATACAGAAAAGTTACGAGAATTCACTATGGGTCTAAAAGGTATGATTTCCAACAACTTGACTAAGCGACCTGGGTACTGTGATCACAAGGAGGTAGCATTAACACCTGCAGATTCCTGGTAGCCCTGTTAGTAGGGAGATGTATCTGAAATATTCATATATCTTCCATATTATATCTACTGAGTCAGGAGTTCAGAGTCTCAGATACCTGAAATAAAAAAGCACTGTAGGACCGTGTCAACCATCTAAGAGTTTACCTAGCACCTTGGCACTCAGGACGTCTTGAAGTATGAGCTCCAATAATTAACAAATCTCTCATTTATAAATAAGTTTATTTATAATGATATTTACATTATAAAACAAAACACATAAAACTCACAAGTTATACAAAGAATCTGGTGTATAATAAAAACAGCAATATAGACAGGCAAATTTTAAATGAAAAGTTCATAAAGACTGAAATATCAAATAGACAATTTTACTTCTGAATTTCACTTTGTCACCCACACTGACTGGAATTGAACAATGGCTTCTCTTCAGGTGGTCCTGTATTGGAAATCCTGGGAACTGGTAAATTATATTTTGTTAAGAATTTAAAGTTAATGACCTATTTCCATGCAGTACCTAATGCTACCTTAGTATGAAATCACAGCCAGTTTCCTTTCAAGTGAAGTAGCTTTAAGCTAATCTGTTCTTCTGGACTAGAAAAATGCCACCAGCGTCTGCTGATCTTGGTGATACAGCAGTAGGAAATGTTTGAGAGAAAACTGGAGCAGAAGCGATCGGGCAATGGTTAAGAGAAGCAAAAGCGGGAGAGGAAGCTGCCAGTAACACACAGGAGTAGGCAGAGTTAATGAGCCAGAGGCACAGTAAGAAAATGAAAGAAGGAACCGAGCCCCAGAGCAGAAGAAAGGCTTCCGTTCCTACTCACTGGAAAACAACTTAGTGCCTAGCCAAACAAATGTGTTCTAACAGGAGGCGGACGAGGACCTGGGGATGTTAGTAGATGGAATGCCACCTTTTGATTCAGGCTTAGTTCTTAATGACATTGGTGAACATCTGCTTCAAATAGCAATAAAATGAAGACTAAACAACCTATACAGCTGCATTCTTTAACATAATAAAAACTTCAAATCAGACAGGCAAAACAAGACATAAACATTGTCAAATAAGGCACATGTAAATCTACACACATTATCCAGTGAAAGACAATATATATATATATGTATATATATTTGGAGGTAGAAATAATTACAAAAATACTGACATTTCTAAAGCATTAGCATATTTGTTACAAACAATCACCAACTAATCCCCATTCAGAAAACTGCTTTGAAAAATGATTATTCAACATCTTCAGGATGTGAGTATCTGGAGAATCCAGTTAGTGGCAAAAAGTTGTCCATACTAAGTGTAATGCAACATGAAATTATAAAAAGTTACAAATGCTCATAAACCCCATGGTCACTGTATTGTGAATGTTCTTGAATGCACCAAGTTGATATTTCCTCATCAATCGGGACTTCCGAGCTCTCCTTTCAAAGGCCCATTGATGTTTTTAGTAATGTGGCTATGTCTGCTGGCATACTTCCTTCATCTGCTGCAGGGCAGAAAATGATGTGAAAGTTATGCAGAAATATTCGAGCTTCTAAAATTTATTTTCCTCTCAACCTTTTCTTTTCTCTGGTGAATTCATACCTATAAATAATTGCTAGTTTGTTTTGGTGTCATCTCATTAAAAACCTGACCAAACCTATACAACCAAGTTATTATTTTCCCACTTACTGGGAATAGCATAGCTGTAAAGTCACAACTATTTCTGATGTGTGTAGCAATAAACTCCAAATGGCTGAAATGCAGCACAATGAATCCAATCTCTCACACAATCCAAGACACTGCCAAAACTACATACAGGAGCACTTTCATTTGTTCTACTCTGGTAAAAGATACATATGGACAAGATGCTGAACACTGAACAAACGGCTAAGGACTCACACCCTTCCCTTCAAGCATACTCAACAGTCTAAATAAAGACAGCCCATGTCACTAAGTTATCGCTTCTCTTAAAACTAACTGGTATCCCACTATAAAGAGTCTTTTAGTGCAAAGATACTATTAGAACAAAATACAATCTAAAGTGTAAACTTTAGCAGCATCCTTGTCTCAAAAGAAAGTGAAAAAGTATTAAAAGGGTACTGGATTAAACTTGGTTTAGTGCCGGGCGGTGGTGGTGCACGCCTGTAATCTCAGCACTTGGGAGGCAGAGGCAGGCAGATTTCTGAGTTCGAGGCCAGCCTGCTCTACAGAGTGAGTTCCAGGACAGCCAGGACTACACAGAGAAACCCTGTCTCAAAAAAACAAAAAAATTGTAAAATTGGTTTAGCAGCTAAGAGCACTAGTTACTCTTCCAAAGGACCTAGTTCAATTCCAGGCACCCACATGGTGGCTCACAACCATCTGCAATTCCAGTTTCAGGGGATCTAGTGCCTATTTTGGCATCTGCATGAATGGCACAAATCCAGTATGCAACATACATGGAAGGCCAAAGACCTAGACACATGAAACAAAATAAATGAACCTCATTTAAAACGATATTAAAAGGACAATTGGAAGAAATCTGAGTAGGAAATGTGATTATATCTAAAATGTTCTTGTTTGCAACAACTTAGAAAATATTTAGGGGGCTGGAGAGATGGCTCAGTGGTTAAGAGCACCGACTGCTCTTCCAAAGGTCCTGAGTTCAAATCCCAGCAACCATATGGTGGCTCACAACCATCCATAACAAGATCTGAGGCCCTCTTCTGGAGTATCTGAAGAAAGCTACAGTGTACTTACATATAATAAATAAATAAATCTTAAAAAAAAAAAAAGAAAATATTTATCTAAACTCCTGAGTGTGAACTGCCACACCTATAACTAACTTCATACTGCTGCTGGAAGAGGAAGGCCGACACACACTGCACCCTTCACAATGCCAGTCAGTGAGCTTTCCTTCATACCATGGTTTTAAGATTTTTATATAGTTTTGTAATAAAAGTTCAAAAGTGTAGTAAACCAGTTTCTTTAAGAAAGAATCCCACAATTTTTATCATATAGCAATGGTTCCAGTTAATATACAGCAAAGTCAACAAGAAAACTTGTTAAATTAGACTCCTAGGTACCACTGCCAGAGTTTCTAAGCAGGTAAGTCTAATAGAGAATTTGAAAATCTGCATTTCCAACTGCCCAAGTACCCAGGTCACATAGCTGCAGCTCCTGAGACCAAGGGCAGCTGTAGAGACACGGACTCTAAGAAGCAGCCCGTGAGTACTCATGGTCTTTAGCCATGCTGATTTCCCAGGGGTTTCATAAAGACTGCTGATATACACACACTCATCTGCAAATACGCATCATTCACAGGGCAAAAGAACTCAGTGTGAGGAGGAAAGAGGTTCGTATTCTCTAGACAGTGTCACTTCTTTTTAAAAATGAAACTGGACACTGATAAAATTATTATAATTGAAACTAAATAAATTACAATATTGTATCCTTAGTTTTATTGGACAAAAAAATAAAGCATCCCTTAGGGAAAAACAAAACAAAACAGAACAGGTAAAGACCTCTCCTAGAACAGAGGGAGGGCAGGGAGGAGGCGGCCTGAGCTGCCCGGTGTGCATGAAAGGAACTCGTGAGCTCACGTAACAACGAGTACCTTTCCAGCACCACTGGCACATTTCTAACTCTTTGAGTTTTAAACAGTGCTGATATACTACTTGTTAAAAAAATTATATAATGAATAAAACATGCAAACTTATAGAACTCAAAATTATCATTTTCAACAGCAGCTAGAAATGCATCATTTAACGTTTCTTTCTAAGGCCCAAGTAATTCAACCTGAAACTGACATTACAATTTTTAAATGCATTTTACGGCTCTCTATTTTGATAAATATTTACTAAGTCAAAATAAAATTATGTGAGTATTACATACTTACATATGTAAGGGCTCTTAAAGTTATTACACTATAAAGTATGTTTTCAACCTTGGAGTTAATAGTACTATTCATTTAGTGAACAAATTTTAAGTTGTGAGTGAAGCTATAGATTCAAACTTGATTTTATTTTGAGAATAATATGGTGTCCATTAAATAAGACAGAAGAGACAGATGTTTTCAAAAACAAGTTAGCTTTTTAAGTCAATTCTGGCAAAACAAATCTTTGATACTGTTGTACTTGACATATCATGCATATCCTCATCTACTTTGTTCTCCAAATATACCCTTCATACTAGCTAAGAACTCTTGTAATCTATATTTCAATAAAAAACAGTATTTCTGCTAACAAACAGCTTACCTTCATCTACTGTGGTCATGTCTTGCTCTAGTTTCAACTTTTGTTGGTTAATTTTTAGCATGGACTCTTCAATAGTTCCTTGGCTTATTAATTTAATAACTAATACTTCTCTAAAAATAAACACATGACATGTCCATAGGTCACTGATGTTATTTAGATACTAACAGAATCAACAAGAATAATAAGAAAAGTTAATGACTCTGATGGTTTCAATACAATTTTTCCCATACATTCATATGAATGCTTATTCTCCAGGATGTGGCATTATTTGAAAGGATTAGAAGGTCTAGGAGGTGTGGCTTTGTTAGAAGTAAGTCACTGAGGTGGACTTTGAGCTTTCCAAAGCCCATACCAGACCCAGTGTCTCTCTGCCAATGGACCAGGATGCAGCTCTCAATGACTGCTCCAGCACCAAGTATGCCATGCCAGCTGCCAGGCTGTACGTAAACCCCCAATTAAATGCTTTCTTTTATTATTTTTTTATTTATTCATTCACTTTTTATTTTTTTTATTTTTTTCAAGACAGGGTTTCTCTGTATAGCCCTGGCTGTCCTGGAACTCACTCTGTAGACCAGGCTGGCCTCGAACTCAGAAGTCCACCTGCCTCTGCCTCCCAAGTGCTGGGATTACAGGCATGCACCACCATGCCCGGCTACTTTTTATTTTTTTTAAAGACAGGGTTTCTCTATATAGTTCTGGCTGTCCTAGAATTCATTCTGTAGGCCAGGATGGATTCAAGTCAAGAGAACCAACCACTTGTGTCTGTCTACCAAGTGCTGGAATTAAAGGTATGTGCCATCACACTCAGCTAAATTTTTTTTTTTAAGTTAAGAGTTGCCGTGGTCATGGTATCTCATCATGGTATCACTTCAAGGCAATAGAACAGTGACTAAGACCCATAAATAACTCTTATTTAAAATACTTGAGATTGGCATTTAAAGGATTTAAAACATTTAGACGTCCGTCTATCCTTTCCTACTGATCCAACTGAAAAATATATATGCTTTGAGAATTATTGATAAAACCTCATTACAATGGGACTGGAGAGAAAGCTTGATGCCAAAGCATTTGCTAATAATAAGCATGCTTGCTTTATTGGTCAGGTGGGTTGGCCTGAATCCCATCCCTCTCAAGTAATGGGATTACAAGCATGAACTATCACTACTAATAATATATATTTCATAAACTGTAAAACTATTTGGTATGGAGGTGGGGGTTAATTATTAGAAAATGAATGAGTACATAGCAATTTACATATAGACACCATCAAGGTTGCTGATAAAAAAATAACAGCTATACTTTGCTGGAAAAAAAAATTCTACAGATAAGATAACCAACCCACACCTTCTTTAATATTATTTGATACTAATCAGGCTGGTAGTTGATGAAAACTAAATTTCAACTGACAATACTTACTTAGTCTGACCAACTCTATGGCACCTGTCTTCTGCTTGTTTGTCATTGTATGGATTGCAATCAATGTCATGAAGTATAACAACATTTGCTGAAGTCAGATTTATTCCTAATCCACCAGCTTTAGTTGACAAGAGAAATACAAAGATATCCATATCTGTATTAAACTCATCAATTAGATGAATCCTGTAAGACAAATGGATTAGGTTCAATATCACTAAAGGATAAATATGTAGAACTGAAAATAGTCTCACTTCACATGGAAAGCAAACCTAGGGGCTATACACACGTTCTTCCAATTTTACCTACCTTTTCCTCCTCTGCTATCAGTGAAGGACCTCTTAAGTCAATCCAACCATTCTAACTTGACTAATATCTGAAGTATTATTTGTTTTTGATTGCTTCAGATTTAGCTAAATAATACTTATCCATGCTAACTTTCTCAGCAATCTGACAGTTACTACCAACAGAGAGAAGTATTATTATTATTATTATTATTATTATTATTATTATTATTATTGGAGTGTAGGGGTTTGGGGGATGTCTCACTAAGTAGCCTAGGTTGGCCTCAAATATTAGATCCTCCTGCTGAATGAGAACTTTTTTTCTAAAAGTTTCATTAACCCTTAAGATATAAAAAATCTGACCTTACAACAATCTTGATTAAAGAATACGATGCCATAAACCTGGGATGGTTTTTTAATATCCTGATCAGAGTTTCTCCTCCCTTCCATTCCTCTCTCCCCTTCACTCTTCCTCCATCTCCCTTTAGAAAAGGTCAGGTCTCCCATAGTTATCAAGCAAGCAAGGCATATTGAGCAGTACAACTTGCCCTTGCATTAAAGCTAGATAAGACAATCCAATGTAAGGACAGGAGTCCTAAAAGTAGGCAAGCGTCTGAGAGAGCCTAACCCCCACTGTCAGGGGCTCGACAACAACACTGAGCTGCTCCACTATAGCATACGCAGACGACCTAGGTCATTCCCATAGAGCCTCTGGTTGTGGAGTCTCTGTGGGCCCCTATGTGTACCCTATGGGCCCAGGGTAGTTGATTTTGAGATCTTACTTGTGGTATCCTTAACCTCTCTGGTTCCTATAAGCAATCCTTCCCTCTTCTGCAAGATTCCCTGATATCTGCCTAATGTCTGGCTGCGGGTCTCTGCGTGTGTTTCAATCAGTTGCTAGACGAAGCCTCCCTTGAATATTTTTTTAAAGGGGAAAAAAAAAAAATCAGATCTGGGGATATGGTTTAGTTCTAGAGTGCTTGCCTAGCGTGTAAAAGGTCTGGGTTTGATCCCTAAAAGTGCTACAATAAAAATAACAAAATACATAAAATACAGGAGAAAATTATTAAAAGCACACAATTTTCATAATTAATGAAAAATAACCCCCTCCAGGCGGTGGTGGTGCACACCTGTAATCCCAGCACTTGGGAGGCAGAGGTAGGCGGATTTCTGAGTTCGAGGCCAGCCTGGTCTACAGAGTGAGTTCAAGGGCTACATAGAGAAACCCTGTCTCGAAAAAAAACCAAAAAAACCAAAACCAAACCAAAACAAAACAAAACAAAAAACCAAGAGTAATAGTTGAATAATTTGAATATTGAATATTAGAAATAGCAGAGACTAACACTTTAAACAAGAATTTTCTACAAAAGTCTCCTTATATTTAAAATGCTAGCAAATGCATAAGCAAATGATACCAACCTTTCAGAAATCTGAGTCTTCCCATCTAATCGGAGGTACCTATGCTGATGATGCTTCAAGAGAACCTCTAATATATCCAGCATCATGGTAAACTGGCTGAATAACACAACTCTATCACCCTGTGGAAATATATGTATGAATTAAAAACAGGAGAGTGAAACTATTACACTTACCCAAAGCTACAAAATAGAGTGCTTTAAAGAGACTTTTGCCAACTGTACATAAACTTCTCCATTACATAATGTTCAATTGCTTTAGTTTTTTTAAGTAAAAAAAATCAAGTAACAAAACCAAGAATAAATTTATTTTCTTATACATGAATAGATTTCCTTAACTTCTGAACTTCTCAGTAACATTTAATTCTCAGTTTTTAAGTTAAAGAAGTTGATTATTACTTCCTTTTCATATTAAAAAAGGATCATTAAGAACAACTATATAATCACTATTTGCACCTAAATACTGAAAATTTAACCTATTTCATACAATTTGCAGAATCATTCGAAGAAATAGGTCACCTCTGAAATAATTAAAACTTAAAAATATGACACAGGTGTTATCTAATCTAACTTTTATTATTTTCTTATTGAGTTCCATAAAAAGAAAAATAAGCAGAAAAAATATGTGAGGCAAATTTAAAACACTCGGTTCTAAAAGAAAGTAGAACAATAACTTTAGGAAGTATATAACAAACAACAAAGCCAGAGCCATCCTTTCTAAAACTTCAGTTTCAAAAGTTCAACCAACAAGGCAGATACAAAGAGATAGTCATTCTTTTTAATACCTTCTGTTTCAACTCAGACAAGATGCATCCTAAGGCTCGGAATTTCCCAGAATCTAAAATTAAATCCATGTCTAATTGGTAACTATTAATGTGTTGATACTGTTTACAAAGTACATGTAGTTCAAAATCTGTCATAACTTCCATGTCTTCAAAGATCAGGTCCGGGTTAGCCTCACAATGCGTAGGTTCCTTTTAAAAATGAAACATAACAAAACATCATACACAATCTATAATATGACAGATTAATAAAAACATTTCATATTTAAAAAAAATGCTCAAATCAGACATTTTCAGTACAACAGATTAAGAATAAAACAGGAGTATCAATTCGGGGTATCATAAAAAAAGGAAGATTTTTCTTTGTTTTCTTCCCTTCCTTCCTTTTTTTTTTTATAGATTTATTTTTCTTTATATGAGGAATCTGAACAAACTGTAGCTATCTTCAGACACACTAGAAGAGGGCATCAGATCCCATTACAGATGATTGTGGGCCACAATGTGGTTGCTGGGAAATAAACTCAGGACATCTGGAAGAGGAGTCAATGCTCTTAACCGCTGAGCCCTCTCTCCAGTCCCCAGAAAGGAAGATTCTTAACTCTTCTAGAGATAATATGTTTAAACACAAATAAAAAACTTCCTCTCATTCTGCACAAACGTTTCTTATGAAGACAACCGTCACTAATGTATAAAAACACCTTTACCCTCCGCATGTAAGTAACTATTCCACAATTAGGAATTTAGTTCAAACGATCCCAGCAAAGCATCTAGGAGTTTACAGGAAACAAGAACAGTGTGGGTACAAACGCTAACTGAAAATGAGTCAAAGTGACATGTATAAAAATTCTTCACACTTTCACGTGACTAAATTTTTTCCTAAGTTTAAAATAACAAAAAAGAATTAAAAACAGCTTGTTGCATTCAACACAGATATGCAGACATATCTACATCTAAAAAAAAAAAAAAAAAAAAAAAAAAAAAGATTAAGAAAGAATGGGGCAAGCCGGGCATGGTGGCACATGCCTATAATCCCAGCACTTGGGAGGCAGAGGCAGGCAGATTTCTGAGTTCGAGGCCAGCCTGGTCTACAGAGTAAGTTCCAGGACAGCCAGAGCTACACAGAGAAACCCTATCTCGAAAAACCAAAAAAGATAAATAAATAAAATAAGTCTGTGGAATTAGCAAACTCTTCTCATAAAGGGCCAATGTCCAACTGGCAAATAATAAATATTTTTGGCTTGGCAGGTACAGTGGTATAGACTGCACGTACCCAGCTCTGCCCCTACAGTGAGAATCCCTACGGAAACAACACAGATAATGGGTATGCTGAACTCCTAACCAAAAAAAAAAAAAAAAAGTAGTAGTCCTTGGCCACAGTTTGCTGACACCAGGCCTGACTACCTGTCCATTCTCTTGTCCATCAAGTTTTCTGTGCCTAGTAAACCTATGTCAGGCTAGGGCCTCAGCACGGGTGGTGGACAGAGGAGAGTTTGGTTAGCACGTGCAAGGCCCACAGTGGTTCAGAGATGAATATGCCCGCTATTTTAGCTACCTAAGACCATCCTAAGCATTTCCCAGTGTTGTTAGCAAAGCTCAGTGGGAGTCTAACGTGAGTCCTTACCTTCAGCATTAGCTGAGACATCTCCCTCAGCTTCTCAGGTGTGTAATACTGGCGGTGTAGTAAAGGGTGATTGGCCATTTTTCTCAACTGCATCATGACATTGCACATCTCCGTGTTTTTTTCTGTGATCCAAAGAGCATACATTTTTTAAAAATCAAAGTGACAGAGCTATTTACTAAAGTCTATCTCAATTTTTACGTCTTAAAAATATCTCTTTAAATTCTAACTAACTTAAAAAGAACAGCCACTAATATTATCATATGCACCAGTCAAAGATCATTTTTTGATAAGCTGTGGGAGTCAGAAGTTACCCAGGTTGTTGATAGACTTTTTCAATCTGTTGAAAAGGCCTGAGTAGAGTTGCTCCTGCTTCTCTGACATCGTACATAGCTCAATCTGATCCTTCTTGGGAGGCAGAAGCTTAAGAACCTTGGAAAGGAAAATCACTTCATGTGACTCTTCTAAGAAAACAGAATTCTTGTGGGGAAAAAGAATGCAACCAAAAACACCCAATAAAGAATTACCTCCTCTTTCACTCTCCTGAGAATGAAGGGCTTTATGATTTGCTTTGCATGTGCTATTCTCTCCTTCTCGTATATACTCTGTTCATCTGCTGGTTTCTAAGTAAAATAAAAACCCAACCATTTAGAAATTGTCTTTAAGTCATCACAATAATCTCATATTACAATATGCATAATCTATAGACTCCCACTTCACATAACAAAATATATATTTGACTGTTTGGGCTTTTTGCCTACATAGTGGTATGGGTTTAACTCATGGCCTTGGATATAAAAGGCGGGTGCTCTATACTGAGTTACTGTCTGGGCCTAGAAAGTCATTTCTGAATTCTGAGCTGTAATCTAGTTGAAGTTCCATATATATTTGAGGTTTTTATGCTGTGTTATCTTAGATTTTACTGAAGTGATAAATCTGAACCAGATAGTTGGTATTTAGATACAAACCTCCAATTCAGCCTAACTGAATAAACCACATGGAATTAAAATGTGTGCATGTGCTTGTGCTTAAAAGAGGAAAGAACAAGGAAAGGGGAAGGGGTGAGGGGGAATCCAACTATGTATTTGTAAAAAAAAAAAAAAAAAAAAAAAAAAAAAAAAAAGAGTCCTCCCCCAAAGTCAATATAATTTGATGAAAACCACAGAGAACAGTATCCAATCAGAGCTGAGGTTTTTAGAGAATTACATAGTAAAGATGGATTTAAGGTGCAGGTAGCAAGGAGTTAAGAAGGGCTGAGGAATGAATATGACTAGAATGCATTATAAACAGGTATGAAATTACCAAAGAATAAAGTAATAACAGTAAACCAAATAAGGTGGAGAACAGAAGAAGGTACCTCAAGTCTCCCTCTGGCCTGAATGTGCACATACACAGTGTGCATGTGTGCAAATACAAAGTAAAAGGTGAAGGTCATCTTAAGAATCTCAGGGGTGGGTGTTCTCTCAAGTTTTAAGCAAGAGGCTCAAAGAATGATGCTGCTTAGATAAGGTCACATGGCTCAAATAAGAGAACTGGAACCCCGAGTTCAGTCAACCCCTTTCCTCTGTAGATGGTGGAGAACACGAAGAGTCATGGAGCACTAAAATGGAGCTTCCTGTATGATACAACAGGCATCTTCATGGGCGTCTTCACGTGCTCTTACTGTCTACTAAGACCTAACAATTTATAAACAGTTTCCTTAGTCACATACTACAAGAGAGCCTTATGAAATGGATCTAAGTCTGAGAGCATATTATTTTCTCTCATCAGACTGTACATGGTAGAACCATAGATATAAAAGGATGTCAGGAAGTTAGTGGGTTTTGAGTATCAGGCTTCTGAGTAAGACCTTTATGCTCTACCCCTTGAAGCCTCTGACTTTCCCCAAATCAATGATTATGGATACCTCTGGGTATCTGGAAATCCTATGCTATAGTTCTAGTTTTAGCTTAGAAAGCCAGTCACCTTTTCCAAGATAGAGGACCTTTATAGATTAGGAATTAGGTCCAGTTTTCAGTCTTTTGTTTTTAGTTGATAGTATTATACCAGTTTCGTTTTGATAAAGGCACCATAATTGTAAAAGGTATTAAAATCAGGGGAAGGCCAGTAAAGGATATAAAAAAATGATATATTAAAAAAAGAAACATACATGTAACCCAAGGTACCATATATATCTGAGCTCTCCTCCACTTAAAATTATTACTCAGCTCTTTAGATTATTAAACCTCAAAACTCCTGACTACAAGTCATAGAACTGATCATTATTTTTCTCCATACTATGGCTGATATGTTCACATATAGGTGTAGCAGAAACTTAAGCTCTTTTGATAAAGCATGTGCCATGAAAACAACCATAACAGACAAACGAGTGAAGAGCCTAGAAAACACCTTCACATCTGCGAAAAACATATACGTATGCTTACCGTTTTAGAAGAAAACATCCTTCGGATTTCACTGGTGCTACTGCTAAACATATGTGGCATAACAAAATTCAACAATGACATGAGTTCGAGCAGATTATTCTGCACAGGTGTGCCCGTGAGCAGTAAACGGTTATGTGCCTGAGAGTGAAGACAAAAATCATATTAATTTTCTTCTTTAAGCACCTATCCCTCCCTGATTGTCTACTTTACCCAGTAAAGGAGACAAAGGGAGACTTATAATTATCATTTACAATTTTACATTCTGTGATAGAAGAAAAGTTGAAATATTTGATGTCACTTACTATCATCTACTATACTTCAGGCAGAACATTAAACTGTTGGCACAAGGGCTATTGTGTATCCTCAACTAACTTATGTGAGGTGGTAAAAAAACAAACTATATACAAACTGAAGCTCATGTGCAATAGGATACTAGAAGGTTTTTTTTGTTTTGTTTTGTTTTGTTTTTTAACATTTCTAGAGAATTACTGAAGAAAGTATGACAGAAGCCACCAGGCCCACAAAACAAAAAGAACCTTAAAGGAAAAGCTTGCTCACTCCTGATATAAAATTATGTGTGCATGTATTAAATTAGGAAAGGTAAATCTTATCAGGTCTATTTACAAAACCCACTCTTACATTAATTGTCATTAGGTGCTGGTAGCGGATAGAGCCCATATTCTTCAGCATGTGGCCTTCATCAAAAATTGCATAATTAAGTTTCAGTCGTCGAAAGAGACTGCGGTCATCAGAGCTACTGATAGCACAATTATACCTGTTGCAAAAAACAAAAACAAACACAAAAACCACTACTAATTATTTCTGATTATACCTTTTAGGAGCTTAGAGCTTATTAGGATACAATGTGGTTTTTAAAGCTATTTTTCTTTAAAAGGTTTATTTAATTAAACTTACTTATTGTATGCTATATAGGTACAAGTACAGAGGTCACGCTCTTCCCTGCGTCGGGAGGGTCATCAGGTAGTAACAACCGCCTCACCCACTAGGCCATCGCACTGGCCTCTAGACTACTTTTCTTTTAACCTTTCAAATAGCTCTTACAAGAAAGCACTGACATTTTTAGTGAATATTTATGTACCTTTAGCCAAATTATACTAACCAAAAGAAAATTTATAGAAACAGTTCTAAACAACTTTAATACACTTGGGGAGCAGCCAATTTGAGAATAACTTAGAAATAATCTAGCACTGCTTTATACTTTGCCCCATAATTGTTTCTAAGAAGCAGAAAAGACACAAAGGTAAAACAAAGGATTAGGTCAAGGAATTACCAGGTAAGAACCAAGAGTTCAAGACTACATATGGATCTGTTTACTTTTTTAAAAAAAAATTTTTTTGAAAGGGGTGGGCTTCAGAGATGGTCCAAGAGTGAAGTGTACTTCTTCCCCTTGCACTGAGGACCTGGGCTCCATTCCTCGCACCCACACTGACAGCTCACAGCTACACATAACTCCAGTTATGGCATATGATGCCTCCCCTGGCCTCTGCTCACAACTTTATGCACGTGGCACATATGCACACACTTAGGCACACATACTCATGAACAAAAAAATATCATAAATCCTTAAAAAAGGAAAAATAAAATTTTAGATAAATTCTTTGAAAATAGAACCTAACAGAAGAGAACATTAATACAAATTTTAATGAACTATAAAAATATTATTTTCTACATACTACACTCAAGAATTCCAACCACATAGTGACTATTCAAAGCTATATTGGCCCTGGGTATGGCAGTAACTGAAATCCCAGCACTTAGGGGAAGGAGGCCAAAGGAATGAGAGTTCAAGGATGCTCTCAGCTAAGTGACCGGAGAGCAGCCCACCTAGATGAGACCCCCAACTCGCAAAGCTATAGAAACGAGCAACAAGAATTAGTTTCTTTGTCATCCTTATTTTGCTCTAATTCAGATTTCTTATTGGAAACAGATTTCATTATATTCACTGACAATATTTATTTGCAAGTTAGAAATATAAGTCTTTGGCATGATATCTCAAGTTTTATCTGAAGCTTAACTAAAAGAGTCTGGCTATGTTTTCAATGAAGAAAATGTTTACTCCCATTTTTAGTGAACTAGCAAAATAAAGCTAATTCAAACAAAAGGTCTTATAAAAGAATTTTTTTTTAAAGGCCTTCATTGTCAGCATAAATCACTTGATCCCTTGTTTCACAATCCCAGCATAAACTAACATACATGTTACCACTATAAGATACTGTTCTAACTAAGCGTGGTGGCACATGCCTTTACTTGGGAGGCAGAAGCAGGCAAGTTTGGTCAGTTTGTTTCAAAGAGAGTTCCAGGTCAACCAGTATAGCATAATGAAACCCCCCCCTGCCTTTAAAAAGGGGAGGGGAGAGGACTATACAAATTCTCCCCTCCTCCTCCCGAATTTTCTTAATACTTACGTTGTAACAATTACATTGTAATCTTCATATTTATTATGGATGTTGAATCTAATTTGCTTACGCTCTTCTTGAGAACCTAGAATTTAAAAGTGAAGCATACTTTCATTATATTTATTTAATTTTTTTTAAATTACTAAATGGAAAGCAAAATGACTTACCATAGTAACAGAGCACATTTAAAGAAGGACACCATAAGTTAACTTCTCTCAGCCAGTTATCTACAAAAGAAACAAGAGATTATATGAATTTGCTATTACAGGAATTATGTTTATTAATTTTGCTTTGGAAAAAAAAACTATGAAAACTACCCCTCATGGTTACATGAGAGGTTCTGAGGGGGCATCAAGGTGCAGACAAGGGCCAGAAGATCCCATTTAAGAGATAATTCTAATTTAGGGAGAGATAGTCCTTATTTTACACTTATATGCACAAAACTCTCACACCAACTTGTACATTAATTCATAAAGAATGGATAAATGATTAAGCAAGAATTAAATTACATGCTTTTAAATAGAAATGTTTTAAAGTTGGGCAGGGTAGGACTAGAGAGATGACTCAGAAGTTAAGAGCACTGGCTGCCAGACACCTGGAGCTGCAGGCACTGGACCACCAACCAAAGAATACGAATGGAGCGGCCCATGGCGCTGGCCACATATGTGGCAGAGGATGGCCCTGCTGGACATCTGTGGGAGGAGAGGCCCTTGGGGCCTGATGGTGTTTGATGCCCCAGTGTAGGAGAATGCCAGGACAAAGAAGTGGGAGTGGGTGGGTGGGGGAGCACCCTCATAGAGTCTGAGGAAGTGGGGGATGTGATAGAGGTTTCCAAAGTGAAGACCTGGAAAGGGGAAAACATTTGAAATGTAAATAAAGAAAATATCCAATCAAAAAACAAAAACAAACAAAAAAAGTTACTGTCTGCTCTTCCAGAGTTTAATTCCTAGCAACCACATGGTGGCTCATGAGCTTCTATGAGATCTGGTGCCCTCTTCTGGCCTACAGGCATACATGCAGGTAAAATACTGCATATGTAATAAATAAATAAGTTTTTAAATAAAAAAAGTTGGGAGCCAGACAGTGGTGACACACGCCTTTAATCCCAGAACTTAGAAGGCAGAGGCAGACGGATTTCTGAGTTGGAGGCCAGCCTGGTCTACACAGTGAGTTCCAGGACAGCCAGGGCTACAGAGAGAAACCCTGTCTGAGGCTAATTTATGAAAACATGGATAGGTGTTACATACAGTAAGACTGCCTCTCAACCCCTATCCCACCAAATTATACCATACTGTTTTCTGTTTGTTTTTGGCATTTGGCTATCTTTTTTTTCCCCATACAGACCTCATATAGCTGAGGCTGACACCAAACTCACCACACACATGAAGATGACTTTAAACCTCTCATCCTCCTGACTCTACCTTTCAAGTATACAATAGTTAAGGTGTATGCTGACACACCCAGCTCCTTTAACTCTTAAAAAGTAATTTGTAAGTACTATGACACCAAAAAAGTGGTCATGTCAGGTTCTTGGAAAATATGCAACCAAACATACACACATGTACATATTGAGAGAGAGAGAGAGAGAGAGAGAGAGAGAGAGAGAGAGAGAGAGAAGGCCAAAAAAAAATAATATTCATCACCACACATGCACATCAATATGAAACACTCCAAAACACAGAAACAGCTGTGCCCAGATTACAAACCTATGGTGGAGGCCGGAACAACAATCAAGTGAGGCCCTTTATTACCCTCTTGAAAGAGGTATGCCAGGAACGCAATGGCTTGAATAGTTTTTCCTAGGCCCTAAAATTAAAAGACAATATATGAAATTTTAAAATGAATGAAAATAAAAAAATACTTAAAGTGCGGAAAAAAAAAAAAAGGTATTTCTTGGCAGAATTAAAATTTTCCATTTCCCATAATCCACTTCGGAGAATTTCTATGAAGTTTAAATGAGTTTTGAGAAGAATCTATAAGTGGGTCTATAACTTATTTTAATGAGCAGCATGGATGATGGATCTTAACATTTGGTTTATACATGACACATATTAATAGGGAAGAATTTTGCACTGCTTAGGAAGAGCTTACTTCTCATTATTACTTATATAGGCCCAGGACTTAATGTGGCCTAGATGGACTGAGGACTGTTTCATAAATATGGAAAAGCATCACTCAACTCTATTACTCTGCAATTGCACTCTTAGGGACAGATAAGAAGACCATGTCACATGGCAATCAAACAAAGCAAACTCTGATGTAATAGTAACAGATGAGTCCCAGCAGCATCATGCTGTACTGAATGAGCAGACAGAACAGTATGAGCAACATGTTCATACTGTGGTCTAAGGTCCTCAGCCTCTAGGGACAGGTGTCAGAACTGAGATATGAAGCGAAGCTTGGTGGGTCATATCTGTAATCCCAGCCAACTGGGAGGCTGACCAAGGAATGATCTATGCCAGGTTGGGAGCTTGGGCTATAGTACAGAAAGTTCTAGGCTGGCTTGGGGAATAGTATAAAATCCTACTTCAAAACAAAAACAAGGCAAAAACACAAAAGGCCATTGAACTAGCATTAAAAAAGCTAAGTACTACCAACATTATGAACTGAATGTGTTCCTGTTCTTCCCTCAAAATACATATGCTGGAGTGCTAACACTCAAAGATACAGTGTTTAGAGAACTGGCCATAAGGAAGGCCATGGGTAAATGCAGGGCAAATGCAGCCATGAAGGTGGTATCCTAATCCAGTCAAGTTAATGACCTTTTAGGGAGAGAGAAACCAGGGATACTAATAGGCAATAACATCTGAGGACACAAACAGTATCCCTGGCTTGCAAGGTAAGAAGATAGGCCTCCAGGGTAGGGGGATACCCGTGAGGGGACTTACCAACTCACATGAGAAGGGAAGGGGGGAAGGGTTGTAGAAGGGAGTGACTGGAAGGGGGTTATTGAACCGGATATAAAGTGAATACATGTTTAAAAAGTAAAAAAGGAGGAGGAGGAGGAGGAGAAGGAAGAGGAGGAAAGGGAGATGGAAGAGAAGGAGAGGCCTCAAAAAGACACCAAGCCTGCTAGCTGTGGGAAACAAACTTGTGTGGCATAGCCATGGTATGTTTGTTCTGGCAAATTTACAAAGTTATGCTTTACAAATAACAAAAATGGCATCACATCACATCTTTTTTGACACCAAATATAATCTTAGAATATATGTGTGTGAGTATGTGTGTGTGTGTATGTATGTATGTATATACACATATATACACACATATATATACATATGTGTGTGTGTATATACACACACACACACACACACACATATATATATATATATATATATATATATATATATATTCACATTAGTTCTGAAAGATTATGCCATCTAGCAAGAATCTGATAGCCTGTGAAAGGCAAGGCTGACAATCAACGCTCAGGTCTGATTCCCAGTTCAGTTACACACTGTCACACTGTCTATTATTTGCAAGCATTCTGACATGCCACAGACATTAGTTTCATATTGAATAAACAGCATCTTTTTTTTTTTAACAAGTATAAAGTGACAGTGGGAATGTGCAGAAACGGCATCATTATGATTATTCATTTTGTTACTCATAGAAATACAACCTTTTCTTTTGTTTGCTTGACGTATTGTGGTAGGTTTTGCATGTAGCCCAGACTGGCCTCAAACCTGAATCTCCGGCCTTTGTCTCCCAAGTGCTCAAGGCAATATAGCCAGCACTTAGCTCATACTCAGCAAATACTTTTTACAAGTACAGTTGAAGGAAGGGTGAGGTCACATCAGACTAACAGTGAAGTCCAAATATGACAATCCCTGGGCTAACGGCTGTAGCCAGCTTCATGAGCTTAGCCTAAAGTAAATGTAATTTGGGGAAAAAATCAACTCAAACATTGAAATGATTTTGCTGATACTTTTGTAATATGTACACTGATCTATAGTCATAACCAGAAAGACAAACTTCTTTTAGTTGTGGAGGACTGGGTCTAAAACTAAAGCAATAAGGATAAGGAAAGGTAAAAGCGAGTGTGAGCTACTGTACTGGGGTCAGTGAGACCACAATGGCCCGTGGTGTGGCTCGGTGGCAGGACACTTGCACAGCATGCCCTGGCTTTGGTAATTCCACAAAACAACCAGCCAACCAAAAATCAACAAAAAACACAAGAAAGCAAAACAACAGCAAAGGAAAATATGTCTTAAATGGCCATATATCTTTTTATGCCATGTTGAATTACAAAATCTATCAATAGTGGACACTTACCATTTCATCTGCCAAGATGCCATTAAGCCCATGTTTATGCACCAATGCCAGCCAATTCAAACCAACCTTCTGATAGGGCTTGAGTGACAAACTGACAAAGAAACAACAAATATCACAGATTGATACATTTTTTATTAATTTTCTATTCTATTTTTCTGAC
The DNA here is from genome assembly GCA_964023405.1 of Apodemus agrarius. NCBI lineage: Eukaryota > Metazoa > Chordata > Mammalia > Rodentia > Muridae > Apodemus > Apodemus agrarius. Next base: position 91,364,344 of record OZ030006.1, on the reverse strand, counting down.
ATTTGGATTATATTGAACATACATACAAAATAAAATCCAAAACTATCCAGATGAGCCTTACCTTTTTACCTGACTCTTACAAACAATATATATATTTAAAAAGTATATCCAAAACACAACCCATAATAATCTTTAAAATCTCATAAATATTTACTCAATGTTTGTCATTTACTTCTTTTGGCGGTACAAATTACTTAAAACACTTTTTTGGTCATAATTTTAACAAATTACTGATTTCTATAATAATCAGATTAACTATGATATTATATTATTAAAGTGATATTTAATCTAGAAAAATAGATTATATTGACTAGACCTTTAACACATTAAAGAAATTAACAAGTTTTAGAACTAAACCCACAAACATAATTTGTTCTTCTGCCAGGTTGCTTTAATGGTTTTGTTTAGTTCTAGAGTAATATATGTGTATACATGCATATATTCACATATATAAATTTGCTAAGCACTGATGAATACCAAAGTAATATGCAAGTGGTTTTCTAACTTTTTAACTTAGAAATGCATAAACAAATTAATCCCAGGAACAACTTTGCTTATATTAGAATTATAATGGATGAAAATATTTTTCTAAATGTTTAGATGGCTAAAATCAATGATTTTACTTAAAATCTACTATATAAAGAATGCATGTCGTTTTTTGGATATCTTTACTAACCTTATTAACCTTTTAAGAGAGCTATAAAGTAGCTATTATCATTTTTTTTAGATAAAAAATGAGACGCTGCAGCTGTAAAACTACAAAATATTAAGTCTCAAATTTTAACTTAGGAAGTTATTCTAAATCCAAAGCTTATTCTCTGACTCAGAAAGACACCACCTACATCAATGTGGAAGCCTATAACGTTCTCCAGCTTTGACTCTGCCTCCTTAGTCTCTTCTACACACAGTAGTCTATACACAGGAAAGAGGTCTGGACAAAGGTGTAGCATGTAAGTGACGATGAAGTTAAATCCCGAAACCAAACCATCTTTATCCAGTGAGGTGGGGCTGAAAAGCCCTCCACCTTAAATATCTTTATCCAGTGAGGTGGGGTTGAAAAGCCCTCCACCTTAAACATCTTTATCCAGTGAGGTGGGGCTGAAAAGCCCTCCACCTTAAACAAGAGTCTGTGCTTCATTCAGCCTTACACAAAAATGTTTCTCACTAAAAGCAACAATACAGGGAAGAAAAATTTTGTCCGCATTTCTAAAGTTATCAAAGTATGTGCCCTCCTTAAAAAAAGAAAGAATACTATTTACCAATGTAATTTCTATGCTCCTATGGAGGCAACGATCCTACAAATAGCACTATTGCCTCCAGAAATGTGAAAACTTTCCCAAGGTCCTCGTAATCAGACCTACTCTAAAGGCCACCTTTTAAAAAAAAAATAGAAATAAAAATTATTTTTTATGTGTACAGGTGCTTACCTGTATGTATGTCTTTGCACTACATGCATTCCTGGTATGTATATTAACCAGAAATCAAATCACAGGTGATGGTCAGCTGCTCAATATGCTGGAAACTAAGCCCAGGTTTTGAGCTCTTAGGGGCTGAGCTACTTCCCTAGCCCAAGCCTACCATTTACCCACAAAACAGCAAAATCCAAAACAGCTTTGCTGGTCTATTCCATGCTCAAGTCAACGCCTATTTCTCTTTTTATTTTTGAGTCCTTACCAATGCTTTCTTTATTCATCATACAGATGTAAGGTTCATATTTCATGAATATAAAATTTTTATAGGGGAGGCAATATTACAACATTTATAAATGTATCTGAGGGCCACCATAACACACTAACACACAGCCTATCATTAAAAAAACAAGGAGGACTAGAGAGATGGCTCAGCGGTTAAGAGCACTGACTGTTCTTCCAGAGGTCCTGAGTTCAAATCCCAGCAACCACATGGTGACTCACAACCATCTATAATGACCTCTGATGCCCTCTTCTGGTGTGTCTGAAGACAGCTACAGTGTACTTACATATAATAAATCAATAAATTAAAAAAAAAACCAAGGAAAATTCTTCAACTAAAATTATGAAGTCTTTCATCACTAATATTAAGTTTAAAAGCTCTGACAAAATACTTCACACAAATGTTTAAATGCAGTAAGTGAAAAGCATCCACTATACAGAAGTATTCATTCAAGGAATACTGACTTATTTACAATCACAGGCACTTTAATTAGATATGACTAAATAGCTTTATTAGAGTGCTTGTTTCAAAAAATATACATAACTGTGTGTATGTATATTCGTGCATGTATGTTCCTTGGCTAGTTCTGTGTTGCTGAGTATGACAAAATTGCTGCCTGATACAGATTGTTTCTCCAGAACACAAATAGACCAACCTAAAGGGATCAATGAAGACGCAGATCCCTTTAGGTTTAACAAAGCCAATTCGGAACTACATTGACTATATAGGGATATGGCTTAACTGTTAAGAGTGCTTGCCTAGCATGCATAAGGCCCTGGGTAAAATCACTAGTGCTAGTTAAAACAAACAAAAAGACAAATGAAGAAACTATTTAATATGACAAATTATTGCAATAGATAGGCTATATTCTTTCTCTAGCAAGTGTTATGCATTCAAACTTCCCTTCCACTTATTTTAACAATTTCCAAAAATTTTAACAATTACATGTGAAGACCAACCACCCGTTTACTTATAAGAATGTAGGAAGTGTTTAGAACTCTAAATGTGCAATCTAACAAATATCTCTAGGCTGGAGGTTCTCCTACCTTCCACTGAGGGAAATGCTATTTTAAAATCTCTGGATCATAAAAGAAAAAGTAATGGATTATTTGGAGGTTGCTTTTCTGCTGGGGGGAAAAAAGAATCCTCCCAGTCATTATGATTTCTTCAGTGTGAAATGAAGCATGTCTTGTAAGAAAAGCTAGTTTCAGTATGACTTTCAATGGACTCCCAGGACTGCATATAACTAGTGTGAAATAGAAAAATATGGACTGGAGAAGCTTGTCTGAAATGTCTCACACAAAGCCCAGAAGCCATCCCAAAATTCAGTGCCATGGCTCCTCAAATATTACTACTTATTTCATTAGAACTATTCAAGTTAAACTATTTGCACTGACACCAGACCATTTGTCAAAAGTATGAATTCCTGTTTACAACTGGACAGAAAGCCCCTCCTGTCAAACAAGGACTTCATGGGTTTATCTTGGAAAAGAAAGACAACCTACTGCATGCTGAGTAAGTTAGAAACCTTTTCAATGAGAACAGTTAAAGTTTATCAATTCCATATCAACTACTAAAGTCTCAGAAATGGTTATAATTACAGCAAGAAAAAAAATACATGAAAACTAAGACGGGATATACTATCCAACACACTTATTCTAAAAGTTTAACTAATTAACGCTCAAATTTAATGCCAGTGTTCCTTATATCAATACATTTTAGCTTTAAGCAAGTTTAACACTATAAAATAATGAATATGAATATGTAACGGTTTTGAAAGTATACATGACAAATTTTATTTTTAAAGATCTGTTTTTATTACTGTGTATACTGAGGACTAGAGTATGCCAATACCACAGAGGCGAACGAGAACATCACACCTCGGGGGCTGGATGGGTGTGCAGGCATTTGTGTGCTGCCCGATGTGGTGCTGGGAACTGAGCTGAAGTCCTGTGAAGCAGCAGCACTCCTAACAGCTGAGCCAGCTACCCAGTCCTGATATTGAATTTCTAACAGGAAGTTCTGAAATGTCTGTACCTCCAAAGGAAAATTCTCTCCAATTAAAAGTAACAATTGGCCATGGTAAACAAAACACCTAGCACTAACTGCTTCCATGTATATTTGCCTCAAAGGCTCTGCTCTGTTGAGAGAAAGCACCAAGGGCCGGGATATATATGTATATATAAAAACCACCGCACCTGTGCTCAGTGAGAGACGCCTGGGTTCTTTCCCCAGCACTAACAAAGCTAAATAAAGATATAAATGCAGTCGTTACTGTCTGGCCACTGTTTAGTTATTGTCTGGACTCTGTAAGGCAATGATCATCTACAAGGCTAGCCAGTCCCCATGTAAATCGGGGATACAACTTTTCTCTAAGGAGAACTTAAAACTTCATTTCTCATCAAGTACTTCATTAAAAATAAAAAATGCCATGAAGAAACACATTAATGATTTCAATTAAAATATGCCTTAAAAACCTTACTCTAAGGGAAAGGAGATTATTACCTGACCACACTATTTAGAAGAGAAATTTATGAATGTGGGTTGAGAGTTTTTAAGTGATGCAGTAAAGTACTCATTTTTAACCTCCGAGTTATGATAAAGTGGACTCAACTGGGAAAGTCTGGCAGAGTGAAGAACTCCCCACGTCCACGCTGAAGACAAGCAGCAGCAGCAGCTCCAACTACACTTAGGAGAACTTGCTGACATAGTTCTGTCTACGCAACACACAAAGGGCTTCTTTTGTGGGAGCTGCATCACGTTTCCCTACACCACCACATAGCACCCTAGAAGGGCACAGAAAAGATTCGAGCTTACTATTAAAGGCCAATAATCATATCTTTTTCTCTTTGCTTCATACTATGATTTTGAACTATTAACCCAATGATCATCAGCAAATATGCTTTGATCATTAAGTAAGAAAAATAGCAGATATAACTAAGGTAATCAAAACCCTAGTACTAAAATACAAAAACAAAATAAAAAACTCTAAGAAATATTTTCAACAACAAAAATATACAAATATTCTAAACAAACCTGCCTCTTTATAAGACAAGGGTTTTTATGTTTGTTTTTTGTTGTTGTTGTTGTTGTTTTGTCTGTTAGTTTTTAATCCCCCTGTGACCCAAGCTAGCCTCGAATTCACAATGTAGCCCAGGCTGGCCTCAAACTGGGGATGATCCTCCTGCCTTGGCCACCCTGCTGGATTCCAGGGATGAGGCAACATGCCTGGCTCTAATTAGCGTTTAAAGTTGGATGATCTACCCCAACTAGTCCTCGGTTTTAGGGACGTGGGCTATTTTCATTGTTTTGCTCCACAAAAAATATCTCAAGCCAGGTGTGGTGGTTCCATGGAGTACAACTACAACCTTAGCACTTAGTAGGTGAGTCAGGAGAATTGCCATTAATTTGAGACCAGACTAGACTTCATAGTGAGCACTAAGCCAGCTAAGGCTATACAGGAAGCCTGTCTCAAAAATAGAAAGAACAGAAACAAATGGAAAACAAGCAAATACCAAAGTGAGCAATTGAATGTATTTCCTGAAAAGGAAGTATTCTGAACAAGTTTATATTTCCAAACCACTTAAAACTAAGCAAATTATTAAAAGAAATTCAAAATGCACTTTCTCCTACTACAATCCTCCAATACCATATGCAGAGTACACAACTCCAAAATGCCACTTGAGTATTTACTGATGGTTCTGCATGTATAGTTTTTGCAAGGTATTTTAATGAATAGCATCTACAAGACTGTATACAGTTATGGTCTGCTGTGTCCTCTTGGATTGTTTCTAACCTCAAGGAGACTTTTCAAAACATCAGTTTACACAGCATGGCTAAAAACATTCTTACTAGCTTCAATAAATACACATAAAGCTATCTGTTACCAGGTAAGGAAGATGGAGGTTACATAAGACTACATAACAACACAACTGGGAAAGGGGAAAGCCTTTGGAATGTAAACAAAAAAATATAGAAAATAAAAAAAAAAAAAAATATATATATATATATATATATATATATATATATATATAAAAAAAAAAAACCCACAATAGAGTAAAATCCCCTGCTGGGGAAGGGATCAATGAAAATATACTGGCATACCCAGTGTGTCACTGAAAACCTTGGAGAATTTTCTTCTAACCTGAGTTGCTGAATCACATTTGGTTTCCCTGCAATGTTAATAAAAGTTCAAAAACTTTATACAAGTAAGATCAAAATAACTGTAATCAATGAATGATACCTTTGGTTTAGAAGGGAGGGCTGTTCGATGTTCCATCCACCTCCATTTCCAGTGAGCATGGTAACTTGTTTGGTCAATTTATTTGAAATGTCCTCACATTTGTTCATAAGTCTTATAACTACATCCCTTTCTTGAATTACCGTTTTGCAATTCCATATCAAATCTTCAGATAGGCCATTGATTTTGGACATCTTTGTAAACTGTGAGAAAAAAAGAAAAATAGTTCAACAGTTCAAATCTCATAGGCAAAATAAGTTACTTAGTTAATTTAAGGTTTTGTACCATGATTCAGACTCCCCTCAAAACTGTACCCGTCTGACCTCTGCTTCCAAACACTGGGCAGCAGAAGTGCACAACCATACTGGGCAGCCAAATCCAAACTCTTTCTTTGAGGGGAGAAAAGTCTGTAAAGCCATTAAGAAGTGCTGAGGGAACTGGCCTTCCGTGCCCACATTTGAATTCTTACGTGCTTCACTGACACTCTGCCACTTCAACACTGTTGAAATACCATGCCTTTTTTCACACAGAAATACATAAACTCAAACTTATTATCAAGTTTATTGATGACAGGAAATGTTTCCTTATACTAAAAATATTAAGTTTTCATATTTAATGGTTCTGATGTTTTGATTTAATTGGAAAACTGCATATTCTGACACTGAAGATCCTTGTCCCCAATCACTTTTTACTGATGAATAAAGATGACAGCGGGCAATGGCTGGGACAAGGGAGACTGAGCAGGCTAAGACACAGAGGAAAGAGAAGATCGCCATAACCGGGGGAGAGAAGGAACAGAATTAGAGCTACAAAAGGAGTATCAGCCAGAATGTAGGTATAAAGAGAAAGTGGTCCCAGAAAGGCTGCCCAGAAGCAGCAGAGAGCAATGGGCCTCACACAAGGTAACCAACAGGCAGCAAAGCTAAGGCTACTTAGAAGGTACTGAGCTCGGGGTAAAGGGAAAGCATGCAACCATGGAGGCTGAGACGTGGCTAACCACTGAGATAAAAGCTTATTAGAAATAGGCTGGAGTGTGCGCGCTCCAAAGATGAACCAGTGCATCCTGCCCAGGGGTACAAAGTAAACACTTACGACAACATTTCCTATCTACTAATTTCTCCCCCCAAAGCTCAGCTTACCCATTAGTAAAGATAATAGCAAAATAGACTGTGGGGCTAAACTTACTTCCATTTCTGTCACTTTCTATGACCACTGAATATTAAGATTAATCTGAAGACATATCAAAGTACAACCCTACAAATTAAAAAACAAATAGCTATCATTTAGCACCTTTAACTTATATTTGTTTGTTTACAAGGCAAGGTGTCACTTTATTGCCTTGGCTGGACTAGACCTCATAGATATGCCTGCCTCTGCCTTCTTAGTGATGGCATTAAAGGCATACACAATACACATCCTGATATCTTGTTTTTAAGTGGAGAATATTAGAAAAGCATCACAGACCAAGAAGATAATTTTGTGGATCTAAGTGTATGCCTCAGTGATAAGAGCATTTGCCAGCATGTGAGAGACCCTGGGTTTGATCACATGCAGTACACACACAAATTATGACCAATTTAATAGTTACAAAAAAACTCTTTAAAACCAACTATAATATAGTACCTGTGTAAATGTGTGTGAAACTTTAAAAGAATGTTTTCAAAAGGAGACCCTAAATAATTCAGATAACTGAAAACCTACACCCTAAAGAACAAAGCCCAATGTTCTTATGCAAAGGACGAAAGGCTCAGCAGCCACTCGGCAGCCCACAGAGGAAAAAGAATTCCCTACACTCCAGAACTGACGGGAGGGAGCTAACAGCCAGCCACCTGCCAGAATGACAACAGGTGGCTTTGATTCACATCACCATATAATATTTACCATATGCTTCCAAGTTACAAGAAAAATCATCCTTGTGATTACAGTGTTTCTAAATGTAATGAGAAACATACCCATTTCTGAAATATGTTTTTTATAGAAAAATCCAATTTGTAACAAAATACATTTTCATTTTTATACTACGAATAAGTTGGTAGGAAACAATTTCTCTAATCTATTCTATAGGATTTTTATTGGGTTTGTGGGGTTTTTTGTTTGTTTGTTTGTTTTGGGGGGTTCTTTTTTTTTTTTTTTTTTTTTTTTTTTTTTTGGTTTTTCAAAACAGGGTTTCTCTGTGTAGCCCTGGCTGTCCTGAAACTTACTCTGTAGACCAGGCTGGCCTTGAACTCAGAAATCCACCTGCCTCTGCCTCCCAAGTGCTGGGATTATAGGCAATACGCCACCACTGCCTGGCGATTCTTATTGTTTTTTTTTTCTTTTGTTTTGTTTTGTTTTAAAGATTTACTTGTTTATTGTTATATGTAAGTACACTGTAGCTGTCTTCAGACACCCCAGAAGAGAGGGTCAGATCTCATTATGGATGGTTGTGAGCCATCATGTGGTTCACAATTGAACTCAGGGTCCTCTGGAAGAGTAGCCAGTGCTCTTAACTGCTGAGCCATCTCTCTCCAGCCCAGATTTTTATTGATTTTAAGAAAGGTGTCTCACAATGTATAGCTGGCTAGTCTAGAACTCACTGTATAGACCTTGTGACCTTTAACACTGAAATCAGCCTACCTCCGGCTCCCCAGTAGAGGCATTAAAAGCATGTGCCGCCAGGGGGTGGTGGTGCATGCCTTTAATCCCAGCACTTGGGAGGCAGAGGCAGGCAGATTTCTGAGTTGGAGGCCAGCCTGGTCTGCAGAGTGAGTTCCAGGACAGCCAGGGCTACACAGAGAAACCCTGTCTCGAAAAAACAAACAAACAAACAAACAAACAAAAAGAAAAAAAAAAAGCATGTGCCACCATGCCCAGCATATCACAAAATGGAACTATGAAACACTGATATGCTCGTCTATTTATGTGTGTTTTGCTTTCATGTATGTGTACTGCATATTATACATAGTGCCCATAGAGGCCAAATGATGATGGCAGATACCCAAGGACTAGTTAGAGATTTGTTAGCTGTCATATGAATGCTGGAAATCAAACTGGGATCCTCTACAAGAGCTTAATCATTGAGAAGTATCTCCAATGCCAAAAATATTGATGTTTGTATATTACGTTTCTACAGGGACAATATTCACAATCATTAGGTAACCCTTTGCCCTCTTCGTTAAGGTCAAGGGAAAATTACCCATAATCAGTAGGTATAGAGTTTTTATTAGATTCCATTAAAGTATCAAATTTTAAATGAATAAAAAATTACAGAACAAAAATCCTCATCTCATATCTACTGTGCAGTTTGTTGGACCTTTGCATGAGAAAAACACCAAAATTAACCAGAAATCAAAAAGGAATATAAATAACATTGTGAGCAAAAATTACAAGGTATATCTTACTCAACAACTCATTAAATCCAACAATTCTGAATCCATAAAATTTATGGATTCACCCTTAAGGTGGAGAAAATCCAAAGTTTCTGCTTTGTTTTCAATGTTAACAGATCCTCCTCTCAAATAACTTAAAACCTGAAAGCCAAGAGCAGGAGAGAGAGCTCAGAGCTAAGAGTACTTACTGCTTTTGTAGAAGTCCCGAGTTTGGTTCTCAACACCCACATCAGGTTAAGGTTCAATCACCTATATAACTCCACCTCCAAGGATCCAATACCCTCTTCTGACCTCTGCAGCCACCCATACACATTTACATAAAAACAAACAGATATGAATGCATGCACAAAGAAAATATCTTTTAAAGCTTTTCATTATATAAAGTAGGGAGTTTTGTTTGTTTTGTTCTCTGGTGACTATGACTCTAACTGGTAAAGTATCTGCTATATAGAAACAGTCTGTCCATTGCATGGTTTACTGTTATTAGTAAAGACAAATCTAATTGTTAAAAAGAAAGGATGGAATTTCACAGGCCTGTATCACAAGCAGAATGCTAAAACCTAGAAAGTCTTTTCAGATGTAATGAAGAACTGTTTTAGCCATAAGATCAAAATGTCAAAGGTTTGAAGAACACAAGATTATTTCAACAAGAAAGTGGGAAAGGACAGAAGGACCATTCTGATGAGTTCAATCATGAACACTGTAAAGCAACTGAAAGGTTTTAATAAGTCAAAAACAGGTAAGATTTCCTGTTTGAAAAGGACACTGTGAATGCTTGAACACAACATGCATATGCCTGGTAACTTCTAAGTTTTACCAAATAATATTTAGTGAAAGTTCCTGTGGCACATGCTTGTAAATCCAGCACTTGGGTGCTAGAAGGATCAAGAGTTTAAGGCCATTTTCCACTGCACAATGAGCAAAGGCCAGTCTGGGCTGCATAAGACCTCCACAGACTTTTAATCCCAGCTATCAGGAAGCCAAAAGAATGATGAGCTTGATACTGCACTAGGCAAACACATTCTTGTCTTTAAAAAGTCAAAATTAAAATAGAAGGGATCATCAGCTGGCGCAGTGGTTCTGAGCACTCATTAGCTCTTCTTCCAAAAGGCCAGGCTTAATTCTCAGCACCAGCAAGGTTGGTCACAGCTATAACTCCAGCTTCAGGGAACACAACACCCTCATATTCCAGCCTTTGCAGCACCGAGCAAACATATGGTACACAAATACATGTGCAGGAAACATACCCATATACAGAAAAAATTTCATTAAGCAAAAAATGCTTAATTCAAATAAATATCCTTTTTTAAAAAAGGAATTTTGTTAAGCACCAAAACTCTGTGGTTAAATTGTATGTACTATAAAGGCAGATGTAATTCTTGGAGTGAGGTGCTTAACTCGAGTCCTGAGTATGAAAATATGAAAAGGTAATGTTTTAATTATAACACAGAAAAATTGTAAAAAAAAAAAAAAAAAAAAAGCAAAAGAAGCCGGGCAGTGGTGGTGCACACCTTTAATCCCAGCACTTAGGAGGCAGAGGCAGGTAGATTTCTGAGTTGGAGGCCAGCCTGGTCTACAGAGTGAGTTCCAGGACAGCCAAGGCTACAGAGAGAAACCCTGTCTAGAAAAACCAAACCAAACAAACAACAACAACAAAAAAAAGTCAAAACAATTATCAGAGATTTGAAATCCAAACATAAGCAGGACAAGATCACCCTCTAAACCTCAGGTCGCAGATAAGCATGGAAAGTAGAATCTTATTTACACAACATAAAATGTATCAATAAATAGGTGGTACTGAAACTATTTTAAGTGGTGGGTATCTTTGGCGGAATTTTGGATAAACTACATTTTTCATTCCTACATGTTCCAATTTTACACATACAAATTCACCATTAAAACGGTATATACTAAGGGAGAATAAAGAAAACATAAAATTCCTACTTACTAGATAGCTACATGCAAAAAGACCATCAACAGGTCACTGGTTAGCATCTTTAAACTCAAGTAGTATCCCAAGAACTTTCTTCTCTGAAAGTCTGAGTCTAGGGGTGGGGACATCTCTGAAGTAGAGCAACCAGTTCAGGCCCTGTACTGACAGGAGAAGGGACCTGGAACTGAAGTACCTCTCTCCTGCCACAATGTGTCACTCTTGCAAAACGAATGCTTTTGAATTTTTAGAAGAGGAGGAAATTGTTTAAAGGTTAAGTTTTTAAAATTATGTAATTCCTAATACAGAAACAGCTCAAGGACAGTCTTACTCATTATTACACATGGCTGGCAGCAGCTTATGTACGTGGCAAACTACTCAGAATCCATTTGTATTTTTTAAGAAATTTATCAAAGGGTTCAATGGTTAAGAGCACTGACTGCTCTTCCAGAGGTCCTGAGTTCAATTCCCACATGGTAACTCACAACCATCTGCAATAGGATCAGATGACTAAAGACAACAACAGTGTACTCACATACATTAAATAACTATTTAAAAAAAATAATTTCTTTAAAAAAAAAAGTTTACCTAACTTGTGTAAATTAAAACAATGCCCCAGTCCAGTAATCTTAAAAAGCAATGAAACCATTCTATCTCAAAGAAAGAAATAATCATAACAAGGTTGACTGACACACAACTTTAATCCCAGGGCTTGGGAGGCAGAGGCTAGTTGATCTCTGTGAGTTCAAAGCTAACCCGGTCAACAAAGTGAGTTCCAGGACAACCAGATCTAACAGAGAAACCCTGTCTCAGAAAAAAAAGACAAAAACCAAAAAACAGAAATAAACAAACAAAAGAAAAAGAAAACAAAACAAACCTTTTTCAGTGTTTAAGATGAAATGAAGACGGGCAGTTTATAGGGTTAAACAAGGTGAAGCCAGGCACTGGTTCTGCACATCACTAGAAGACAAAGCAGCACTGGCAGAACAAAGCGTAACAGAAGCCGAGCCTGCTGGGGCAATGCTGATAATACCTCATTTACTCTGAACATAGAAAGCGATAGGAATCTAAAGATGGCAGATAAATACTCATGAAGCAACAAGCTATTCGTAAGCACTATACTGAACAGTATAAATACACATGCTTTTTAACAAAGTATGTTTTATTTTCAAGACAGAATCTCCTGTAGCCTAATATGGTCTAAAATTTGTTCTGTGGCTAAAGAGAACCATGAAATTCTGATTCTCCTGTTACTAGCTCCCACGTGCAGTGATTACAGGTGTGTGCCACCGTGTCTGATTCATTTGGTGTTGTGGATTGAATCATGGGCTTCATGTGTGCTGGGAAAGCCCTATGACAACTGAGCTACACCTTTCATAAATAATATCCTAATGAACATATAAAAGTGCAATTAAAAATACAACCTGGACACAAATTCCTCTCTGATACCAGGCTAGAAAGACCAAACTTCAGCAAGTAGTTGGTGAACTGATGCCATCAATCATGAACTTTGCCAATACATATCCATTTTCCCTACTTTAACAATACTGAATTTTCAACTACTGCCATTTTTGGCTTGCTACACTGCAAAGGTTGTTATACTTAATGTTATAGTTTACTTAGAATTAGTATGTAATGTATGACTATTAAAAAAAAAACTTTGGGTAAAAGAAAAAAACAAAGAAAATCTAACATTATTGAAATCACATAAAAGGTCAAAGGAAAAAACTGAATAAAGCTACAAACATAAATACTCTCAATTCACATCTTCTAAATAATCATTTTTTTCCTCAAATAAAATGAAAGTGATTAAATTAAAAACATTTTAAGTTAAGAAAAAAAGGAGGAAGAGAGAAAAATACTTAGGAAAGAAAATTAGAGCAACAACAGAAAACTAAAACCTCAGGATTTAGAATTATTGTGATATATTATTAAATGGCTAGTATTATGCAAATACATTATATATTATGTGAATCAGATTTATATTACATTACATATCTAAGGCTTTAATGAAAACCAATAATCAACAACATTTTTAAAGTCTGCTTTAAAGGTGTGACTAAGATTTTATATTCAAGCTGCATTTTTGATCAAATACTTATGAATTTATATTTATTCATACACTGTTAGCCTTTAAAACTAAACTTCAACAATCACTTTAGGAATTGAAAAGTTTAAGAATGCTGTCCTAAATCTGTAATAACTTGTAATTTCATTTAGCTCTGTGTAACACAATTAAAACTTCAAATGTGATAGCAATTTCCGAGTGCAGTATAGGGGTATTTTTGCTGTATTTGCTTTAATGCTGAGTATATTACCACATTATTAATAAAAGGGGGCAGTAAGCTATATAGCTTTTAGAAATGTATATATTAAGTTTTTTTGTTAATGATTTTACTAATATACTAACTTATTTCATAATCTCATCACATTCAAAATGCTGACTCCTAGAAAGTAGAAGCAAAAATTTCTAAGGAAGTTAAAATTTTAGGCTTAGAAATTTACTTGTCTAATTATCAATTTGCAATAGCTTACTTACATACTTTGCATGGGATAACAAATCATTGTACTTAGTGATATAATCTGTCTACTTTTAAGATACTTTCTCGCTACTTCATAAAATGCTCAACATTAAAATGGGTTGGCAAGGACAAACAATATGGTCTTTATGTTCAATTTTTTGAAGGAAAAAGAAGTCAGGAGACTTAGTAAGTGATGCATAACCTCCAAATTCATGTCAAGACTGATATAAACTCTGCCAATTAATTAAAGAAATATGTCTTGTTCATGTTAAGCTGCTGAATATTTTTTAAAACATCTGGCACATATACCTTGGTAAAACTGTATAATCTGCTTTTATTATAAGCTATCTGGGCAAGTAGTTACAGTGACTACACAAACTAGTACAGATAACTGCATCTCTTATTAAATACATTAAAATCCTAACAAGCCTGAGCAACCCAACCCCATAATAACACAAGAGACCATTAAAGATTAAAAGAAAAATAAAACGGGAGAAAAGAAGGAACAGAAAGAAAGCCCTTCAGCAAATACCTCAACAAATAATCACTCAGGCAAAGCCAAACAAGTTTTGAAAGGATCTGCTTTGACAGATGTTCTCTAGAAAAGCATGCGCTTGGGGCAAAACGAAAGGTTTTAAGTCAAGTTACGTGTCTTTTTTTTTTTTCCTTCGAGTTCTGCTGGACTAGTATTTTCTATAAGCTGAAATAGTTTAATTTTTCTAAAAAATGCTTTTTGAAAGTTGTTGTGCAGAGACCACCCTCATCAGCACTTTCAGACCAAGGTCCTTCATGCTCATGTAGCTTTGTTATAGGTACAGTGTTAGTCACAAATGCATGCATCCACACTCCTCAGCACAAAGACTAAAACTCAGAAACCTCCACAAAGCAGCAAGAGCCGCCTCATCTCTCAAAGCTGTACACAACCATCCATATTGTTTTGCTTGGAGGGCCTAAACACAACTCATGAATAAAGCCCCACATTTCCATGAATCTAAACACAAAAATCTAAAACACAAAAGAGTATTCATAGGAATAATATTTGATAACTGTTGAGATTTAGAAAACTCAAAAAGCAGGTATTTTACATAAAACTCATTCACAGGAAGTCAAACAGCAGAAAATGATCGTGCAAAGCGTACTCACCAGACAGAGCTCATGCCTTTCTTTCGCCTACACTTGAATTCTATGCTTCCACAACTTTGCTATTTTTCCAATTAAAAATGCTGCAGCCTGCCACACTCCATCAAATGGCCACGTTGTTTAGCCAGGAGAAACATGTTAGAAACTGAGCTGTCACATTTAGAAGGAAGAGAAAATAAACTCCTGCTTCGTCATGGGAACGCATAAAGCACTCAGGCTGGCATGTGGGCCATGGACCGCCTCTGGCCGCTGCTACTTCCTACAAGCAGTTGTATTCAAGTGTCTGCCACAGTCTTGCCTTCTGCATGGTGTCTCAGCAGTAGCAGATCAGAACTGGTTAGCAAACAACTCCTTCTCAAAAGTAAGCTCTAATTTCTTCTTCTGCAGTGAAATGAACCAAGTTTCTATGCAAAAGGATGAGTGACAGCATTCCCAGCCAATCAGCTTGGGTTTTTTCAGGAAAATCACCCCTTAATTCATTCAAAATTAGGTCATATGACACTATTTGAAATACTATTGGCTTACAATGAAAGTAATGTTTGACTCTACACAGGATAAGGCCACCCATCTATGCTTCCCTGGGCTGAAGACAATCTGACTATAAACGGTACTGTAAATTAAAACACACACACACAGACAGACACACGCACGCACACGCGCACACACATGCCTTACCAGAGCTTCCCAATTATTAAAGGGCCGGAGTTCTGTTATCTTCTGAGCCTTTTTCTGAGAGCACTTAGGAATCAAAGTCAGCTCGGCAATGGAAGCGTCCTGAAGGAAGTGAAGAATCTTGCCTTTATAGCCATCCTCCATCACTTCTTCACAGCTGCTGTAGTCCTCGTCCAGGGAGCTCCCAGCGTCAGAGCCGGAATCGTACTCAGAGTCCTCTACAGCTTTCTTGGGATTAAATGCATTTTTCTTACGTTTCTTGTTAAAGCCATTTTGAGGTTTCATGGAAATTTTCTGTTTCATCTTTATTTTAGCTGCATTTTTAGAATAATTTTGATTCCTTGCAACTTCTTTTCCATTTGTGACCTCACTTTGTGAAGCAGACTGCACATCTGTGTACAAGAAAATATAAAAGTTGTTAACTAACTTAGAAACATATAAATTAAAATATGAAACATAGGATGTCAAATAGAGTAAGAGTATGTAAACATTACATTTCCCTTGTGAATACTGAATTCAACCACAACTTCCTGTCAAATCTTAACACATAAAGAGTAATATAAAACATAATTTAAAGCTATCAATAAGCTAGAATGACATTTCAAAAGTAGGTGGTAACTCCCTTTAAACATAAATCTGCTTTCTAAGCAAGCGTCCTGAGGACACAGATAGCAGCTGCATGCACACAAACTGCCAAAGAGAACAACGGAGCCCAGGCCTCACTGCGGCCTGCTGGAAGCGGCAGGGCACTGTAAAGCATTGCTCCCATCACCGTGACGGTCACCATTTTAACATTACTTAATATATTACCTCAAAGTGCCACTGCTCTGTGTTTCATTGAATTCTAAGCTTCCCGTGGATGAAGGAATATAAGAAAATAGGTACTAATAATGGATACATATATACAACTGGCCCTGGCCTGTGTCTGTGGGCTCCAAATTGATGGATCCAACAGGCCATATAAAAATACATTAGAAAAGGAACTGGATATACACTGAACATAAATTTTTTTCACCACTGTTCCCTACATGAGATAAGAGCAACTTGCACAGCAAGTAATCATAAGATGACTTGAAGATGACAATGGGAAACGTGTATAGGTCATATGTAAATAGCATGCCACTTCACATAAGGGAATTGGGTGTCAGTTAATTTCTAGTATCAGTGTAGGTCCTGAACAAACCTACAGTGTGTGCTTTATTTAAAATTTTTATTTTCTATTTATTTTCTATTTATTCAAAGAACTTCCATAGTTATAAATTATTATATGTTCATGCTTTGCCCATGTAAAAACTTAATTGAGTAAACTGAGTAAAATAAAAACTAAAGTCACTGTGCTGAACTTTAAAAGCTCTTGTAAATTTTTTTTTTGTTTTGTTTTGTTTTGTTTTTTTTCGAGACAGGGTTTCTCTGTGTAGCCTTGGCTGTCCTGGAACTCACTCTGTAGACCAGGCTGGCCTCGAACTCAGAAATCCGCCTACCTCTGCCTCCCAAGTGCTGGGATTAAAGGTGTGTGCCACCACCGCCACAGGCTAGCTCTTTCTAATTATAAAATGCTTAAGTCTATTTGATTTTTGGTTAGAAATATCTCTAAGTATGTACAACCTAACTTTGTGTCCCCACCTCTCTCCTCCACCATTCTCTGCAGTTCAGAGCTCTACTATGGATTGGGAGACTGTCCCTCCAGGGTGTGACACTCTTGCATCCTTAAGGCTAGTTTTCCAAATTCATGCAAGTACAGGCTAAGATGCAACCAACTGTAAGATCCATCCTAGAGTGACAGATGTCCAAATGTAAACAACTGAAGAAGATAATTTAAATGTCTTCAGAATCAGAAGTTATGTACTGTCTTGGCTATTACTATGGTGAAGAACAAGTCCAAATATTGGGGAATTCATCCTTTAGAGCATTTTACAACATTATTCCTTGAATTCCTTTCAGGTCAGTAGCTGAAAGGCTCTCTTCTACAGTAGCACATGGGACTGAAGGAGCCCATTACTGATTACCTTGATCTTCTGCAAACACTTTCAGAGACTCCAAGGCTTCTGTGTACATCCACTCATGCTCCTTAAGCACTTCTCTTAATTCCTGAAAGTTATTTTTTTATGTTAAAAACATAAAATTATATGAAATTATAAAATTATAAAAAACATGAAATTAATAATACAGAAAAAGTTATGCTCTTTTAAAATGTAATCACTGAAAAATAAAGAATTCATATTGCTATCTTTGTTTTTGTTTTGAGACAGAGTCTCACTATGTAGCATTGTCTGTCCTGGAAATCTATATAGACCAGGATGGCCTTGAATTCATAGAAATCCACCAGCTTCTGCCTTCCAAGTGCTATAATTAAATGTGTGCACCACCGCTCCCAGTACTGCCACTGTTTTAGTGATACTTTATACATCCTTCCTGTTTAACTTCACCTTACAAATACAGTGTTCAACAGGGATGAAAACGTGACTTTTTTTTCCTCTTGCCCAATTTCCCTAGGGCTTGCATAATAGGCATGCTTCAGTATATGCAACTTAACACATCTCTGGGGGTGGATCCAATGTGTATATGTGGCAAATGTGCTCTACCAGGTGTGCTATATCCCCAGCTGAAAACATGCAGATGTAACTAACACATGTAAAGCACGAGTGTAACAAGGCTATGTATTGTTCACCGGAATTCAGACAGATTGCCTGAGCACAAAAAGAACACATCCATTAAAAATAAACATTTCCCATATGTTAAAAAGTCTATGCTTCATTAAATACACAGCAATGAAAGAGGGCAGACAGAGGCCTGACATGAGTCATTAGTGACCCCGAACAACTTCACGTTAACTGAAAAGGACGACGACCTTTATGGAGCATTAAGACACCGAAATGTATGTAATACTTTAAAATTCTTACAATCACATTCAAGAGTGAGGACATGGGGGGGGGGGGGTTAGGACAGCGTTTTACACTGAAGGATTCACAATTTTACTATGATGATGTTTAGTATTATACCATTTATAATGCTGACAAAAACTAGCAAGCACAGCAAATAATTTAGGTAATTAGTTTAAGATATATGTATTTTTTTAAATATCTATTTATTTATGTATGTAAGTACACTGTAGCTGTCTTCAGACACCCCAGAAGGTAGCATAAGATCTCATTATGGATGGTTGTGAGCCACCATGTGGTTGTTGGGATTTGAACTCAGGACCTTCAGAAGAGCAGTTAGTGCTCTTAACCACTGAGCCATCTCTCCAGCCCTAAAATATTTATATAATAATAATCAGAGTATATAATTCAAAAAATACAAAGCTCACCTTCAGTTTGCACACAGTTTAGCTCAAACACCACTTTATAATACAAACTCATAAGTACACAAACATTTGAACAATTCTCTTCTTACCTGTTTATCAAAATTTGGGAATTCCTTTTGCAGTTTCAACACAATACTTTCTTGTTTTTCCCAGTTGCTGCTAGCTTCTGTAGACTCATTTGATTCTTCTCCCTATAGGGCAGGGAGGAGGGGGAAAGGGAAAGAGAGAAACAAGTAAGATGAAGTCTTCCCACTCTCTTTTATATTATCTAGTAATAGAGCTGCTACACTTCTCTTTTAATACCTAAAGAAGAAATCGTGATTATTATTCTCTGGCACAGAAGGACACGCTGACACTGTATAAGGAAGCATGCCTATCAAGTGCTATGGAAGCACTGGGGCATAAAACCTATGGGAATGTTTGTATCTCACATGCACAGGGGTCTTGGTTGTCACCAACAATATATATAAAGACAAGCACTGGCAACAAAAGGAAGAGGATTGCATGCCAAAAAGACTTAGTGGGCTGGAATACAGTGGGCTTCATGGCTACAAGTCTATTCGGAAGCATTAGAGATAGTAAGACTTTTGAACAAAAGACAAAAATATAGTATTTGGAGAAAATATTTCAAAACCCTCAAAAACTCCACAGTTCATACCAACAATTTCACTTTGCATTAGTGACCTCCAACTTATTCATATTATTTGAGAAACAACAAAGATCATGGAACACTGCATTCCAGGAGGGCATTGAATTTCAAACAAGCACTTTAAAGATTACAGAAGAAGCCAGGCATGGTGGCGCACACCTTTAGTCCCAGCACTCTGGAGCGTGACTTTAGGCCAGCCTGGTCTACATAGTGAGTTCCAGGACAACCAGGGCTACTGACAAACTCTGCCTCAAAACAAAACACAAGAATACAGATGAGAGATAAACAATAGCCAAGTGGCCAGATGGGTGTTTGCTACAAAACATATTTCCATGCCTCAGTCATCCCGAGGGTCTGTGTGTATGCAGGTGTGAGCGTACACAGGTGCAATGCTGATGTGCAAGCGGAGGCTGCAGTCGACAGCAGTGTGCCCTCTCCTCAGCACCCTAGACCTTTCTTTGTTCACTGTGTGCTTGGAATCCAGGCAATCCTCACTGAACCTAGAGCTCAGCAACTGGCTTGACTGCATGGATTCCAAGCTCCAAGATGAGCCTGTCTGATCCCAGGCACTGGGCTTACAGAGGCACACACTGCACACAGCTTTTATGTGGATGCTAGGGATCAAAATCCAGAGTCTCATGCCTATGCGGCAGCGTCAGTGCTGTGCCAACCGCGCCATTGCCCAGACCCCCTTGGTCCATCTGTTCAAAGATTTGTATTAGGCTGAGTGTGGTGGCACACGCCTTTAATCCTAGTACCTGGAAGGCAAAAGCAGTCAGATCTCTGTGTTCAAGGCCAGCCTGTTCTCCAGGAGTTCCAGTACAGTAAACTGCAATTAAAAGTTGTTGTGAGCTACCCAACATAGATACTGGGAACTAAACTTGGGTATCTAAAAAGAGCACCATGTGCTACAAACCAATGAACGCTCTCCTGAGACAGGTTTCTCAAGCAGCTCTCAAGGCTGACTGACTGGACGCAGTCAGGATGGCTCTGACCTGCTGTTATCCTGGCTCTACCTACCAAGTGCCATAGGGAAGAGGGACAGTTCACATTCCTCCTTTTTTTAAAAAAATACTTCAAATGTCTATCAATGAAGAGTGAAAAAACACCATGGCAGGGGAGAGGGGGCAATGTGGCATGGCCACTAAATAGAAAATGTAATTCCATCACTTAGCAGGCTGAGGTAGAAGGACTACCATAAGTTCAAGGTAAGCCTAGACTTACTACAGTATAAAGCTTTCAAGAAATAAATAAAAAATGCATGTTATTGCTTAGATAAACCTTCAAAGATGACATAAAAATGGTTGCATAATTATATTTATAAAAGAAATATTACCTGGCAGTGGTGGCGCACGCCTTTAATCCCAGGCAGAGGCAGGCGGATTTCTGAGTTCGAGGCCAGCCTGGTCTACAGAGTGAGTTCCAGGACAGCCAGGACTACACAGAGAAACCCTGTCTCAAAAAACCAAAAAAAAAAGGAAAAAAATAAGAAAGAAATATCTATTAGAGTATGCAATCCAGAGATGGAGAAGGCAAACTGCTGACTGACACGGGCCGTGGGAATGAAGAAAAGAGCCTACTTTTGAGGGCAACCTTTTGAGGTCTTGAACCAATGAAAACTAGGTAGGCAAGGTCCGAATGCACAACATTGGGAATGTCCTAAGTGCATTAAACTGTCTATTCTAAAAAGTTAATTTTATGCTATGTAAACTTCTCCAAAGATACAGAGCTGGGCAGGAGGAGTGAGAGCTTAACATGTACAAAGCTTTGTTTGGATCACATCTCTAAAACTAAACAGCTACTGGGGGATGTTTTTGTGCACTATGTATTCAAATGATGACTTCCAGACCCAGAGATCTGGTTGCAGTCCCAATTGTGGTACTGTCATTATTATGAAACATCTCGGGACTCAATATTTTGTAAAGCATTGTTCTCCATCATCTGATTGGTTAACAAAGAGTTAAATAGCTTGTAGCTATTTAACTACTAAGTGGGAGAGGAAAAAGAAGGTGGTCCTTCTGTGCCCTGATAGAGAGGGTCTCAGGTGGAGACCAGGGGAGTCACCATCTGGACAGGAACGGTGGAGGAGGCTGGTGAGACTAAGACGGCAAGTAACAGCCACCTGGCGGGGACGTAGGCCAGGCCAGCACTGTCAGGTTAGAACAGCTCAGAATCTGCCCAGCTATGGTGCCTACAGCTTTTAGTAAAGATTCAGAGCAAAAGCAGGCATAGAAAAGTCCCTCCTGTTACACTGGGTTGAAAAGCAATGAAAGCCTCCAAAAGCAGACATCTGGACAAGTTTTTGGAATGAAATGTATGAGAGAACAAATGAAACAGTCGCAAGCAATGGCTGCCGTGCCCGCTGTTTGTGTTCCCTCTAGGACCCCATGATCTGTCAGCTGGAGTAGTCACTGATTGGGGGACAAGAGTAAACGGTTTTAGTGAGTCTGGACCCAAATCTCTCAGTGGGCCCAGCAGCTGTGATTTAATCTTAGGGTTGTTTTTCTAGCAATAACTAGAATACATACTCATCAACGGCAGAAAGCACACATTAGGCCCATAAATCACTAGTAGGAAAAAACTAATTATGAGTACCTCAAATTGCTCTTCTAACTAAAAAAAAATAATCACAATCATGTTCCTAAGGTAACTTCAGAGAATAAAATTACCATTCCAGCCCAATGTACTACACATCCGTAGCTCACAGCAAAATTAGATGGGTTTTTGGAGAATTTGTTCTGAGTAACATAAATAAACCAAGACAATGATTCCAATTGACCTCCTATTCCAAATTTGAGGTTTTAACTAAAACTGCCTCAGCCTCCCAAATGCTGGGGTTACCAACACCTTCCATGTACAAGCTTTTTTTAAACTTCACAGTGGTCCCATACTTCCTGATTCACAGGACTAATATATGCCTTCTGCTGCTGCTAAGTATGTGTTCTAATCTGATTTTGGTGGTCCTAGGGTTAGAACTCAGGGTCATGGGCATAGTAACAAACATTCTATCACTGAACTATAGTTTCAACTCCATTTATTATGCCTTGTTCTTATTGACACATTTTTCTCTTGCAATGCCTTTTATTTTTAGACAGATTCTTTTTTTTTTTTTTTTTTTTTTTGGTTTTTCAAGACAGGGTTTCTCTGTACAGCTCTGGCTGTCCTGGAACTCACTTTGTAGACCAGGCTGGCCTTGAACTCAGAAATCCGCCTGCCTCTGCCTCCCAAGTGCTGGGATTAAAGGCGTGCGCCACGACCGCCCGGCTTAGACATATTCTTTTATTTTTCGAGACAGGGTTTCTCTATGTAGCCCTGGCTGTCCTGGAACTCACTCTGTAAACCAGGCTGGCCTCGAACTCAGAAATCCGCTTGCCTCTGCCTCCCAAGTGCTGGGATTACAGGCGAGCGCCACCACGCCCGGCTTTTTAGACAGATTCTTACACAGTTCAAGTTAGTACTGAACTGAATATATAACTGAGGATGACCCTGCACTTGTGTTCATCTGGCCATTTCCTTCTGAGTCCTGGAATTACAGACCTACACCTCCACACTCAGTTTTATGTGATAATGGAGATTAAACTTTCATGCTCATACAAAAGCATTCTACCAACTGAGCTGTACAACCCCAGTCTGCAATATTCTTCAGGCAGGCTATTTTATAGCAGTTGTTTATCATTAGGTAGTTCTAAGAATTATGCAAATACTTTGTAAGCCATGATTTTAGGTTTCTACTATCTTTATTTGGTCAGTAGGCTAAGTTTAGCTTCTTAGGGCTGTACAGAGTCCTAACCCTAGGAATTCACATAACAGTTCTTCAATCAGTATTACAGCTTCCCCCAACAACTGGAACAGGGGACCATCCCTAAAACTTCTGCCTATCTCTGGAATACATTCCCCTAACTGGGTTGT
Source organism: Apodemus agrarius (assembly GCA_964023405.1). NCBI lineage: Eukaryota > Metazoa > Chordata > Mammalia > Rodentia > Muridae > Apodemus > Apodemus agrarius. Next base: position 91,340,918 of record OZ030006.1, on the reverse strand, counting down.
CTTGTCTGGCCTCAGTGGGAAAGGATGCACCTAGCCAAGGAGAGACATGATGTAGAGGGATAGGCTAGTGGGGGGGGGGGGGGCTGTCTACCATCTCAGAGAAGGGGAAGACCAGCAAAGGGGCATTGATCAGGATGTAAAGTGAATAAAAAAATTTGACAGCTATGGGAAGTTATTTATGACCACATAAAGGAAACAACAAACTTTAAACATGGTTTACAGAACATCTGCTTGATTACTAGAACCATATAGTTGCATGGTATAAAGAACTACTACAGTGCAGAATCTCTTTAGGAGCTAGAAAAGAGATGACGGACACTTGGGTGGACTTTCAGATCTGACATCCAAACATTCAGCATAGCCTTCTTTTTTTTTTTTTTTTTTTTAATGTTTATGGTGAGTTTTTCACCTGTATGTATGCACCACATGCACACAGTTGTAGTATCTACTGAAGCCAGAAAAAGGCATTGGACCCCCTGGGAGTGGAGTTAACTGAGGTTTTTGAACTTCATGGTTCATACTGGGTAGAACTGAACCTCTGTCCTCTGAAAGAGAAGCCAGCGCTCTTAACTTCTGAAACCCACACTCAACATCCTAGTTAGGGTTAGGATGAGGGTTAGGGTTAGGGTGAGCCACACGCAGCACAGTCTGACTCTGACGCAGCAATCCAAATGCTACTCACACGATCCCCTCGTGGCTTTTTTAAAGACTGATCATCATTAACTTCTTCCTCCTCAGAAGAAGAAGATAATTTTCTTTTCCTGGGTCCACCACCTTTTAAAAAAAGAGAAGCATATTCAGATTTTTCACAGAAATAACAACAATCAATTCAAAGCAAAAGGTGTACTGAATGGATATAGCTGCCCAGACAAAGGGGCTATTATACTATAGCTATGTAAGCAGATTAAAGCAAAGTAAAGACTCTCCACAATCTTTCCAAAGGGAAGTCAATCTTACATTGCATTTAAAAAATATTATGTTGGTGCTGGAGAGATGGCTCAGCAGTTAAGAGCACACTGACTTCCAGAAGTCCTGAGTTCTGGAGGTCCTGAGTTCAAATCCCAGCAACCACATGGTGGCTCACAACCATCTGTAATGAGATCTGAAGCCCTCTTCTGGTGTGTCTGAAGACAGCTACAGTATACTTACATATAATAAATAAATAAATCTTTTTAAAAAAGTTATGTTACTGGTGCTAAATATTCTTTCTTCTGTCTGACAAGTAAGTCAAAGAATAATGCTGAGACTATGGAATCTCACAAATGACAGTGCAAAAGATACTCATCAAGTGTAAGTTATCAGAGCAGCATCACTGACACCAATAAAGAAGCATCTACTGCATATTATCGGAGGTGTTTGAAAACCCTTTTGTTACAAAAAGATCTCAAAATACCCAAAATAATGATCCAAATGACAGGTGGTATATTGAAGATTAGCTTACCATCCTATAAATACCTCAAAGTTCATTCTACTAAAAATGAAATGTTGATACCACTGCCTTGTTCATCCCAAGATTTAGAAGAGAACGGTACTAAAGAACAACAAAGTCACAATTTCTTGTTTCTGTATAATTTGCCACTTAGCATTTAAGTGACAATATAAGAACCAGGCAAAGATAAAAGGAGCAAACATGGCTGTTAGGGTTCAATGTGACTATAAACTTCACCAAGGCAGACGTGGATGTCAGGATTTTTTATAAAACTTCAATACCTAAAATAGCACATGTTACCTACTAGCTGAAGAATAATACTAATAGAAATAATACTTGTGAGGCAGGCGGATTTCTGAGTTCGAGGCCAGCCTGGTCTAGACTGAGTTTCAGGATAGCCAGAGCAGAAACCCTGGCTCGAAAAAACCAACCAACCAACCAAACAAACAAACAAAAAAACAAATAACATTTGTTAAATTAAGACATTAAATGAGAAGTTATGTAATGCTAGAAAGAAAAAATTAAGTGTTTATAAATCAATAAATCAATGGTTGTTCTACAACCTGTTTTAAACGGAAAGATTAAAGAACAGTAGGAAAGCCAAAAAGAAAAGGTTATCATGCCACTCTTGTATTAATGGAGCCTACTCATTTCAGGAGTTTGAAAACAATGAAAAAGACAGTCAACATGCTCGTGTAGCATACACACATACACACACATACACACACATACACACACACACATCAGAAACACCATCAAAATAACAGGAATTAACAATTGTTGGTCATTAATATCACTCAACATCAATAGACTCAATTCCCCAATAAAAAGACACAGGCTAAAAACTAAACAATGGAAAAAAGAAAGCATCTTCAACAATTGGTGCTGGTCTAACTGGATGTCCACCGGCAGAATACAAATAGATCAATATTAATCACCCTTCACAAAAGTCCAAGTGAATGAAGGAGCTCAATATAAAACCAAATACACTAAATCTCCCACAAGAGAACGTGAGAAATACCCTTGAATGCATTGGTACAGGAGACGGTTTCCTGAACAGAACACCAAAGGTTTAGGGTCTAAGATCAACAACTGACAAATGGGACCTATAGAAACAGAGAAGGTTCTGTAAGGCAAGGACACTATCAATAGGACAAAACAACAGCATACAGATTGGGAAAGGATCTTCACCAACCCCACATCTGACAGATAGCTAATATCCAAAATTTACAAAGAACTCAAGAAGTTAGATACCAACAACCTAAATAACCCAACTAAAAAATGGGCTGGAGATGGCTCAGCAGTTTAGAGCACTGACCACTTTTCTGGAGGTCCTGAGTTAAAATACTGGCAACCACATGGTGGCTCACAACCATCCATAATGAGATCAGATACCCTTCTGGAGTGTCTAAAGATAGCCACAGTGTACTTACAGATAACAAATTAAAAAAAAAGAAAAGAAAAGAAAAGAAAAGAAAAAAAAAGAAAAGAAAAGAAAAGAAAAGGCTACAGATCTAAACAAAATTCTCAACAGAGGAATCTTGAGTGGGCAAGAAGCACTTTAAGAAATGTTCGAAGTCCTTAGTCATCAGGGACATGCAAATCAAAACAACCCTGAGTTCCCATCTAACACCCGTCAGAATGGCTAAGATCAAAACCTCAAGAGAGAGCACGTGCTGGCTCAGATGTGGAGCAAGGGGAACACGCCTCCATTGCTGGTGGGACTGCAAACTTGTACAACCACTTTGGAAATCAATTTGGCAGTTTCTCAAAAAAACTGGGAATAGTTCTACCTCAAGACCCAGCTATACCACTCCTGGGCATATACCCAAAAGATACTTAAAAATCCCACAAGACACTTGCTCAACTATGTTCATAGCAGCTTTATGTGTATAGCCAGAAACTGGAAACAACCCAGATGTCCAAGAATGGATAAAGTGTAGTACTTCTACACAATGGAATATTATTATTCAGCTATTAAAGACAAAGACATCATGAATTTTACACACAAATGAATGGAACTTAATATCATCTTGAGTGAGGTAACCCAGACCCAAAAGGACATGCAAGGTATGTACTCACTTATAAGAGGATATTAGGCATGATATACAGGATACTCATACTACACTTCACAGACCCAAAGAAGCTAAACAACAAGGAAGGAATAAGCAAGGATGCTTGAATCTCACTTGGAAGGGGAATAAAAAAGTCATAAGGGGCAGATCAAGGGAGGGAACGGGGTGGGAGAGGGCATGGGGAGGGAATCGGGGGTTCAGGATGAGGTGTGGGAAGGTACAGGAGAGATGGCTAGACAGCCATGAAAATAAGTAGAAATCTACAACTGACAGAGTTAAGGGGAGGGGGGTGCTTCTCCAGGACAGAAGACTGGGATAAGGGAGGCACTCAAGAATCAGTGGGGGTGACCTTAGCTGTGACTCACAACATTGGGAATATGGAATTTGAAGAGGCCATCTCCTATAGCCAGGCAGGAACCCTAGTAGAGCAATAAAGACAAAAATTTCAAACCAAAATTTATCCTGCCGGGCGGTGGTGGCGCACGCCTGTAATTCCAGCACTCGGGAGGCAGAAGCAGGCAGATTTCTGAGTTCGAGGCCAGCCTGGTCTACAGAATGTGTTCCAGGACAGCCAGGACTATACAGAAAAACCCTGTCTCAGGAAAAAAAAATTTATCCAGTCTACAAGTAATGCAGGTATGACGGTTGGTGCAGAGACTGAGGGAATAGCCAACCAATAACAGTCTCACAGGCAAGTACCAATCCCTGGCATTATTAATGATACTCTGTTAAGCTTGCAGATGGGAGCAAGTTGTCCTCTGAGAAGCTCCACCCAGCCACTGACTCAGACACATACAGACACGCACAGCCAAACACATGGTGGGTCTTGGGAACTCCTATGGAAGAATAAGAGGAAGGATTGCAGGCCCCCAATCCACAGAATCAACTAACCTGGACCCTTGGGGCTCTCAGAGTCTGAACCACCAACCAAAGAACATACATGGGCTAGACCTGGGCCTCCTCACGTATGTAGCAGATGTACAGCTCAGTCTTCATGTGGGTCCCCAACAACTGCAATGGCGGCTATCCCCCAAACCCTTCATTGCCTGTGCATCAAATACGTTCTCCCAGCTGGACGCCCCTGTCTGGCCTCAGTGAAAGAGTCAGTGCCTAGCCTGAAGAGACTTTAGTGCCAGGGCGGAGGGATACCTAGGAGGGAACCCCCCACTCAGAGGATGAGACCAGGGAGGATGGGAAAAGGATTACAGAAGGGGATAACCAGGAGGGGGGCAGTGAGTGGCATGTAAAGTAAATAAGTAAAAATTAAAATTAAATTTAAAAAAAGACACAAGCTAACAGAATGGATGCAAAAACTGGATCCATCGTTCCTTAGCATTCAAGAAACACACCTTAGCAACAAAGATAGACATAACTTCAGAGTAAAGGGACCAAGCAAAAGTACCCAAGAAGCAAGCTGGAGTATCCATTCTAATACCTAGTAAAATAGACTTGCAACAAAAGTTGTCAAGAGATAGGAAATGACACTTCATACTCAAAGGGAAAATCCACCAAGATGATGTCTCAGTTTTGAACATCTATACCCCCAATGCAGCCAGCAGCTGTCTTTGACTCTGTCGCCTGCCATTGGCTTTCCTGCCCCTGACTGAACTACCTGGTTGGCCTCAGATGGAGAAAATGCACTTAGCCACACTGGGACTTAGACCCACCAAGACGGGCTGCTACCCAAGGGGTTGGGGGGGGGTCCCAGAGAAAAGGTGTGGGGGAGAGATTTATACGGGTGAGACTAGGAGGACAGAAGGGGAGAGGAGCAGGTGTAAAGTGAATGAAACAATAAGTTAATGGAAGAGCCGGGCGGTGGTGTCCCACGCCTGCAATCCCAGCACTCTGGGAGGCAGAGGCAGGCAGATTTCTGAGTTTGAGGCCAGCAAAAAAGTTAATGGAAGAAAAACCATATGTCAAGAAAGGAGGTAAAAAAATAAAGATTAGTGATGACAGGTCTGTAGGAATACACTATTTTCTTCTTGTATGCATTTTAGGTTTTTAAAAAAAAAGAAAAAAATCAACTTGGAATGAATATTCACTGCTGAAATCACAAACTTGTACAACTTTTAGTAAAAGTAACATAGAAATACATATAGCAATTTAAAATGTGCATACTTTTTGATTAAGCAACTTAGTGTGAAATTTAACCTAGAGGAATAACCTAAGACTTATATAAGATATTAGTATACTTATGTAAGATATTAGTATTAGTTAAGACATAAGGCCAAAAGGAAAGAATAAACTAGTCATAAGAGGAATCACAATGTAGTGCCATAGAGTCCCTTTATAAACTAGATAAATCCAGGTAAAGTAAGAATCTATCTGTGATAAAGTAAATCATGTTACATAAGTACATACTAACAGTTTTACACAGTTTGTACTCTAATATGTGCTGTGTGGGGTGGGGAAGATATATCTATAATTTTAGCACTCTGGAAGCTAAGGCAGAAGAGCTGAGAGTTGAAGGCCAACTTAAGCCATATCTTGATATATAATCATTCACAAAAATGAAGTTTAAAAGTGGTTAATAAAGTATAAGTTTACTTTTATCAATTTATATGCCTTTTTAGTAGTATAACAGGTACCTTTTACAGGAAAAAAAAAAAAGAAAAATCAAAAGTGATAAACAATTGGAGATGTTTTCTACTCTAAGTTCCTCCAAATCCGTTTGGTTTTCCATCAGAAGCCTAAGAAAGCTTCTGTTCTTATACAATGAAGAATGATGATTTTCAGCTAGGGCTTTTCCACAAGACTTTGATAAAGTTACTAATGACTCAGGTTTGTAGACTTATAAACAAAACAACCACGCAATCAGAAAGGAGAGTTGAGTAAGCATGATTTCCGAAAGTTTGAATTACAGAATCTGATCTGCAAAAAAAAGTAGTCACCAAACAGCTGAGTGATCTCGGTGATGTTACCTAGCCTTCCTGCTCTGGTTTCTTTGCCCAGAAACTGAAGCTACTGACACTTCACAAAGTTGGAGTAAATGGTAACCAAACATTAATAGATGGTACCTGTGGTAAGTACACAGAACTTCAGGCTAAAGAAACATACCTGCATCACCAAACTTCAGCAAGGCAGCAGCGATAGCTCCATCCATAGTGCTTGTTGATTCAATCAACTAACAAGGAAAAGTGACGGACATAAGAACACCTGGAGAAATATTTCACAAAGACCCCATTTTCTAACATAGTAACATTTGTACTGTGTAACGTATCTAACACAGGAAGCACCATCAAGGCGAGGGATTGTATGGTCACGTCTGAGCCCTATGGTACATTTTATCTGTACTATGTAACATGTCTAACATAGGAAGGAAGCACCATCAAGGTGAGGGAATGTGTGGTCATCTAAGCCCTATGGTACATTTCATTCTTGGAGCTTATACTTGTTACTGAAAATTCAAAAATAAGGCATCTTTTTAAAATAAAAAAAAACAAAAAACAAAAACCCACAAGAACACAAACCCACTCTTTTTTTCCCCCTCTATAGGGTCTCTCTGTTTAATAGCCTTGGCTGTCCTGGAACTCACTTTGTACTTCAGACTTGCCTCAAACTCAGAGATCGACCTGCCTCTACCTCCCAAATGCCAGGGATAAAGGCATGCGCCACCACCTTATTTATTTACTTTTCTTTAGTTTAATCCATGAAGGGTACAGGATCACATGAGTTCTGTGCCCAACAACCTTTGCCTAATAAAGTCACTTTGGAATTTAGCATGAACTGTGCCACTATTGCCACAGGTCTGAGTTATGCTTCCCTAGATTACTCTGGTTTTGTTCAGTTTACCTCCAGGAGGTAATGGAATATATCTGTTCTTATTGATTCTAGGAAACTCACGTTTAGCCAAAAATAGCCCTGCAGCAATGCAGTCCAGACATATATGCCTTGTAGAGGTCCTGTTCCCAGCGGGCCTCTACAGGAGTTACGATTTCTTTTCAAAATGGCTAGGTATTATAACTACAACACTGAATTCAAGAGATTGTTTTTTCTCATTACAACTGCAAAGAACTGACATAAAAGCTATAAAATGGGTAAAAATAAACAAATAAATAAGTAAGTAAGTAAGTAGATCAATGGGCACAAAATATGCTACACAAGCTTCATGACCTGAGTTGGCTCCTTAGATCCCAAGCTGAAAGAGAATTGACTCACACAACTTATGCTCTGACCTACACAGTGCCGTGGTGGTGGTGGTGGTGGTGGTGGTGGTGGTGGTGGAGGTGGTGGTGGTGGTGGAGGTGGTGGTGGTGGTGGAGGTGGTGGTGGTGGTGGAGGTGGTGGTGGTGGTGGTGGTGGTGGTGGTGGTGGTGGTGGTGGTGGTGGTGGTGGTATGTGTATATCTACCCATACATAGCTGGAAAGATCAATCAGTGGCTGAGAGCAGCTGTTGCTTTGCAGGACTGTGGTTTACTTCCCAACATTCACATGACAGTCTGAGAACACAGTTCAAAGGTATCTGCCACCCTCTTCTAGACTCAATCAGCACCAGGCACCCAAGCAATACACACACACATATGCAAGCAAAACATACATTCACATGAACTGGAGGAAAAAGTCTTTAAGAAGTAAGTAAAATTGGTGGTGCATGCCTGTAATCCCAGCTCCTGGGAGGCAGAGGCAGGCAGATTTCTGAGTTCGAGGCCAGCCTGGTCTACAAAGTGAGTTCCAGGACAGCCAGGGCTATACAGAGAGACCCTGTCTCAAAAACAAAAAAACAAAAAAGCAAACAAACAAAAAAAAAGAAGTAAGAAATAAAGTACAATTTTTAAACAGGTACAACCTTTAGGAGATCACTGTCACTTCTTTGTGGAAACAGTTCCTTCAACGTCTGAAGCTTAGCATCTTTAAGATCTTCCAATTCCGAAAGGTCTTCCAGTTCTGAAATGTCATTTCTTCGTGTAACAGAAGGAGGGTCGTGGGATTCTTCATCTTCAGATGGCTCTGAACTACAAATATTATCACATGGGAAAAGAGAATTTTACTGTATCCCACTAATGCTTTCTGCCATGATACAGAGAACATTCACAGGAATATTAAATGTAATCAATATTTGTTATAGGAAACAAATCTTTACCATCTTAACATTGTTAGGTATTCAAACATATAATTGGAAATATTCTCAGATTATTTCAACCATAAAGAAAAAAATAGAGAACTGTCTGTAACACTGATATATATATACACAGTTACCAACTTCTCACCTCCTTCTTAAACTTCTGTCAGTGTTCAGCATGCTAGATGATACTGAAGCAATATGATACCTATACTGATACAAAGATACAAAATATTTGAGAAGCTAGGTTATCAGGACCTCAGAGATAAAAATTACCAGAGAGGTCACACTGGCTATCAAGGAAAATAACATCACAGCAAACAAGGGATTTATTACATAAGAGGGTCTATACCATAATAACCCATTTCAGTCTTGGTCCATTCTGCTATGCTTGACATTTAGAGCAAATTTAACTCACTTATACCCCAAGAAAATCTCATTGTTAACATTTAAGTTTTCTTTTTCTTTTCTTTCTTTTTCTTTCTTTTTTTTTTTTTTTTTTTGTCCTAGACAGGGTTTCTCTGTGTAGCCCTAAATGTCCTGGAACTCACTCTGTAGACCAGGCTGACCTCGAACTCTAAGACTAGAAAACACACACTCCGGCTGGCGAGACTGCTCTCCCGAAGGTCGAGTTCAAATCCCAGCAACCACATGGTGGCTCACAACCATCCGTAACAAGATCTGGTGCCCGATTCTGGAGTGTCTGAAGACAGCTACAGTGTACTTACATATAATAAATAAATAAATCTTAAAAAAAAAAATAAAGATTTAAAAAAAAAGAAAGAAAACACACACACAGAGGCACACACACAGAGGCGCTCAATCACACTCACTTACATGGTCTACAACTAGACACACACTCTGTGTCTCTCTACTTTTTATTTTTCTGTCTTTTTCTTTTGAGACAGGGTAAGGTGGTATTAATTATCAACTTAAAAAATATCTAGAATCAGCTGAGAGATGAGCTTCTGGAAATATCTGTGAAGAATTATCCTCGTCATGTTAACTGATATAGAAAGAGCCACATTAATTATAAGCAGGATCATTTCCTATGCAAGGATCCTAGACTGTGGGAAGCACAAATTCTATCACAGCAGCACGAAAAGAAACTGCGACACAGGGTCTCATCTAGCATAGGTGGCCTTGAACTTGCTGAGTAACTAAGAATGGCCTTGAATTCCTGATTCTCAGCTGGGCGGTGGTGGCACACGCCTTTAATCCCAGCACTTGGGAGGCAGAGGCAGGTGGATTTCTGAGTTCGAGGCCAGCCTGGTCTACAGAGTGAGTTCCAGGACAGCCAGGACTACACAGAGAAACCCTGTCTCAAAAAACCAAAAAAAGAAAAAGAAAAGAATTCTCATGCCTGATTCTCAAGCCTCCACCTTCAAGCCCTTAGATTATAAATGACAGGCTAGTACCACTACCACCTCCTGCCTCTTCCCCTTTCTTTTTCTTCCGCAGGCTGAGAAACTATGCCATTCTGTTTGAAAGACAACATAACACTCTACCTCACACAATAGCAAAGAACACAAGTCAATAAATTTTAAAATCCCATTCACTCCCTTCCCTACTCAAATGAATCAGAGCTATAGCTCTTCTAATTGGGGAGGCCTGAGGTTGAGAAACATCCAAGTTGAAACTTTTGGTATGCCAGAAGGGAATGAGACACAAAATATGTAATTCCCTTACCAGATACAGAAGTCTACTTAAAGAGGGCCATTATCTAACTAGAGGAATTGCTATCAAAATGTGTAAAATTATAAGCCAATAAATAAATATCTATATTCTATACTGACTTTGTTATACTCTATATGGAAATAAATGAGTAAATTAGGAAAAAAGGGTAAAATTTCTATATAGTAGGAAACTAATAAAAGTGTAAGTTCTAAAATGACAGTCAAAATACCCCACTTCCAGCAGAGGCCAGGATTACAGGATAAAATGGACATGGGTGCTATCTAATCTTGAAGAACTCTCCAGACTGTTTAATCATTACAAGGGGGAAAAATATGGTAGCTCACCAGGGAAACCCAGCTCAGACCAGAAGGGGAAAAAAAAAGGCAAAGACAGACAAATGATTACCATGTACTTCCTATAACATGACATAAGGACACAAGATCATTTCTGTAATATCCCTTCCACTAAACTTACATTTAATCATTTAAAAAAAAAGGAGCAAAAATTTCAAATTTAACAATATCCTAAGAAAAGCTGACCTGGCACCTTTTAAAGATAGTTATAGTAAAACACATGCTGAGATACATAGTAAATAAATAAAATTAAAGAGATGTAAATAAAATATATAATATATATTAAATATATAATAAAATATAGTAAATAAAATTAAAGAGACGTAACAAAGACAAATACGATGGTAAGACAGACCTTCTAGGTATTTGAGACCCTGTCTCAAAATACTACCAATAACAATAAGTCTACAATAAGTCTATGATTATAGACACTCTATGATTCCAGGTAGAAATTACTTTTAAATCCCAATCAATAGTCCAAGAGCTGAGTGCTGTCACTCCCATCCCCAACTGCTTGCATGTCGATACAACATAAGCCACTTAACTCTTGATGAGAAAACAACTAATCTGGTTTTTTGGTTTTTTTTTTTTTTTTTTTTTGGTTTTTCGAGACAGGGTTTCTCTGTGTAGCCTTGGCTATCCTGGAACTCACTCTGTAGACCAGGCTGGCCTCGAACTCAAAAATCCGCCTGCCTCTGACTCCCAAGTGCTGGAATTACAGGCATGCGCCACCACGCCTGGCTTAACTAATCTGTTAAAAGGCCATTCAGCTGATTTTTTTTCCTACTCAATATTTTCTTGCTTAAGGAATTAGAACCTAAATTTAAACTTCCTGATCCATTCCTTACTTACAAATCATGACTTTTGAGTGGCAATTAAAGTGTTTACTAAAGGATAAAGGAAGTGTGAAATCATCAGTGATTCTTCTTACAGCGAAGTTGGATTTATTATTTTTTGCAACCTTTCCACAAATGTAAAGCTTTTCCAAAATAAAAGGTGGGATGGGGTGTGGGGAGCAGGAAAACCAATGCATCCACTTTCTTCAGGACTAAGATATGTTATCATGGCTCTGTTCAGTTTAAATCACACTGTATCAAGCTGTCATCAGGAAACCTCTGACACATCTTGTTCCTTCTTGAAACATTTTCTTTGCTTGGATTCTAGAGAACCATATAACCTTGTTTTTAAATTTATTTTTATGTGTAATTGAGTATTTTGCCTACATACACTAACATGCACTACATGTGTGACCAGTGCCCAGAGAACAGAAGAGGACGCCTCAGAACCCCGGAACAAGAGTTGGAACTGCCATGTAGGTGCTGGGAAGAGAACCTCGGCTCCTCTCTGCAAGTGCAGACAGTCCTCTTAACTGCTGAGCCATCTCTCCAACCCTGAGATCACATAAGTGGTTGACTGTCACCTCAATTCCACAGATGTCATCTCACCTTCCTAACAACCAGAGCCCCTTGGCCTAAGCCTTTAGAACTAGAAGCCCTGTCTTCTTCAGTGAGACTTACTTTCCTTTAGTAATCTCACATGGCTATGTGGCTTTAAAAGTCAAATTACTCAGAAGGCTGAGACAGAGGGTCATGAATTCAAGCATCCTAAACTACAGAGATAAAATGAGCTTCAAATTTGCCAAAACACTTGCCAAACATGTGAAAGGTCCTGAGTTTGGTTCCCAACACCAAATAAAGATAGAGAAGCAAAAAGTTAAGTAGGTAGACAGAGCAATATTCTGTGGAATCTTGAAATTGGCTGCACCAACTAGATTTCTCCTCAGATCTTGAATATCACAAGTTACCTACTTCACATCTCTAGTCAGGTGTCCAAATTTTCTTAACACTACTCGCATACGACTGAATTAATGACTTTCATTCTAAAGTTATTTCTCTGTCACAACAAAGTCGTCTTCTTAGTAAAAGATAATTTTATCCTGCTACTTGCTCAGTCTACAGTGCCGGGGTGACTCTTTTCTCTCTCAACCCATATCATATCAATGAACAAATTCTGTGCTACTTTCAAAGAATCTCTACAACTTAATCACTTTCCACTTGTACAAGTACTGGCTGCACTTGAACCTCCAGTATTTTTTACTGAAGGGTAATGATAGCATCTATGGCTCTACTATTACTCCTCCCAGAACTATCAAGACCTTTTAAACATCTAAGACCATTTTACCTCTGCTCAATATTCTCCATGGACTTCCCATTTCATCCAGAATGAAAAGCAGCCAGAATTGGTGGTACACAACTGTAATTCTAGAATTCTGGAGGCTAAAGGAGAAGGATCTCTCCAAGTTAGAAACCAGCCTCTACTACCTAGACCAACCTAGAAACAGTATGACACCATCTCAAAACAAAACACAAAAGCAAGAAAAAAGGACTGTAGCCCTAAGATGATGAAGAACCGCCTCCACCCTCTCCTCTACATGGAGATCCTCCCCTCATGACCCATGTCCCTCTGTCCTTACAGACACTGAGCAATTAAACACCCCCCACCCTACCCCCCACCCCCCATCCCCCCCCACCCCCAGCCACTAAACATGCTATTCCCTCCGGTCTTTACTCAGCAGCATCTCCTCAACCAAGCCTTTCTTTGAAATCAATATTAAGGTCCAGAACCCTTATTTCCCTTATTTTATCTTTGACATGATATGTTTTATAGATTATCTTTCCAGTTAAAGTAGAGATTTCTTGAGGGCAAGAATATGGGGCTGAAGCTGCTCTTTTTCTAAGAAAAACATGGTACCTAGCCCTTAGAATACATCCCATAAATGCTAAATGATAAAATTCCTGGATTTGCTGGGCAGTTGTGGCACACACCTTTAATCCCAGCATTCAGGGGGCAATGATAGGCGGAGTGCTTTGAGTTCAAGGACAGATTGGTCTATAGATCAGGTTCTAGGACAACCAGACCTACACCTTGAAAGCCAGTCTCAGAAAAAAAAAATCAAAAAGTCCTGGACTCAATAATCATAAAGCAATTACAGATGATTAACAGTACTAGTTAAAATCATTTCCTTATCTTTAGAGAAGGTTAATATCAAATTTTTCTTACTAAACCTTTATAAACAATCATTTTGCAGGAAACAGAAGACGAGAAAAATAGTAGAGGAAGATGAATAAAAGCAAAATGATCACACAAATATTTCAAATTAGTTTTTTCTGAAAACTAACATGTTCAAGAATATCTGACTGTGAAATGGCTTACACTATAATCACTGTGTCTTTGCTGAATTTTTTCTCTTGAACTGTACTGGAACAATCTGGTGAAACATCTTCACTATCAGATGATAAATCAATATATTCCTGTATTGTTCTTTGATTTTGGAGACATGATAAACTTGGTTTTCTTTCATTGTCTGGAGGTTCTGGAACACTAGAATCTTCTGAAAAACAAAAAGAAAGATATTCTGAGCAAGACCAAAGTAAATTTTTATTAACTTCATTCACGTGCTATTATTAAAAAAAAAAAAAAAAAAAAAAAAAAAAACACCAATTCCTTGCATTGTTTCTGTCTTAAAACCAAAATTTCTTTCCATTGATACAGAACAGGCGAGAAAAAACTATGGGAACATGAAAAGGAAATGAACCCCTCACCCCAAAGTCTGGCTGAAGCTTCTCCCCAGCTGACATTCAAGAATTACAATTGACTCAACATTTGCTTAAAGCTTTCCACCTTCCCAATTTATAAGCCTGAAGTTTGCTAGAAATCTCACCAGAGATTTACAATAAAAGTTCTAACTACCTGGTGCAAATTTAGTGGCTTAGTTTTATCTAATCTGACTGTAATTCCACTGATAAAGCCATCTAATTATCTCATTTATCAAGAGGAATAAAGAAGCCAGGCGTGGTGGCGCATGCCTGTAATCCCAGCACTTGGGAGGCAGAGGCAGGCGGATCTCTGAGTTCGAGGCCAGCCTGGTCTACAGAGTGAGTTCCAGGACAGCCAGGACTACACAGAGAAACCCTGTCTTGGAAAAAAAAAAAAAAAAGAGGAATAAAGAGAAAGAAAAGTAATGTGCCTCTAAACCCAGAGTGAGAAAATTTCCAAAGCTTCCAAAAATCCTCGAATCCACGGTCATGTTCTAGGGTCTGAATTAGTTTCTACTCAAGCAATCTCTTAGCCCTCATGCTTAACAGTGTCTCTTAATAAACACCAATCTGGAGCCGGGCGTGGTGGCGCACACCTGTAATCCCAGCACTTGGGAGGCAGAGGCAGGCGGATTTCTGAGTTCTAGGCCAGCCTGGTCTACAGAGTGAGTTCCAGGACAGCCAGGACTACACAGAGAAACCCTGTCTCGAAAAACCAAAAAAAAAAAAAAAAAAAAAAAAAAAACCACCAATCTGCTCCACCCAGGCTTATCCACCAGGAATTATTCTCTTCAGGAACACAAAAATAGTTAAGGTACCAAAAGCATTAAAGGAACTCCTCAGGTTGCTAAGAGTGACAACTGGGGCAGGCGCCCCCACCACTGCTTACACTGCTTTTCTGAAAACATCTCCCTATACTAAAGTCACAACATTCCTGGATCAGCATGCTTTAGCTACCCAAATGCTGGGATTACGAGGCATAAACCAATATACATGGCTCTCCTACAACTTTACATCTCAAACAAAAAAGATAAAAATAACTGCTACTCACCCTGGCTAAACTAAATGGTTCACACAAGACATACAACAGTCATGAATCTGGAAAATAGCAGGCATAGATGGGGAGAGGATGATAAGGCTGAGAAATAGATGGGAAGGAGGGAGACCATAGAACATATTACATATATATGATATGATATAGAACATAATGTGTGTGTGTGTGTGTGTGTGTGTGTTTTTGTGTGTGTCAATTGTCAAGTAATCAAGCTAAATAACAATAAAAGTACCTGGATCATTGACTTTCTAAGTCATTATCAAGCCCTCAGCCACAGTAACCCAATAGGACACACACTTATCACTTTTTTGTAGATAAAACTAAAGTCAAGAAAGGCATCTCCTGCTACATGCTAGGAAAAGAGTAGCTCTGACCTCCCCATTCTGAAAGTCTAAATTAGCATTTTCTAAAACTTCAGAACCATGGTAACAATCATTATAACCATTCCATTATTCTCCGCACAGTTCTAGGGACTGCACACAGTGCCTCACACAGGAAAACTACCCCCAAGCCCTATCTTGGCCCCAGCAATCACAGGAATGTGAGTGTAAGTCAAGTTCACCAACTACTTCATTTATTTGTAAAAAAAAAAAAAAAAGTCATTCTTCAGTTTTTCAGGCAGACACAGTAATATCTGTACAGTCTTCTTTGATTTCTGTTGAGTAGTTCTTAACAGCTCCTTTCTATAATTTATAACAGCATACATGTAGAGCTGAGAGGAAAATTCTGGTGAGTTGTTTCTCTCTTCTCGTCATATCGGTCCTGTTGTCTGAACCCAGGTCACCATCAGTCTTTGTAGTAAAATTAAGAGAAGTAGACCTTGCTTCAAAAGGTCAAATAATAATTGTGTTCTATAAAAGTGAGCAGGTAACTGGAAACAAATATCCCAATGTTATTCTCAGAGACAGCTACTGTGCACTAGATAGCAAGGTTTAGTTAAATACAAATTCTCATTGTTTCTTTAATGTGAATTGTCTATGTAAAACACTCTGGGGGGCTGGTGAGATGGCTCAGCGGGGAAGAGCACTGACTGCTCTTCCAAAGGTCATGAGTTCAAATCCCAGCAACCACATGGTGGCTCACAACCATCCGTAGAGATCTGATGCCCTCTTCTCATGTCTGAAGACAGCTACAGTGTACTTACGTATAATAAATAAATAAATCTTTAAAAAAAAAAAAAAAACACTCTGAGAAGACAATGAACTCTAGAACAGCTCAAACCATCGCACTGACTCACAGCCTTCTGTGCTCAAGGCACCACATCAGTACATAGATAACAAAAGGCTCCAGAAAGAAGGTAAGTTATTGTTCCTCTTGCCTTAAAGAAACAAATAGGACACAAGAATTCTCTATGACAAATTACAATGAGATGTAGTGAAAACGACTAAACAAAATGCTAACTTTCCTTATATAAAAACAATTCAGTTGGCTTCTTAAAAGTAGACGACTTTTGGGCCGGGTGGTGGTGGCGCACGCCTGTAATCCCAGCACTTGGGAGGCAGAGGCAGGTGGATTTCTGAGTTTGAGGCCAGCCTGGTCTACAGAGTGAGTTCCAAGACACCCAGGGCTACACAGAGAAACCCTGTCTCAAAAAACCAAGTAGACTACTTTTATCATTACCAACACAGGAGCCTATAACATAAGCTTATTAAAGTTTCGCACAAGTTGTATGTACAAGCGAACACAACTTTTTACACTCCCTTATACCCATTCTTCTAGCTGAGTAGCGAACTTTCAGAGTTCTGAGAGTTGAGGTTAAACAGGGTATAGTGGAGGAAGAAACAAGAGGACAAGGAGTTCCTGGTCATCCTTAGCTCTACAGTAGCTTTGCAATCAGTCAGAGAAATGAGGGACTATGGGTGAGAGTCCGGGCCTATACTACGTTTCTCATTTTCTTTTGTTGAAGGGTGGGAAGGTTGAGACGTGTGTATAGCACAAACTCTGAGAACTGGAGATTCTCCTGCTTCAGCCTCCCAAGGGCTGGGATTTCAGGAGACTATCACCAAGCCTGACTTTTTGATTTTTTTGGTTTTTTTTTTTTTCTTTTTGTTTTTTTCGAGACAGGGTTTCTCTGTGTAGCCTTGGCTGTCCTAGAACTCACTCTGTATTCCAGGCTGGCCTGGAACTCTGAAATCCACCTGCCTCTCTCTGCCTCCCAAGTGCTGGGATTAAAGGCGTGTGCCCGGCTTGATGTTCTCTTTTTAAGTAGCCCAAAACCAAAACATAAAAGCAAATGAATCACAACTGGAATATTAAATATTCAGAGATAATTTAAATTACCCTGGTTATTAAAAGGTAAAACCTTTCTCAATATAGATTGGAAAAGAACGTTTACATCCATGAGGTATATTTATGGAAGCTGGCTAATCCTCAATAGCATAATCATATATATTGTTCTATCATGACAATTTATGCCAGGCGTGGTGGCACAAGCCTGTAATCTCAGCACTTGGGAGGCAGAGGTAGGCGGATTTCTGATTTCGAGGCTAGCCTCGTCTACAGAGTGAGTTCCAGTACAGCCAGGACTACACAGAGAAACCCTGTCTGAAAAAAAAAAAAAAAAAAAGACAATTTATTTACAAGACAATTCCCTCAAATATCAATTAACCCACGTAGTGGTCTTTCTAAAAGAATGGGAGTGGGGAGAAGGTCCATCAGTCGGGCAGGATTTGCTGCCCCCGCCTGGTGAGCTCATGGAGAACACACATAAAGTCTCAAGTCCACAAACTGTCTGCTAACCACATGAACACAGAAGCATGGACCAACCTTTCCACACCAAATTTAAATAAATAAACAAAATAATACATATCTGGGGGAGGGAGGAGACAAACAAGTCAGGCATGCACCAGGATGGTAACACAGGCCCATAATCCCAGAAGGCGGGAGGATCAAGAATTTAAATCCAGTCTTGTTTGAGTGTGTTTGAGGCTAGCCTGAGTAACATAAAAGCATACATCAAAAAGACAAAAGACAAGCCGGGCGGTGGTGGCGCACGCCTTTAATCCCAGCACTTGGGAGGCAGAGGCAGGCAGATTTCTGAGTTCGAGGCCAGCCTGGTCTACAGAGTGAGTTCCAGGATAGCCAGGGCTACACAGAGAAACCCTGTCTCGAAAAACCAAAAAAAAAAAAAAAAGACAAAAGACAAACAAAAGATCTAGACAGAGAGGTTAGAAGTTAAAAGCAGTTGCTGTTACAGAGGACCCAGGTTTAATTCTGAGCACCCACATCAGGCAGCTCACAACCAGCTTCAGCTCCAGATGCTCTCTTCTAGCACCTACATGCAAATGGTACAGGGGCATACACACGAATGTGCACACACACACACACACACACACACACACGCTCAGGGGTGTGGGCACATAGGAATGAACGCACTCACCTACACACAATTTTCTAAAAGCTTTTCTCAAAGGAATAAAATTCAATATGAAGCAGTAATAGCCCCAGCACTCACAATTAGAGGCTGAGACAAGAAGATAATAAGTTTGAAGCCAGGCTGGTCTATACAGAAAAGCCCTGTGTCAAAATATCAAAATAAACAAAAGAACAACTAGAATGAAAAACAATCCACTGTAAAACTGGACCATTTTGAGAGATATAATAGGAAAATCACTTTACTATGTTACAATACATTCCAGATAATTCACATATGTGCTCTTGTGCCCTCCCTCTCCCCCCTCCCCTCCAAAGCTCTAGAAAAAATGAATACACTAAATACAGGATTGAAGCTATTTCTAAGACCCTATCTCAAGATGAAATGTGAATATAGAATCACTTCAGGTTTAAGGCAAGAGGAAAAATAGGGTAAAGGACAGGTATTTTATCGCCAGTGTGGAAAAGGAAAGCAGTAAGCCTGTGGGAGGAACCTGACCACAGAATTTCAGAGATAATAAATATGTAACTGGAAAATCTTGGTTGATACTAATAACAAAATGTGTCAGTACTGCAGGATGTATATGACAGTCAAAAGCATGCCTCGAGTTTCAATAAGACACAAAAATAACTAAGATATAGAATAGTTTTACAAATGTTTGTGTCTGGACCTACTCTAAGACAGTTTTAGCGAGAGTCATCCTAACACATCAATTGCTAGCTCTTTATACTGAAAATACAGTTTCAGAAGCTCTTGCTATAATAGATAGATAGAGAGATATAGATAGATAGATAGATAGATAGATAGATAATGTGTTGACTGTTCTACCCTCCAACAACTAAAGAACCAGAAACAGTAGTCTACAGTCCCACACTGGAGGAGGTGGGAGAGTTAAGTACAGGACCTAGCTGGGCAGCCTACAAATACTGTCTCAGAACAAAAGGTTCTGACCCGACAAATTTTATGACAAAAATATTTGTGAGCCATAGTTTGAAGAACACTTATAAGTTAATAAAAATTGGGAAACAGAGCTCCTTGTAGGCAGAAAAGCTATATCAATGGACAAAAAGGTACATGCTTCGGATCACTGTCCCTGGAGAGCTCCTCTGTCTCAGGCCTGCTGGCATACAGATATGCATGGCATGGGATCCTCGTGTAACAGGGCTGGCTGCTTACGAACTTGACTCTAAGATCCTCCTGCCTTTAACCTGACCCATACAAATAACCCCAGAGTAGTTTATTTGTTTGATTTTAATGGGGAAACGTGAATGTGTTCCATGGTTTCTCCTGTTTTCTACATTAAGCACTGGTTTCTGAACTAAACATAGTAAAGGTTTTTCTTTTTTTTGTTTTGTTTTGTTTTGTTTTGTTTTGTTTGGGGGGGGTCGAGACAGGGTTTCTCTGTGTAGCCCTGGCTGTCCTGGAACTCACTCTGTAGACCAGGCTGGCCTCGAACTCAGAAATCCGCCTGCCTCTGCCTCCCAAGTGCTGGGATTACAGGCGTGCGCCACCACGCCCGGCTTTTTTCTTTTTTCTTTTTTTTTCTTTTTTCTTTTTTTTTTCTTTTTTGAGACAGGGTTTCTCTGTGTAGTCCTGGCTGGCCTGGAACTCAGAAATCCACCTTCCTCATGCCTCCTAGAGTGCTGGGATCACAGGTGTGTGCCACCACGGCCCAGCCAGTGAAGGTTTTTCATCCTATCACTCAATGTAGTGGCAAGGGGATCTCTGACTAAGGCCCACCTGGTCCAGGACAGCCAGAGCTACATAGTAAGACCCTATCTCCAAAGAAATAAAAAAAAAAAAAATGATATGAAATAAAAATAAAGGGTTTATGGGGTATTACGCTAGCTCAACAGTTAAAAGCACTGGCTGCTGGGCAGGACGTGGTGGCGCACGCCTGTAATCCCAGCACTTGGGAGGCAGAGGCAGGCGGATTTCTTAGTTCGAGGCCAGCATGGTCTACAGATTGAGTTCCAGGACAGCCAGGGCTACACAGAAAAACCCTGTCTTGAAAAACCAAAAAAAGAAAAATGAAAAAGAAAAGAAAAACGGAAGGAATTATAAAAGACCTGTAATCCCAACCTTTGGGAAGTTTAGGCAGGATGACTGAAAAATTCAAGGTCATTCTTATTTTCAAAGAAGCAGAGGCAGGTGGATCTCTGTGAGTTCAAAACCAGCCTGGTCTCAAACAAAAACAAAAGGAAAAAACCTCCTTACTATTGGGGTTACAGAGACAGCTCACTGGCTAAGAGCACGTATTGCTTTTACTGCAGAAGATCCAAGTTCAGTCTCACACTTCACATCATTATTCATCACTGAACAAAGTCAAGACCAGATCTCAAACAGGGCCGAGCTGGAGGCAAGAGCTCAGGCAGATCCAAGAGGCATGCTGCTGACTGGATTGCTCCTCAGGGCTTGCTTACTCAGCCTGCTTTCTTACAGACCCCAGGGGTGGCGCCACCCACAACACACTGGGCCTTCCCCATCAATAACTAAAAAGAAAACAGCCTACAGGCTTGAGTACAGTCTGATCTTATGAATGCATTTTCTTAACTGAGGTTCTCCCTATCACATGTTCACTTGTGCTCAGCTGCCACGAAACTAGCCGGTATACTGGGTGGAAAATACCTATTATCCATCCTTCTGACCACACTAATTTAAAAGCTTTTCCTATTTGCCATTAGAAGTATAGAATTGGAAGAGACGGGAAAACTTCTAACCATCACATTCATCAGAAACTGTCTACTATGATTCCTGGTTGGTTCTCAGGAATCAGAATGTTTGAATTTTTAATAGGTCCTATTAAATAGGTCCTTAAAACTTAACCTCCCTGGGTCTCATTTCCAAAAATGTGACTACTTACCCTGTAAGATTATCTATCAGGAGACACCGAAGAAGCACTTCCCACTACAGCTAAAAATAAGAGTTGAAGCTACTTTGTGGCCAGGCAGATGGGCTTGCAAATAAAAGCCTTTGCCCTGCACACCTCCCAACCTGAGTTCCATCCTGAGAACCATGAGAGAAGCAACCTCTCAAGGAGTTCTCTGACCTCCTCAGGCTTATGGTGAGCTATATCCTTGTTCAAAATCCTCATTTTGCACTTACTCTCCTCAGCTCTGCTTATCCATAACGGTCTGCTACAATTGGCTTAAAAATCTTTTATTCATTAAGAGTAACAAACTATTCAGGTGAATTCTAGAGACTTCCAAGGAGTTAGGTGGAAGGAGTATTTAACCTTTATTTGGACCTAGATGTTCTTGTCAAGCACCTGTCCCATCTAGCTCACAGAAATGATCAGTGCTGGGGAAACTCAAAGCCATATCTGCAATCACTGGAGAAAGTAAGGCAGGGAGGGACACTGCTTTCAAGAAGCCAGGAAAAGATGCCAGCTATGGTGAGGAGTGGCTGCAATCCCAGGAACTGGGAGGCAGGGGCAGAAGGATCACAAGTTCAAAGCCATCCAGTTCACGTGGTTTCACACAGGCCCAAGGCTACAAAGTCAGATCCTGCCTCAAAACAAACAAAAGAGACAGAAGGGGAGGGGGGAGGATGAGAAGAATATTAGAATGAATGAAAACCTGTGACTAAATTAACAACCTCAAAATCTACTAGAACTGCCTACATTCCTCTCTGAGCAGCCATTCTGACCCAAGGATTTTAATAAACTCGGCTTTCAGCGTCCACCATTGTGCTGAATTCCAAGAACTCCTACAAGTGAAAACAATGGAGGTAGGCTTGCTTGGCAGGTAGTCGGTGGTTGTGGCCGTCCCAATGCTGGATTTCAATGCACAGAAGTGGAGGCACGGTATCAAGCTGTGTAACACTGCGAGAATGTGGAATCCCTCGTCCCTGTCACCTCTGGCTGCTGTACCAGTCTGCAACATTGTAACTCACCTGTTTTTTCAGTTACATCTGAGTCTGGGGTGTTTGCCCTGCTAACTTCCCCTTCAGCATTCTCCTCTTCAGCACTAAGAGAAATTGGTGACGAAGGACCGGGCTGGGAGGGCTGAGGGGCTGCTTCGGGAGCTTCCTCAATCTTACTCCTTTTCTCAAAGCGAAAACGGTCCAAGTTGAAAAGATTCATATTGATAGGAACCACCTCCCTGAGGGGGCTGACAGCTCTCAATGAACTAGCTGCAGGGAGGGAACAAAAAGGAGGGATGAGGCGGTGAAAACAAGGAATCACACAAAGCCGCCACACTGGGCTCCGAGAGAGGAGAGGGTCCGCACGGACGCCGGAGCCCGGTTCCTTTCGGGCTGCGCTTTGTTAGGCCACACGGAGACGGCGGGCTGGCGTCCCGGCCAAATGCCCGTCGCGCCTTCGCCCCGGCCCGCGCGATCCCACGAGCCGACCCTCGCGGTCCTCACCCGGGCCGCAGAGGCGCGCGCCCGCCCTTCCCGCCACGCAGCCCGCACCGAGCGCCCGCCGCTTCCACAAAGCCCGCGAGGCCCGAGCCTCCGCCGCGGGAACACAAAGGGCCGACCCGGGAGCCGTGCGCCGCCCGGAAGTAGACGCGGCAAGGCCGGGGGCTAGGAGGAAGCTGACAGGCCAGCGCGCCGCCGAAGGGAGCCCACCGCCCGCACGCACGCACTTACAGCCTGACGGGCTCCTCGTTGTAACAAAGGTGGAAAAGAACAAAATAATTCTTTCAGGGAGGCGACGGTAGCCTGGCCAGGACCTTCCAAGGCAGCGCTGGGCAAGACACCGAGCGCGTAGTGATGACGCAACACGCAGCCCAGGCCTTCTTTCACCCGTCGCGTGGTCAGAAAATGTCTGAGCGCGCTGTTGTCATGGTAACTTGTATCTACCTCCGCTAGATTCTAAGGCTGGGATTGTTCTTGGTTCCTTTTCTCCGCGCTTGCTACAGAGCTAATAAAGCAGTAAGACGAGAAGATGACAAATGGCGTCGCAATACATAATTAATTCGTAGTTTATATACTACGTTCCATAATGTCAATATGCAATATTATTTTTCACTAAAATTGTGTTTGTCATTTTGCGCGTGACAGTGGTTTTTGTTTTGGGGTTTGTTTGTTTGTTTGTTTTTGAGACAGGGTTTCTCTCTATAGCCCTGGCTGACCTGGAACTCACTCTGTAGACCAGGTTGACCTTGAACTCAGAAATCCGCCTGCCTCTGCCTCCCAAGTGCTGGGATTAAAGGCATGCGCCACCACTGCCTGGCACATGACAGTGTTTTAATAGTATATGTTCAATTATTACAAGGCAGTTTTACAAAAAAAAAAAAAAAAAAAAAAATGCTGAGACCAGGCGGCAAGATGGCTTTTTTTGTTTGTTTGTTTTGGTTTGGTTTTGGGTTTGTTTGTTTGTTTTTTGTTTGTTTGTTTGAGACAGGGTTTCTCTGTGTAGCCCTGGCTGTCCTGGAACTCACTCTGTAGACCAGGCTGGCCTTGAACTCAGAAATCCACCTGCCTCTGCCTCCCAAGTGCTGGGATTACAGGTGTGCGCCACCATGCCCTGCCTGGCAAGGTGGCTTGTTAAAGGTGCTTGTTTCTAAGCTTGATGACCTGAGTTCATTCACCTAGAACCGCTTAGTAAAGGGAGAAAAACGATTCTGAACGTTGTCCCCTGGCTTCCAAAAGTGCTCTGTCACACACACACACACACACACACACACACACACACACAGTCTTGCAGATGCTAAGTAATTAGAAAGACAATATCTGACACTTTTCAACTTAAAGGCTTTGCTTGAGCTTCTCCCCTGTGTTGACATGATTTTTCTTGTTTTTGTTTGTTGGCATTTTCTCATCTAATCGATTTGTGATGGATGGTACCACGTTGGATATCTGTAGGAAGTGATCCCATAGCACACCAAGAAGCAACAGACCAAGGAGGGCTCATACATCCTCTTCTGTGGTAGCCCACTTTCTCTGTGATTAATCTACTTAAAGGAGAACAGCATTAATCCCTTGTATGGACAACAGCCCCATCACTGGAACCCACCCTGCAAAAGTTTCCTTACCTCTACCCAACTATACTAGAAAATAGCTTCTATTGCATACATCACCTTTTAGGTGCACACACCAACCATACCCAAACCAAAGTAGTCACAATAGAACTGTAGAACATTCCAGATGGCCTAAACAAAAGGAAACATTTTCTCTGAGATCTGAAGAGCATTGAAAGTATTTTGTGGAGCAGATTTATTCTGGCCTCTTGTAGGCGTGTAGATGCGATGTTCCTGTGGTTCCACTTGCCCTGTCCTCGTCCACATTTTCTCTAATGAGAATATGACCTGTGCCTGATGGAAGTGTGTGCTAGTTACTTTTAACTTAATTACCTTTCAGAGACCCTGTGTCCAAATATGGCCCCTTTTCTGAATTACTTGGGACTCAGGAACCAACATGCAGATTTTGTAAGAGCATAAACCAACTAATAACAGTCAACCAGAAAGGAAAATTCTGTGAAGGATAGATAATTTGGGGCTCATAGTCACTTTTTTTAATCCTTCTTTCTTGTGACTCAAAAGATACTCGCTCAAAGTTCCTTGTTTAATCTTCTGCTCATCACACTCTACTCTGGCAATGCAGACATAACAGCAATGGCTAGGTAATATTACCCAAATAGTGCCATAGTGTAGAACAGCACTGAGTGAAATAGTGTGGTGGTTTAAATGAGAATGGTCCCCACTGGCTCATATATTTAAATGCTTGGTCCTCAATTTGCAGAACTGTTTGGGGAAGGATTAGAAGTGTGACGTGGAGCCCAGCAGTGGTGGCGCACGCTTGTAATCCCAGCACTCTGGGAGGCATAGGCAGGCGGATTTCTGAGTTTGAGGCCAGCCTGGTCAACAGAGTGAGTTCCAGGACAGCCAGAGCTACACAGAGAAACCCTGGGGGGGAGGGAGGGGGGCTGGGGGGGGGGAGTGTGACCTGTGACCTGGTTGGAAAAGGTGTTTCACTTGGCTGGGCTTTGATGGTTGAAAAGCCCATACCATCCCCCATCTCCCACCCTCCACCCTCCACCCCACCCCCCATCCCCACCCCTCATATTTGTGGATGTAAGCTCTCAGATCCTTCTCTAACACTATGCCTGCCTGCTTGCTGCCTGGCTCCCTCCACCGTAGTCATGGGCTCATAAGCAAATGTTTTCTTTTATAAGTTTCCTTGGTCATGGTATCTCTTCACAGTCCTAGAGAAGTAGCGAAGGCACATAGTTCAAGCTTTCACAAGGATGAAGAGAGGGAGGTGAGGCAAGAAGTCCTACCTTTAAGTGAGGAGCTGTGGATAACTGATAGCTGATCAGAGGAGGAGGTGGTTTTCTTTTAGAGCATGTCCCCCATTAGACTTACCAACCTCCTGTGGAAGGGCCCCTATCCAAAAGTACATGGGCAGCACTATTAAGTCTCAAACCCTGGGACAAACGACTGAGGTGCCTATTTAATGGTCTGACTGCCAGTTTCTCGCAGCACCATTCATTTCCTAACTGTTACTGGGTATGGCTTGCAGACCCAGCCACACCTCAACTCCACCTCAAGGGCTGGGCTGCCCTTCCCCCCAGGCCCTTCCCTAGATAATCCCGCCAATTTGGTTATCCAGTCTCCTCCTTCAGGCCTCGGGGCTCCGGGTTACTTCTATCCAGGACTCTCCCAGATTACTTGCCTCTGGTAATGTTCTCCATTGTCTCTTCAGTAAACTCCCTCCTCCATCAAACCTAGGAACAATCATGGCCTTTCCTTTTACTTCTTTTTCTCATTCAAGCACAAATTAAACTTGATAGTTGCTTTGTTTTGTTTTGCTTTGTTTGTTTTAAAGAAGGACCCTTGAAGTTTGGTGGGTAAGGAAGTGCAGATATGTCTCAGAGGAGTTGGGTAGGGGAGAGTCAATATGATGAATGATATTGGATGAAGTTCTCAAAGAATTAATTTTTAAAATGAAGACAAAAGACAGAGACAGGCAGACCCGAGAGGAGACTGAATAGGTAAAGACACTTGCCACTCGCCACAGGGTACTTCCCTCTGGACCCTGGATTAGGCAGATACCATTCCCAAATAATTTCTATCCAACACAAAGAGATCCTTTATTAAAGCAAGACAAAGAAACTAGGTAGCAGAATCTGAATCAGAAAGAAACAGCAGGAAATAGCTTTACAGGAGTGATTTTAAAAGGAAAAATGGGGAAGACTGTGTTACAATCGGCTAGGGTGCGTTGGGAAGGTCTGATTGGACAGTTAGTCAAATTTGGTGTAGCCAAATAAGGACTTTCGAGATTGGTGGACCTTGATGATCAGTCTCTGGAATGAGTTAAGCATGCAGGAGTGGCCAAATAAGACTATGGACCTGGTTGACTAGCCTTAGGAATGTGGAAGTGCCTAATAAGGGACTCAGTGGTTTAGGGAGAGAAAGATCTGTTGGTGTCTTCTTTGTCACACCTGGGTCTATTAGAGCCCTTTATTGATGACCTGAGTTCAATACCTATAACCCATGTATGTGGTAAAAGGAGAGACTTGATTTATGTATTTTTTTTTATTTTTTTATTTTTGTTTTTTTCCAGACAGGGTTTCTCTGTGTAGCCCTGGCTGTCCTAGAACTCACTCTGTAGACCAGGCTGGCCTCGAACTCAGAAATCCACCTGCCTCTGCCTCCCAAGTGCTGGGATTACAGGCGTGCGCCACCACTACCCGGCGAGGATTGATTTATAAAAGTTGTCTACTAACCTCCAAACACACAC
Source organism: Apodemus agrarius (assembly GCA_964023405.1). Classification (NCBI taxonomy): domain Eukaryota; kingdom Metazoa; phylum Chordata; class Mammalia; order Rodentia; family Muridae; genus Apodemus; species Apodemus agrarius. Next base: position 91,313,611 of record OZ030006.1, on the reverse strand, counting down.
AGGTGCATTAAATAAATGTAATGGAAAAAAATGGAGAAAAGGGGAGAGTAAAAATGAATGAGAGAGAGACAGGAAAGGTTTGATTGCTCTCAACATTCTGCTGAAAAAAAAAAAACAATTCTGATTCCCTATTATAAATAACATCAATAACATCTTTGGCCACACGACTTTAATTTCAGTACTCTGGAGGCAAAGGCAGGCAGATCTCTTGAGTTCCAGAATAGCCAGAGCTATTACACAGAGAAACCCTGTCTCAAAAACACAAAAACAAAGACAAAAAACAAGTCTATTCCCTGCATACACACACAGACACAAAACACACACACACACACACACACACACACACACAAAGGCAAAACCAAACAAACAAAAAATATCCTTGTGGCCGGGGTCTGGTGATAAATGTCCTTCATCCTAGTTCTCAAGAGGCAGAAGCAGGAAGATCTCTGTGAGTTTGAGGTCAACCTGGTCTACACAGACCATTATAGGCCAGCCAAACTACAGTGAGGCCCTGTACACCACTGCTACCTAGAGTTAGAGAGTTGTAACTAGTACCCCAAAGGCCTCTCTGCTCCATCTGCCAGGTTTCTCTGAGGAATTCTCTTACCTTCCCTACTCCCTCTGCCCCAAGCAAAAAAGAACAGGAGAGGAATCCAACACAGATGTGTGGCCAGGAAAAACAGTAACCGCAGCTACTAAGACTTTCTTTTTTTTTAAAGGATGAAGAGGACTTTGATGTTTGAAACGTTAATGAGTTTTGATCCAAAGAAGACACTCATTTGTGCTGAGGCCATAATTGTTATTTGTTAGTTTTGTTTTTCTTTTATTGAAAATGGATTTGTTTCATGTATAATATATTCCAATGACAATTTTCCCTCCCTGTAATCCTGCCAATCCCCCGCCACACTTCCCCATCCATCGGGATCCATCACCTTTCTATCTCTATTAGAAAACAAACTTCTAAGGGCTAATAAATAAAATAAAATAAAACAAAACAAAACAAAACATGTACAGGACAAAACAAACAAACAAACAGAAGGAAAGGAATCCAAGAGAAGGCACAAGAACATTGGTGTAGACTCACTCATTCCCACATTCAGGAATAAAAACACAAAACCAGAAGCCATAAAATATACCCAAAGTTCCTGTGTGGTTGAAAAGAGATAAAAAATAAACGAACAAGTAAAAACAAATAAACATTTTAACTGATAAAATATAACTAACTAAATAAATAAATAAGCAAACCACCCTGGCATGACTTTACAAGAAGCAATTTCTAAATATGCCATTGGGGCATATTTTCTGTTGGACATCTGCTGCTGGGCATAAAGTCTGCCTTTAAAAGTAGTTTGTGTGCTGGCCAGTGGTGGTGCATGCCTTTAATCCCAGCACTTGGGAGGCAGAGGCAGGTGAATTTCTGAGTTCAAGGCTAGCCTGATCTACAGAGTGAGTTCCAAGACAGCCAGGACTATACAGAGAAACCCTGTCTCGGGAAAAAAAAAAAAAAACAACAACAACAACAACAACAACAAAAAAGGTTGTTTACTGTAGTGGCTATTCCTGGTTGTCAACTTGACTATATCTGGAATGAACTACAGTTTAGAATTGGAGAGCTCACCTGTGATTCAGATCATGAGGCTGGAAAATACAAGTTTCTGACCTGGATCTTGGCATTGAGATCTTGAGGCATAGTGGCCTTGAAAAGCTTAGGCCCAGGCAAGGTAGTGTACACCTTTAATCCCAGGAGACTAAAGCAAGGAGATCTCTGAGTTCAAGGTCAACCTGGGACAAAGCAAGTTCCAGATCAGGCATGGTGGTGCACACCTTCTGCTGGAAGTCTATGTAAGGACATTGGAAGAAGGAAGATTCATTCTTCACCTGTTTGCACTTACTTGCCAGCACATCTGTTGGAATGTACTTCTACAGAAGTCCAGCTGTATCAACCAGCCTCGTGGGACTGAGCAACTACTAGATTTTTGGACTTCTCATTCACAGATGCCCATTGTTGGGTTAGTTGGTCTACAGACTGTAAATCATCACAATAAGTTCCCTCAACATAGAGAGACATTCTTTCAGTTCAATTCTGTGACTATATAGAACCCTGACTAATACAGTGGCATTTTTTTTTTTTTTTTTTTTGGTTTTTCGAGACAGGGTTTCTCTGTGTGGTCCTGGCTTGTCCTGGAACTCACTCTGTAGAACAGGCTGGCCTCGAACTCAGAAATCCTCCTGCCTCTGCCTCCCAAGTGCTGGGATTACAGGCGTGCGCCACAATGCCCGGCTTGGCATATTGCTTTAATATAACACTCATGAGGGAGAGGCAGCCAGATCTCTGATCCTACAGTCAGTTTGGTCTACATAGTGAATTCTGAGCTACAAATGAGATCCTGTCTCAAAATATTAACAACAACAGAACTAACCAAATACACAAGCAAGCAACAAAAGAAAGATGGAAATAGAAATCACAGGCAGACAGAAAGACATGGATACAGCTCAGTGGAAGAGCCCTGCTGTACATTATTGAACACCTCTCCCTTGAATCTCCATTCTTCTCTCAAGCATAACAACTGCATGTTTTTCAAAGTCTCCCATACAGATGTTTGTCCTTCATTCTGACTGTAAAACCATGTGAAACCACCTAGCAATGACCATGTGTGTTGGTTTGACTAAGAATGTCTGCCAGAGCTCATGTTTAAATACTTAATCCACAGTTGATGGAACTGTTTGGGAAGGATTAAGGGGGTGAACTTATTGGAGGATTTGCAGCCCTCATTTTGTAGATCGTAGCTCTTAAGTACTGTTCCAGTGTCAGGCCTGCCTGCTTCCTTCTATGCTCCCTGCCATGAGGGTCATGGACTCACCCTCTGAAATTTTAAGGAAAACTCCATTAAATCCTTTGCTTTATGAATTGTCTTGGGGGCTGGAGAGATTGCTCAGTGGTTAAGAGCACCGACTGCTCTTCTGAAGGTCTTGAGCTCAAATCCCAGCAACCACATGGTGGCTCACAGCCATCCGTAATGAGATCTGATGCCCTCTTCTGGTGTGTCTGAAAATAGCTACAGTGTACCCACATATAATAAATGAATTGTCTTGGGCATGGTATCTCTTCAAAGTGACTAAAGCAGCCATTGTGAAAATGAACAATTAAAACTACTTTGAGATTTCATCTCACTCCAATCAGAATAGCTTTCATCAAGCAAAAATGATAATTGCCAGTAAGCATACCAGGAAAGACTATTTCTACTATTTTCACTATTGGTGCTACCGTTACTGGGAAAGTTGGTTTAGCGTGTTTATAAACCACATTAAAATTACCATATGGCCCAGCTATCCCACTCCTGGCACTCTATCTGAAGGATTCTATCTTCCACCATGGAGATACTTGCTCTTCCATATTCACTCCACTTCTGTCCACAATGGATAGGAAGTAGAAGAAACCTAGATACCCACCAAATGATGAATAGATAATGGAAATGTATCATATATTTGAGAGATTTTAATTATTTCATTTCCTCCTTCCCTTTCCTCCCTGCAAACTCTTCTATATAAGCCCTCTTGCTGTTTTTCAAATCTGTGGCCTCCTTTTCTTTAATTGTTGTTAACTATTGCTGCAGGAACAGCTATTCAGAGCATTTGCTGCTCTGCTGAAGATGTAGGTTATATATATATATATATATATATATATATATACATATACATATACACACATACATACAAATATATATATACATATGGGTGGGATTCTCAGCTCATCTAGCCTCATCTACCTAAGTATAAAAATACGACCTGCTTGGTACATATAGTATTACTTATATGTTTTCTTATAGTATTACTTATATGTTTTCAAGGCTGACCACTTGTGTGATGGTTTGTATATACTTAGCCCAGGGAGTAGCATTATTAACAGGTGTGGCCTTGCTGGAATAGGTGTGTCACTGTGGGTGTGGGCTTTAAGACTCAGGGCTTTCTGAAAGCCAGTCTTCCTCTAGCTGCCTTTGGAACAAGAGATGGTGGAACTCTCAGCTCATCTAGCCCCATCTACCTGGACTAAGCCATGCTCTCATGTTGATGATAATTGACTGAACCTCTGAACCTGTAAGCTAACCCCAATTAAATGTTGTTCTTTATAAGAATTCACTTGGGGCCGGGCGTGGTGGCGCACGCCTGTAATCCCAGCACTTGGGAGGCAGAGGCAGGCGGATTTCTGAGTTCGAGGCTAGCCTGGTCTACAGAGTGAGTTCCAGGACAGCCAGAGCTACACAGAGAAACCCTGTCTCGAAAAACCAAAAAAAAAAAAAAAAAAAAAAAAAAAGAATTCACTTGGTGATGGTGTCTGTTCACAGCAATGGAAATCTTAACTATGAATGACAACTTGGTCTTGGATAACTAACTGGTGTGCTCCTTCCTAGGAAGACTAGTCTCTCACTCTCAGCATTCCTTAATTGTCTAGACGGAGGCCTCATGAACTTTCCCTCTTCCACATGTATATGGTGCAACCCTCATTGGAGAAACTTCTTCTTGAAGTAGATGGGAGCTAACAGAGACCCACAACTGCCCAATGGTCAGAGAGTGAGAGGCTTTAGAGTCCTCCGCTCTAAATGAGATGTCTTTATGAAAGGACATCCTTTTAATAAAGAACGTTTAAACGTCCTTCCCCACAAGGCTCAAGGATCTACTCAAAAGAGCATGTGGCAAGGTCGTAAGAGCCAGTGGTGGCAGGTGACCCCTATGAAACAGTATCCTCCAGGCACAAAGGACTTATGCACATATGACAACATGTACAGGATCTGCACAAGTTTAAGCTAGACAAAATGCCAGCATGAAGAAGAGGAAACGGGCACAAAGTCCCATCCCTAACCAAAAGGCTACTTGAAATTAATGCTTGCTGAGAAAGGGAAAGTCTGTTTTCTCTGGAAGGTCACTACGTCGCTATGCATACCAGTCACACACCAGGGCAGATCCCGTGCCGGGAACAGCTGACCAACACAAAATGAATTTCATGGTTTTTGTGTGCTTTTGTTGTTGTTTGATTTTTTTTTTTTTGTCTTTTAGAATTTTGTTTTGTTGGTTTGTTTTTGAGAAAAAGTAAGAAAAGTTGGGTGGGAAGAGAAGTGGGAAGGTTCTGAGGGGACTTTGGGAAGAGGAAAGAATAGGATCAAAATATATTGTATAAAAATTAAAAATATAAAAAGGTAATAAAATTTAAAAATAAATTATTACTCATTTTGGTGTGTCTCAAGCACACCTCACTCCATGATGGAAATGCCATGCTGACCATAAAACTCAGCACGGAGACAGCACCATCTGCCAAAACTAAAACAAAGGCCTAATCCATCAAAATCCATACAGTTCTGGAAAAGTCTCAAAATGTACCAACCCTGCTTTTTGGCTTCTGTGCTTCTGATTAGCTATTCTTGTTAACTCAAGTATGTCGATCCAGAACTTAATTTTTTTTTTTTCTTAAAACCTCACTCCGAGGAAGGCTCAGGGCTATACTGGGCTTCCAAATACCCAGTGTAGTTGCTGACAATTAAAGACTTTCTATTGGCTTCCACCCATGTCCTAATAGTCTTCTCTGGTGAAGACCTCACTACAGGGCCTCCTGGAGAAAGTTAGTCGGTGAGGCATCCCTTTGAAGCACGAGGTAAGCAGTTTGCTGTGTGTGCCTCGGGTGCCCATCAAGAGGAACAGCCTCTACACTCTCTGGACAGCAATGGCGCCACTGGCTATGAAACTTGTGAAAGCGTGAGCCAACCTTCCCTTCTCAGACACTGTTTGTCCATGTCATTTTGCCTTAGCCACAGAAAAATTACACAGTACCCCTTTGTAGAACTCAACAGCTTATCTACTGGATGAATTTGGAAAGAAATTGATAAAATTAAGTATCCACTATTGAAATTTTATATTCACTAAGCATTGCCCAGTTTTGGGGTTTTGGAGGGTGGGGAGTAGGGGTGCCTTTTTTTTTTTTTAAAGTAACCATTTAGCAGGTGTAGTAATGTATGCCTGTTTTGCTGGCAATGGGCAGATGCACAGTCTGAGTCCAGCCTCAACTATATAGCAAGATTGAAGCCAGCCTCGGACTTCATAACAAAACAGTATCTCCAAAAGCAAACCAAACCAGAATGAAGTGAAATTAAACAAAACAAAAACACCATTAGCAAAACAAACAAAACCACTAATAAATCACATGTGATTCATGTCTGTAATCCCAGGAATTGGCCCATGGAGATCTGAGGACTTGGAACTCAAGGTTGGCCTCAGTTAGGTCTTGATTTTGAGGCCAGTGCAGGAAGACACAATTTAAAAAACCTAATCCAAAACTGTATTAAAGAAAAAAAAATGATTACAAAGGAAAAGCTCATTGAGTATACAAACTGCACTTAAGAGCAGGCCCCACACCCAACAATAGATGGATGGTTAATGAAAAATGAACTCAACTCAATGGTATTTTTGGAGCTTTTTTGTTTGTTTTATTTTGTTTTTGTTTGTTTTTTCATTTGCTTGTTTGTTTAATCTCATAATGATTTCTCTGGGCTTCCTATGTGTTTGTCTCTGCATCTAATGTGTTTCTGGTGCGTTTGCTTTGGCTTTTGTATGTTTCAGTTCATTTGTTTGTTTTTTCCTATTCCATTTTTTTGTTTGTTTGTTTGCTTGTTTGTTTGTATTTTACCTTATTATATTATTCTTCTTTCCTTCTTTTTCAGATGTCTATTTGTTTCCTAAAGAGAGAAAGACAGCAAGAAAGGATATGTATTTGGATTCGTGTGGGGATAGACCTGGGAGGAGTTGGACAAAAAAAAAAAAAAAACAGAATCAGAATTTATTGTTTGAAAAACATTGTTTAAGGGCTGGAGAGATGGCTCAGCGGGTAAGAGCACCAACGGCTCTTCTGAAGGTCCTGAGTTCAAATCCCAGCAACCACATGGTGGCTCACAACCATCCGTAACGAGATCTGGCTCCCTCTTCTGGTGTCTAAAGACAGCTACAGTATACTTACATATAATAATAAATAAATCTTTAAAAAAAAAAAGAAAGAAAAACATTGTTTAAAATATTAAAAAGTTAGTAAACCTGTGATGTTTGAAAAAAAGTGCTCCAATAGGCTCTCAGTTATTAGTGAGTAGCACTATTTGAAAGGATTAGAAGGATTAAGAAGTGTGGACATGTTGTTGGAAGGGAGTCACTGAATGTGGGCTTTGAGGTTTCAAAGGATCATGCCAAGTTCAGGGTTATTGTTTCTCTCTCTCTCTCTCTCTCTCTCTCTCTCTCTCTTCAAATTAGAATGTAGTTCTGATCTACCTCTCCAACACCTGCCTTCCTGTCACCATGCTCCTTATCATCTATGATGATAATGAACTAAACCTTGGAACTGTAAGCAAGCCTTGAATTAAATTTTTTCTTTCATAAGTTATCATGGTCATGGTGTCTATTCACAGCAATGGAACAATGACTACTAAGACATTTAGTGTGCCGGCAGATACCTGTAACTCCAACACTTAGAGGAAGGAGGAAGGAGGGTCAGGAGTTCAGGACCACCCTAAACTATATTGAAAGTTCAAGGTCAGCCTAGGCTTATAAAACAAACCAACAAAGCAAGCAAAGGCCACAAGTAATTCCATTAGGGGCCAGAGACAAAAGGCTTGCTATAAGTTTGAGGTTGGCCTGGTTAGGATGGTGAGTTCCAGGCTAGTCAGAGCTACCTAGTGGGTTCCCATCTTAGCAATAAAGACAACAATCATTCCTAAGCTCCTAGTGAAAGTGAAACTTTAAGCAAATTTTTCGTCATATTTTTCATGCATTCAAGTTCATTCCTTTATTTCTATTTAGGCTTTTATAATAGTAATTGTTCAAGACATAAATTATACGCAATAAAATTTGTCCTTCTTGGTGTGCAGTTAGGAAAAAATTGAAAACATATGTAGCATGTAACAGCTATGATACAGCATTTTCATCCCCTGAAGTTTCACCTTGGGGTTCTACTTGTCTCATGTAACCGAGGCTAGCCTTTTACTGACTATGTAGTCAAAGATGAGGTGGAACTCCTGATCCTCCTGCCTCTACCTCCCATATTGTGGGATTTCAGGTGTGTGCCACAGTGGCCAGCTTCTAACCCAGTTGACTATATCTCATAGTGTAGTCACACTGGTTGGTGCTAAAGATATAATAATACAGCGGCATTGAGATGTAGTCCCTGTGCGTAATGTTGTTAGTAAAGTTAGTAAAGACAGGCTTGAAACCAAACTGTTACCACAAGATAAATATTTTTTAAACAAAACAAAACAAAAACAGCAGCCAGGCATAGAATTTCATATCTGTAATCCCAGTCCTCTGGAGGCTTAATCTGGAGGACAGCCATGAACTCCAGGTCTGCATGGGCAACACAGCCAGTTCTCGGCCACATAGAACTGTATCGTTAGATACTGTCTCAAAAAACAGTAGGGGGAGAAAACAACCTCCAAAACAAATAAGAAATGATGAATTCAGACAAAATCACTTTTTAAGTTGCCGATAAAGGAAGCTCATCACTCAGTCCTCACACATTTGTTGTCCAAACTTTGGCTTCTAAGGACTGGTTTGCTGAATGCCTGAGCTGAAGGAGAGAGTCATTCACATTTCGAACTTACGTCACTGGCTATTTTTTGCCTGGGACCTTTGTAGTTTATGTTTGACTTTAAACCAAAGATTTAAGTTTAAATCAACAAGCCAGTGAAGAATTTAGTTGAATTTGAACTGTCCACAAATAGCAGAGGGCGCAGTTTGCTTACTGGAGAAAATGCCTTGACTCCTTCTCATTCTGAGTTCAGTAAGGACCTGGTCACCAGCCGCACTGATCTGTTCTTTCTTCTGTTTGTCTCTGTCCCCTCTCCTCTTCTAGCCCTTGCACATGCCACTCTCCACGCCTCCTCCCCAACCTGACCGCTGCGCCTTGCCTTCTGGTGGCCCCAGTCTACTAGTGAAGAATTTGGTGACTTATTTTAATCATTCTTATGCTCTTAGAGCACGTGGCATTTCTGGTGAAGTGTGGGCATGCCCAAGTGGTATTTCATTAGTGATGATCTTCAGGGAGGCTCAGGAAGGAGCCAGCTTGGGATTCATGGACTGTCTCAAATAAATCAAAGGCTGGGGTAGAGTTTAAGTGGTAGAGCAGTTGCTTAGCATGTGCAAGGCCCTGGGTTTAATCTCCAGCACTGCAAAGAAAAACAAAACCAATGAATAAAAAGCTACTCTCTCCTTTATGATAACTGCTTATGATTATTCTGTTACTCCTCATAGACCCTAAGCTATATAACAAGTTCAGACTGAAGCTCACCAATTTAACTGCATAAATAAGAAATAATTAGGAAAGGTATAAGTGATCTGGTATATGAACACCTTTGAATCTGGAGTTGTAGTTTGGAATTATTATACAAGAACAAGCTAGTGATCACCATATAACTAGTTAAATATAAGCCCTGGGTAAAAATTCTGGGAAAGGCACATTAATGGCATAAGCCAACATCTACATTTTTAGTGTTTGGCTGCTTAAATGTATTTATCCATTTGATAGAGGATTTCATCCAGGAGGGAGAAAATCATTATTCCTGTGATGATCTGCTATTACAGGCCTGCCTTGCCACAGGCAAAGAGTCACCCAAAAGCCTACACCGGGTGAGTCACAAACAGCTAGCTATACACTGTGCCTGAATTCTAGTTCCTAATCACACCGCTAATTGTGAGCGGGAATGCTCTAAGATGAAAGATCTGGCTATTGGGAACATTTCTGTATTCCTGTGAGGGAGCCAGGAAACTCGGGTTCTAAAATATAAGCTTTCAAATGGTTTTTTCAGATAGTTTTTCTTTTTTTCCCTTCTTCCTTCCTTCCTCCCCCTCCCTTCCTTCCTTCTTTTCTTTCTTTTTCCTTCCTTCTTTTCTTTCTTTCTTTTTCCTTCCTTCTTTTCTTTCTTTTTGTTTTTTTTTTTTGTTGGTGGTGGTGGTGGTGGATTTTTTTTCCGAAACAGGGTTTCTCTGTGTAGTCTTGGCTGTCCTGGAACTCACTTTGTAGACCAGGCTGGCCTCGAACTCAGAAATCTGCCTGCCTCTGCCTCCCAAGTGCTGGGATTACAGGCGTGCGCCACCACCGTCCGGCCCTTTTCTTTCTCCCTTTTCTTTCTTTTCCTTCCTTTCTTTCCTTCTTTCTAATGTTTTGATTTGCATTTTTTTTTTGTTTCTTTTGTTTTTTGTTTTTTGCTTTTCGAGACAGGGTTTCTCTATGTAGCCTTGGCTGTCCTGGAACTCACTCTGTAGACCAGGCTGGCCTCGAACTCAGAAATCTGCCTGCCTCTGCCTCCCAAGTGCTGGGATTAAAGGCGTGCGCCACCACCGCCCGGCTTGATTTGCATTTTTTAAAACAGGCTCTTCCAATGCAACTCGGGTGGCCTGGAACTTGCTACATACAGCACAGCCCACTGGCCTGGAACGTGGAGCCACTACATCTACATAGAACTTCTGAATGATTTTTAAAGCATTTTCCTCTTCCTGAAAGAAAGGAAGGAACTTGGCTTGTGGGCGGGTTGTCCGCTGCCACTCAATAGCCGTTACCCCGTGGAAGGAGATGCCTAGTCTAACTCCATCTCAAGCCCTTCGACGGAAATGGAAAATCACTAAACCAGCCCGTACAATAATGAGTATGTAAATTAGGCAGCATTTTAGAAAGTGATGACGGATAGTAGAAAGAAAACAGCCTGGCGGAAGTGGCTCACGCTAAAGGCAGGCAGAGTTCAAGGTCAGCCTGGTCTACAGAGTAAGTTCCAGGACATTGAGAACTAAACAGAAAAGCCCTGTTTCAAAAACCAGGAATAGAGCCTTGTGTTTTATTGTTATTTAATTTACACCTTAGCAAAGTATCACCATTGTTATTCTTTTAAATATCTCTTCTGTGAATGGAGATATTCGCTGCTTTGATACCTATCCAAGCCAGGCAGGGTAGCACATGCCTATAATCCCAGTACTTGGGAGGTGAGGCAGGAAGACATGGGCTGTACAGCAAGATTCAGTGTCAAAAACCCACAACCAACCAATAGATATATTTTGTTTAAAATGATGTAAACTCTGCTGGGCAGTGGTGGCGCACGCCTGTAATCCCAGCACCTGGGAGGCAGAGGCAGGCAGATTTCTGAGTTTGAGGCCAGCCTGGTCTACAGAGTGAGTTCCAGGACCAAAGGAAAAAAAAAGATGTAAACTCAATATAAATAATATAGTGTGATTAAGAAAATGGTGGCCTAGCACTTGGGAGGCAGAGGCAGGCAGATTTCTGAGTTCGAGGCCAGCCTGGTCTACAGAGTGAGTTCCAGGATTGCCAGGACTATACAGAGAAACCCTGTCTCAAAAAACCAAATAAAAAAAAAAAAAAAAAAAAAAAAAGAAAAGAAAAGAAAATGGTGGAAGCCGGGCGGTGGTGGCACACACCTTTAATCCCAGCACTTGCGAGGCAGAGGCAGGCGGATTTCTGAGTTCGAGGCCAGCCTGGTTTACAGAGTGAGTTCCAGGTCAGGACTACACAGAGAAACCCTGTCTCGAGAAATCAAAAAAAAAAAAAAAAAAAAAAAAAAAAAAAGAAAGAAAGAAAGAAAGAAAGAAAAAGAAAAAGAAAGAAAGAAAGAAAAAGAAAAAGAAAATGGTGGCACAGGCTGAAGAGATGACTCAGCGGTTAAGAGCACTGGCTGTTCTTCTAGAGGTTCTAAGTTCAATTCCCAGCAATAAGATGGTACCTCTTTATCCCATCTATAATGGCATCTGGTACCCTCTTCTGGCCTACAGGTGTACTTTCAGGCAGAACGCTGTATACATAATAAATAAATAAACAATAAAAAAAAAGAAAAGAAAAGAAAAGAAGAGAAGAGAAGAGAAAAGAAAAGAAAGGAAAATGGCGAGGATTGTCTTTAATAACAGCACTTGGGAGGCAGAGGCAGGCAAATCTCTGTAAGTGCAAGGCCACCCTGGTCTACACAGTGAGTACAGGACAGCCAGGGCTCTGGTACACAGAGACACTTTGTCTCAAATACCTGAAATATAAAAAGATAAATAAATGAATGAATGAATAAATAAATAAATGAATAAATAAATTAGAAAATTATGCAACAGAATAAGAATCATCAGAACCCTTTGCCCCATGTCTAATCTTTTTGGTCATTGATCAATAATTGCTGTAAGTTGTCAACACATTGGCACATAACTCATTCTAGAACACTTTTTGAAATTGATAATTATCATTGTTATCTTAGAATTAGACTTTTATAGTACACCTGTTATGACTTGTTGCCAAGGGTTTCTAAACATCATTGAAAATAGATGTTTTATATTGCTCTAATTATAAAACAGCTTCAGATGAGTTTCTACATGAATACTCTTTTTTTTTTTAAGTAGATGAAGAAGAGGAGGAAGAGGGAGAAATCCTTAACCATTTAAATCACTATAGCCACCTTGCACTAATAGAAGATAAAGGAGAGGCTGGAGAGATGGCTCAGTAGTTAAGAGTACTGACTTCTCTTCTGAAGGTCCAGAGTTCAAATCCCAGCAACCACATGGTGGCTCACAACCATCTCATAATGAGATCTGACACCCTCTTCTGGTGTGTCTGAAGACAGCTACAGTGTACTTACATATAATAAATAAATAAATCTTTAAAAAAAAGAAAGCAATAAAAAGTAAATAACCTATCAGCACAATGCAATGTAGAGCGGATGCATAATTTTAATTTTAACACTTGGGAGGAGAGGTAGGAGGATCAGAAGTGCTGATTATTCCCATCTTCACAGGAAAAAGACCCCATTTCACATGCCTCCCTTAAAAAAGAGAAACATACATAAAAATACATCTATATTCATTTTATAGCCTCTTATACTAACACACCCTAGTGTGATAGTATAGAATAGTTTTTTTTAGAATACTTTTATAAAAGTGGAATTATAGAGAATTTTTACATTATGAAGTTTAGCTTAAATTTTTAAAGACTTATTTATTTGTTTACTTACTTACTTAATGTACATTACTACATTGTACCAGTTTTCAGACACACCAGAAAAGTGCATCCTATCCCATTACAGATGGTTCTGGGTCAGCATGTGGTTGCTGGGAATTACATTCAGGACCGCTGCAGGGACAGACAGTGCTCTTAACTGCTGACTCATTTCTCCAGCCAGAGCGTAAGGTTCTTAAATTTGATTTTTTTTTTTTTGTCTTATTTTATGTGTGAGTGTTCGGCCTGTGCCATGTGTGTGCATCAGGTGCATGTTTCTAAGGAGGCCAAAAGAGGACCCCAGAGTCCCTGAAATCTGGACGATTGGGAGCCACTATATGGGTGCTGAGATTGTGTTTCTTTTGTTTGTTTGTTTGTTTGTTTTGTTTGTCTTTTTTTCCAAGACAAAGTTTCTCTGTGTAGCCCAGTCTGTCCTTAAATTTGCTGTGTAGACCAGGGTGGCCTCAAACTCAGAGGTCCATCTGCCTTTGCCACCCAAGTGCTTTGATTAAAGGTGTGCTACCACCACCTGGCTGGGTGCTAAGAATTTAACCTGGTCTTTTGCAAGAGGAATAAGCGTTCTTAACCACTGAGCCATCTTTCTAACCCCACACTTTTTTGCTCTTTCTATGAGAAACACATCCTGGAAGCTGGGATCAGGACCAAGCACTTGCAGTTTTATCACTTGGGAGCTAGAGCAGGAGGGACAGGAGTTCCAGGATAGCCTGAGCTACACCATGAGCTTGAGACTAGTCCAAGCTATACAAGACTCTGTCTCTAAAATAAATAGAAAGAGAGAAAGGAAGGAAGGAAGGAAGGAAGGAAGGAAGGAAGGAAGGAAGGAAGGAAGGAAAGGAAAGGAAAGAAAAGAAAGGAAAGAAAGGAAAGAAAAGAAAGAAGAAAGGAAGAAAGAGGAAAGCAATATACCCTGAAAACACTTCAGCATCCATTGATGTTTTTGTTTTTTCTATTGTTTGCTTGTTTGTTTGTTTGTCTTGTTTTGTTTTGTTATAAAGACAGGGTTTCTCTGTGTGGCCTGGCTGACCTAGAACTCATTTTGCAGACCAGGCTGGCCTCTCAGAACCTGCCTGATCCATCTGCCTCTGCCTCCTGAATAGGGATTAAAGGCTTTCTCCACCACTACCTAGCTTAATCCATTGTTTTTCTTTAAACAATTCAATATTACTTCATGGCAGAAGCATAACAGTATCCTTTTAGAGGGGTCTCTTAAGCTGCAAATGTAGAAATGGGAGTCCTTATTCTCCTTGGTCTACTGCACCTGAACCTCCCTCCCAGCTGAGAGGATTCTCCCTGTAAACTGGTTGCTTGACACAGACTGTGGGGGAAATGTCAAATAAAAAAAAAGCTGAAGTCATCAGGAATCAAAAAGATTTGGTTTTGAGAAGCACCCTAAAGGGAAAAAAAATCAACACACACTTAATCTTTGCTAAACCACAGGCCTTCTCTTGTTTGAAAGCTCCAGACTCTTCAAAGCTTTCCATTACCCTTAGAAGACACAGGTTCCTTAGAAGATTAGGCATTTCAGAGTCTGTCTGGTTCATGCTTCCTTATATTGTATGCCATTCTGTTCTCTGAAGCTCATTACTGGTTTCTACACTTAGTGAAAATTACATGTATGTTCTTAGTGTGTGTGTGTGTGTGTGTGTGTGTGTGTGTGTATACTGAATGTACAACTGCCAGAGGACAACTTGTAAGATCTGATCCTCTCCTTCTACGAGGTGGGGCCTGGGGACCAAACTCAGATTGGCAAGCCTGACCGAGTATTCAAATAACAGAGACTATGGAGGACATTTATCACTCAGACCATCACATTCTATACTCTCATGGCCATATAATAATGCAAAATGCATTTAGTTCAGTTTCAAAAGTCCCTGTGAGCATGAAGACAGAGCCGGGTCACTGGCTAATTGTAGCCTGTGTTTTCTGCCAGCAGCACCTTTCCTTCCAGGTCTCGTAGTAGTAGCAATTGATGTTTGTGTTCACTTTGCATACAATGCATCGTATGTGTGCTGTGAAGGACTTTGACCAACTCTGCTTGGGAACATTAAACTTTCTTCTTCCAGTTCTGGGAAATAAGTGATGTACATATGAATACAGTGATTTTAAAATTCTAACATGGGGGGCTGGAGAGATGACTCAGTGGTTAAAAGCACTGACTGCTCTTCCAAAGTACCTGAGTTCAAATCCCAGGAACTACATGGTGGCTCACAACCCTCTGTAATGAGATCTGACGCCCTCTTCTGGAGTGTCTGAAGGCAGCTACAGTGTATTCACACATAATAATAAATAAATCTTAAAAAAAAATGAAAACATGTCATTGAGAGCCAGAAGAATCCACATTGAAATGACTTTCACATTTACTTTAAAATCTTATGGATTATAGATTGTTAATGATGGGTTCTCTTAATAAATATATTTGCATTTTAAATATTTGCATGTATCTTGTGATAGTTTCTTTAGAGGCTATTTCAAATTTGTATTTGATTAAATAAAAAAAATGTCAATATAGCCAGGTAGTGGTGGTACATGCCTTTAATCCCAGCACCCAGGAGGCAGGCGGATTTCTGAGTTTGAGGCCAACCTGGTCTACAGAGTGAGTTCCAGGACAGTCAGGGCTATACAGAGAAATCCTGTCTTGAAAAACCAAAAAAAAAAAAAAACAAAAAAAAAACAAAAAACAAAAAAACAAAAAAATAAAAAAAGATTGAAAGACTTGTCTTTTGGCTTCATGTAAATCTTTTGAACAATTAAACTATAACAATTATGACCATTTAAAAATATATTAGAAAAAATAAGTAGTCTGCTACGTTTGTTCCTATATTCAATAATAGACTGTAGCGAAATATAGAAATATTTATCTTGAATATCTACTACAAGCTTCTCTTGTAACAGAATATTATTTTTTCCATCCTTACTACTTTAGTCAGTGATTTTTAACCTTCCTAATGCTGTGATGCTTTCATATGGTTCCTCATGTTGTCATGGCCCCCAATCATAAAATTATGTTCATTACTATTTCATAACTGTAATTTTGCTATTGTTATGAATCATAATGTAAATACACTTTGCAGATAGAGGTTTGCCAAAGGGGTCACAACCTACGGGTTGAGACCCACTGTCTTAAAATATCTATTAGTTTTTGGTTAGCCTTGATAAATGCTCAATCCAAACACAATTTGCGAATATATGGAGTGTATATTTGTGTCGTTTATATCAATTTGAAGCAAACTAAGGCCCTTGGAAAGGAGGAACCACTTTAAAAACGGTGACTGGCCTGTGGACAAGTCTGTGGGGGCATTTTCTTGATTACTGATATGGGAGGATCCAGCTTACTGTGGACAGTGCCATCCCTGGACAGGTGGTCACGGTTTGTAGAAGAAAGCAGGTTGAGCAAGCCATGGAGAGCAAGCCAGTAATTAGCACTCCTCCGGGATCTGGTCTGATCTCTGCTTCACCTTGTGCCTCCAGGATCCCGCCTAGGGCTCCTATCCTGACTTCCCTAAGTGATAGAGTATTACCGGGAACTGTAATCCAAAGAAACATTTCCTCCCCAATTGGCTTTTGGTCATGGTGGGTTTTCTTGTTTTGTTTCGTTTTTTGTTTTGTTTTGTTTTGTTTTTGTTTTTGTTTTTTTATTTGTTTTTTTTTATTTTTTTTTATTTTTATTTTTCTGAGACAGGGTTTCTCTGTGTAGCCCTGGCTGTCCTGGAACTCACTCAGTAGACCAGGCTTGCCTCAAACTCAGAAATCTGCCTGCCTCTGCCTCCCAAGTGCTGGGATCACAGGCGTGCTCCACCACCACCCAGCTGGTCATAGTGTTTTATCACCGCCACAGAAAGCCAACTAGGCCAGGTGTCCTCTTCATACCTTTTTTATTTTTTTTTTTAAGATTTATTTATTTTCTTTCCTTTTTTTTTTTTTTTTTTTTTTTTGTTGTTGTTGTTGTTTGTTTTTTGAGACAGGTTTTCTCTGTGTAGCCCTGTAGACCTGGCTGTCCTGGAACTCACTCTGTAGACCAGGCTGGCCTCGAACTCAGAAATCTGCCTGCCTCTTCCTCCCAAGTGCTGGGATTAAAGGTGTGCACCACGACCGCGCTGCCTCTTTCTTTCTTTCTCTTTCTTTCTTTCTTTCTTTCTTTCTTTCTTTCTTTCTTTCTTCCTTTCTTCCTTCCTTCCTTCCTTCCTTCCTTCCTTCCTTCCTTCCTTCCTTCCTTTCTTTCTTTCTTTTTTGTGTGTGTACACTGTATACCTGTTTTCAGACACACCAGACAGAAGAGGGCATCAGATCACATTACATAATGTGGTTGCTGCGAATTGAACTCAGGAACTCTGGAAGAACAGTCAGTGCTCTTAACCACTGAGCCGTCTCTCCAGCCCCTCTTCATACCTTTTAATCTTCCCGTGTAAATTGCTGATCTCTCCAGCCCTGCCAGAATTATAGTAGGGTTTTCATTACCTTGACGACAGAAGAGCTGTTATATATTTTGGTTATCTCTGTTCCTTGTAGCCTTTCACAAACAGAGCTTGCCCCACCTTTCAGCTTGCTTGTCCATTATTCTCCTTAAGTCTACACATCTGGACAAATCACTTGGTGTTTTCTGGAGCTGTGCCAGGGAGTGAGTAGGATTTGCACAGTCTAGGCTCTGATTCAGTGAGCTTCTTACGTGTTCTGCTCTTCAGCAGAGGGCAGATGCAGCCCTGCTGTGGGTGCATGCGGACTTTGATCTTCCATACAGGGAACACAGTATTGCTTCCCCAACCACTGTTCTTCCTTCCGTCCTCCTGATTATCAATGGATCTAAGTACCTGTGGCTCAGGAACATGGGCCATATACTAAGAGAGGGGATTATTAACTGTGAAAAAAAAAAAACAAAAAACAAAAAACAAAAACAGGCTGAGCGGTGGTGGCGCACGCCTTTAATCCCAGCGCTTGGGAGGCAGAGGCAGGCGGATTTCTGAGTTCGAGGCCAGCCTGGTCTACAGAGTGAGTTCCAGGACAGCCAGAGCTATACAGAGAAACCCTGGCTCAAAAACAAAACAAAACAAAACAAACAAACAAACAAACAAACACCAAAACCAAAACCAAAACATCGAAAATAAGGAAGGAACACTTGCTTTATTGGAGGCTTTCTCTCAAAGTGGCCATAATTCACTACCCCTGGCATTTAACAGGCACATCAGAAATAGTCCAAGGGAACAGGATAGCTGATAAATCCAAAAGGGAGGCTGCCCGAGCTGCCACTGTCAACCTCGTGGTCACTTTTCTGCCCTCCCCACCCCTACCCCCACCCCTCATGGAATACACTGGTGAAGATAAATGACTTCAGGAGAAATGGCAAAGACACTTGGTTGATCAGGTAATCTCAGATGGTGCCAGCTGGCAGGCTGTCAAGTCCTCAGGCTTCTAATTGAAAGGATGAAGGCTGCAGGCTGGAAAGGTCCCTAGTGTCCTTTCCCACCTCACCTCCTACAGAGAAGCTGAGGCAAGGGCGGGCACCGCTGCGCTGGCCCGTAGTACACGAATGTGACCCTGCCCCCTTAGGAAATTCGTAACAGGTAATGCCTGGGTGACCCTGTGCATGGCGGCCATGTAAGCGGAAATTACTTAACTAATTTATCTGGCCTCTATAGGAAACTAGTTCTCAGAGAGCGCGGGCTCTGATAATTTAAACTGGTTGTCTTAGAAGCTATGGAGTGGCTTGTGTAGGTGGGCTTTGCTGTAAATCTATAAAAGCAGTCCTGTTTCTGCACCCAGGGTTCACTGTCATCTACCCCGCGTGGGGGATGGCCATGACCCCAGAACTCTGGAATTAAAATCCTCTTGCTATTTGCATCAAGACTGTTTCTCGTGAGTGATTGGGGTGATGGCTTCCAAGCGTGGGGCGCTGGGGTTCCCCCGTTTTTCTTTCGGGTCTTACATAATCAAGGAACAGCTCCAGGAACTAGAATCAGGGATCAATGGCCAGGGCTAATTAGAAAATAGACTATACAGAAATAAAACCAGGAACATATGGATATAAGTATTTGCTAATTTTTATAGATGCCTTTTTCAGGACGGGTAGAAACCTACAAAGGAAAAGACTACCAAGCAAAGAAGCTTCTGGAAGACATCATACCCAGGTATGGATTGCCTACCCTGTTTGCATCTGACAACAGACCAGCACGCATTTCTCGGTAACTCAATCTCTAGCACAGGTTCTAGGGACCAATTGGAAATTACATTGTACATACAGACCCCAGTGTTCAGGGAAAGTAAAGAGGATGAATTAGATCCTGATGGAGGCCTTGACCAAATTAACCCCTGAAACTGGTGGTGGTTGTCTCTCCTATCTTATGCCTTATATAGGGCTAAGAATCCCTTCTATACTTTAGGTCTCCCCCCCCACCCCCTTTTTGGGATCCTATATGGGAGGCTTCCTCCCATGTTGCCTAACCCCCAGTCTGATATCTTAGCTGAATATGACCAACATAAGTTTTTAAAATCCCTGGAAGCCCTCCATAGGGTCCAGAAAGCAACCCTGGACTGCCATCTGCCAGGTTTGTGAGTTTTCTCCTTCCTCTAATGCCCCACTGCTTTGACCAAGGTGACAAAGTCTGGATGAAGAGACATATCTACGAAACTCTGGAACCTCGCTGGAAAGAGCCTCACACCCGTGATCCTGACCATGCCTATGGCTATTCAGGTAGACAGGATCAGGATGTGGATACACCAATTCCCACATTAGCCCGCCAGCAGAGAGATGGACAATCCCGCAGTTGAGGTCCCAGCAGAGGAGACTTCCAGGGGACCTGCCTCAAGAATGATGGAAGGTCACCCCACACCCTCTCGATCCACTGAAACTGAGACTCCAGTGCTCCTGGTCCTGCCTGCTGGCTGCACCAGCCACTACCCCCCCCCATACTGTCTACTCCCAGAGGGAGTTCCAACAACCTCATCGTCAAGTTTACAGTGGCTGGCAGGAAGGCTGATTGGACTGCCAGTTCTTAACCCCTCCCCCGGACTTAACACAGAGCTGTTGGTTACTAGGCAGAAACTCTGCATTGGAAATAAGGTCCCCCCCCCACATTCCCCTTTGTAACTACACTGTAACACCTACTGTTGCAGGAGACATGCTGCCCCCAGAGAATGCTTGGTGGGCGGCTTGTACCTCAGGGCTTACTCCATGCATATATGGCCTGGTTGTAAATATTTTTATGTTCTAGTACAGCTTATACCCCAAGTGACTTACGACTCTGGAGAGGATGTCCTTAAGCAGCTAGCACCTCCAAACGATTGAGTTAAAAAGGTTGCCGTTCCCACTGTGTTACTAGGTTCTCTCCTTGACTTAGAGCTGGCTGGAGCTACTGGTGTAGGGGCCTCAGAAACATCTCAAGAATTTGAGGTAGGTTAAGTCGAGGTTTCAAAGCTGCCCCTCTCCCTGGCCTGAGGCAAGGACAATGGGTCAAGTGCAGTTTCCAGACTTCCTCAAGAGCAGTTTCCAGACCTCCCCAGCAAGTTTCCAGTCCCTATACCCCGTAGTGGAATGTCTATAGAGGTGGACCCAACAGATTAACGTGTAGAGGTTACCTACCCCAGAATTCCCTAATG
Organism: Apodemus agrarius; assembly: GCA_964023405.1. Classification (NCBI taxonomy): domain Eukaryota; kingdom Metazoa; phylum Chordata; class Mammalia; order Rodentia; family Muridae; genus Apodemus; species Apodemus agrarius. The sequence continues at coordinate 91,293,006 of OZ030006.1, read as the reverse complement.
TGCTTTTAAATCAGGCCTGCAAGCTCACTTGAATGTCTCTCTATCTCGGTAAAGGGGAGATCTCAGCGTGCTGGGGAAACACTCTTTGCATTTGCATGCTATTTGGCCAGGGTGTCATTCTTTGGCAAATCATGGACCCTTACACTATGACTGTCCCAGTAAACCTGTCTCCTCATTGCACTGCCCCTCAAGTAGCTTCCCTTTGGAAGCTGATAAGTCTCTTTGTCTGTCACTCCACTAGATATCACTTTTAAATAGGACTGCTTCAGTCTAGAAACTAACATTACCTTCATTGTTTGGGATTAAAGGTGTATTCTAAGGTTGTGTCTTTTATTCCATCCAGAGTAGCTGCATTGCTGGATTAAAGTTCCTGTATACCCTAGTATTGCAAAAAAAGTAATGCATATTTGTTTAATATTGTAGGATGGGGATATATATCTGTAATAGGATATGCACGAAGTTCTGGGTTGAATCCCCAGCATGACAAAAACAAAGCACAGTAATTTGAATATTTTACTCTTAGTATAATTTGTACTACCAATCCTGTGTGTGTGTGTGTGTGTGTGTGTGTGTGTGTGTGTGTTAGTGATGGAATTCAATGCCTTATGCAATAATAGTCAAGTGATCTATCCTGTAACTATTTATATCCTCAACCCTACAAGTAAAACCTTATCATGGGAAGCATTTGGCCCTTTTTAAAAGCCACACTACCAGCCGGACAGTGGTGGCACACACCTGTAATCCCAGCATTTGGGAGGCAGAGGCAGGCAGATTTCTGAGTTCAAGGCCAGCCTGGTCTACAGAGTGAGTTCCAGGACAGCCAGGGCTACACAGAGAAACCCTGTCTCGAAAAAACCAAAAACCAAAAAGCCACACTACCTAATATTAAAACTGGGGAAGAGTGTGAATTCATTGCCTTCTGCTTAGGCTAACTGGTTAGCAGAAGGGTGAGTCTGAGGATACCGGGAACACATAAACTTGGTGGACTGTTTTCTTTCTCAATTTCTGGATGTTAGAAATGACTTCAGGAATAGACCGAGGACTCATAGATATTTAGGAGAAACATAGTTTATATGTAAAATTATGGAAAGGCAAAACTAAGCCTATGTGGCAAAGAAGCCCTTCTCCCTTTAAACTGATTTGCTTATTTATTTATTTATTTATTTATTTATTTATTTATTATTGTGTACGGGAACCATGGTATATGTGGAGGCTGAGGACAACTTTGGGGATTTGGACCTCCACCTACTGTGGGTTTTGTGGATTGTGTGCCTTGCATGGCAAGCCTTTTTACCCCCCAGCCATTGAAAGACCCCAGAATCGAGGAGACCCTTGCTCTAGTCTCGGGATAAGGCGACACCCCAGAAATTCATGAGAGACTGTCTTGCTGTAATCACACAAGGTTTATTCAGGGGAGACCAGTGCACTGGGGCCGAGCTCCTGACCCATGCAGGGGCAGAGGAGTTCGACCCCGAACAACTGAAGTCAGGGGTTTTTAAAGGGGAAAATCATAAGGCAGGGGGCAGAGGACAAAAAATCATGAGGTAAGGGGTGGAGGGTAAAGAAAATCACAAGGCGAGATGAGTGGGTCACAAGGCAAGGGGTAGAGAAGAGGAAGTCAGGCAACAGTTTATGCCTCAAGGAAGGTTTAGATTTTATCTCGAACAGCTACCCTGGGGACATTGTAGAGTTGAACATTAAGCAGAGTACTGGGTGGGTCAAGGATGGGTTCCTGGAACAGGGTGTGTTACTTACCTCAAGCCAAAATCAGAAAGACGAGTTACTTTGTGCTGAGCTGAAAGCAGAAAAAATTTACTCTGTGCTAAGCTTGGTTGCTAGGGGTCTAAAAACATTGAGTTAGGGTCTCTCACCATCTTGCCAGCACAATATCCAGTCTGTTGTTAGAGGTCTAGGCAGTTCTACATTTTGGCTACAGTGAAAAGAGTAGCAGCAGACATGGGCTTGCAAGTATCTCTGTTAAGACCTAGGTACCTGCTGCCTTTCTGACCTTACTGTAGCCATTCTGTTTTAAGCTCATAGTCAGCCATTTTACATTGTTACAGAGGGCCTTTCTTTCTTTCTTTCTTTCTTTCTTTTTTTTTTGGTTTTTTGAGACAGGGTTTCTCTGTGTAGCTCTGGCTGTCCTGGGACTCACTTTGTAGACCAGGCTGGCCTCGAACTCAGAGATCCACTGCCTCTGCCTCCCAAGTGCTGGGATTAAAGGCGTGCGCCACCACCTCCGCCGCCTAGTTTACAGAGGACCTTTCTTATGAGTTAACCACTAACTGCATATCCTATTAAGTTCTATGCTTTGACGTTTTTGAAAATTCTCCAGACCCTCGATTTCCTTTATAGCCAATTGCAATGAAGGTCAGTTAGAACTGCTTTGTGTAGTTAGCTACAATAAGTATGGACCAGAACCATGTGCCCCAACTGCCCAGCAGCACTTTCTGCACTTGAGCTTTTATGGTTGCTATGAGCTTTTGTGCTTTTTGTCTTAATAAGCTGCCTCTAGGAAACAGTCAGGATCACAGATAATCTCAGCTCCGGGGTCTGACCTGAGTCCGATTGATCAGTCCCAGGGTGGATATTCAATAAACTATCTCCGCTTGACTGAGATTGGTGTCTGAGTGGTCAGTGGGGTGACTCCTGAACCCCAACAATCTCCATGACACTGACTTAAACAATCAGTCCTACACGGACTTACAATCAATCAGTCCTTCAGGTACACTTTCGGAATGGGATGTCTAGGTCCTGCAGCAGTTCTGTTTTCTCAGCTTTTTTTTTTTTTTTTTCTCTCTCTATAGCCCTGGCTGTCCTGGAACTCACTGTGTAGACCAGGCTGGCCTCGAACTCAGAAATCCGCCTGCCTCTGCTGGGATTACAGGCATGTGCCACCATGCCCGGCCTTTTTTTTTTCCCCAGCTTTTGAGATACCAACACATTGATTTTCTTGGTTCCATCAGTTTGACTCCTACCACAATTGCCCCATGGTCTCACCAGCATTTGTGGTCATTTGTCTGCTTGATACTAACTATTCCAACTGGTGTGAGATGGCATCTCAAAGCAGTTTTTTGGTTTTTTTTCTTTGTTTGTTGTTTTTGTTTTTCGTTTTTCTCTTTCTTTCTTCCTTCCTTCCTTTCTTTCTTTGTTTTTTTTTTTTTTTCCCCCCCGAGACAGGGTTTCTCTGTGTAGTCCTGGCTGTCCTGGAACTCACTCTGTAGACCAGGCTGGCCTCGAACTCAGAAATCCGCTTGCCAATGCCTCCCAGAGTGCTGGGATTACAGGCATGCACCACTGAAAGGATAAGGTTATAAGCTAGGAATCCTCCGTACCTGAGTCTAGGGTGACCCCAAAGGAGCAGAGGTTCAGTCCACACCTTGTTGGCCTGGAAGTGTGCACATATCCCACCCACCTCCGGGGTCCGACCACGAACCTCTGGGAGTGTCCCTGGCGCCTTTTCCTGTCTCTCTCCACGGAGTGGCTGTGGCAGGGACGGGCACGGCTGGGGGCTGGCGGAGTCTCCTCGGGGAGCTGCGGGGCTCCTGCCTGGGGGGCACTTGGGTCCCCAACGCCAGTGGGGGAGGGTGGGCATGACCCTGTGTGTGGTGGCCAAGTAAGCGGAAATGACTTAACTAGTTCTTCCGGCCTCTGTAAGAGGCTGATAGGTTCTCAGAGAGCGCGGGTTCGGATGGTTTGAACTGATTGGCTTAGAAGCTTGTGGTAGGCGGGTTCTGTTATAAGTCTATAAAAGGCCAATCCAAGCCAGCCCATGGGGTGGGGTGGGGGCTCACTTATTTTACCGTGTATGGTAGGACTGTGGCACCCCCTCCCCCCCAGCTCTAGAAGTTAAAATTCCTCTTGCAAATTGCATCAGGTCTGTCTCTCGTGAGTGTTTGGGGTGCTGGTTTCCGAGGCATGGGGTGCTGGGGTACCCCCGTTTTTCTTTTGGATCTTACACCACCACAGCCCAGCTTCAAAGCAGTTTTTGTTGTTGTTGTTGTTGTTGGTTTTTTTTTGTTTGTTTGTTTTTTGTTTTTTGAGACAGGGTTTCTCTGTGTAGCCCTGGCTGTCCTGGAACTCACTTTGTAGACCAGGTTGGCCTCGAACTTAGAAATCTGCCTGCCTCTGCCTCCCAAGTGCTGTGATTAAAGGCGTGTGCCACCTGCTAGGCAAATAAGTCTCTCTCTCTCTCTCTCTCTCTCTCTCTCTCTATCTATCTATCTATCTATCTCTTTCTCTCTCTCTTTCGAGACAGGGTCTCTCTGTGTAGTCCTGGCTGTCCTGGAACTCACTCTGTAGACCAGACTCTGCCTCTGCCTCCCAAGTGCTGGGATTACAGGCGTGTGCCACCACGCCCGGCATTTCAAAGCAGTTTTAATTTGCATTTTCCTCAAGAATAAGTATAGTCAAGGCTTTTCCAAATATTAATTGGCCACTGTCTTTCTTCTTGAGCAGGCCTTTTGCTGTTGCTCTCTTTCCTGTTTCTTTTGTGGAGTGAGTCAGGGTCTGACTCCATAGGCTAGAGTCACATGACCTTGAACTCACGTGGTTACTGCTGCATCAGTCTCTCAAATGCTTGGATCACATGTCCAGGGAGGGAGGGTGGTTAAGTATTAGGAGTGGAGGGTTGGAACTGGGGCTTGGGCCAGCTTGTTATTTTCTGGAACAAAGATAGCTTTGATGGGATACTTTTTTAAGAGATAATCATTATCCTGGTTCTTTTTTTTTTTTTTTTTTGAGACAGGGTTTCTCTGTATAGCCCTGGCTGTCCTGGAACTCACTCTGTAGACCAGGCTGGCCTCGAACTCAGAAATCCGCCTGCCTCTGCCTCCCAAGTGCTGGGATTACAGGCGTGCGCCACCATTGCCCGGCCACTATCCTGGTTCTTATAGGGATGGCTGCCCTGGCAGAGTTTTGCTCAAGAATTAGATACAAATATAAACTGGCTTTATTTATTTGGCTCTGATTCGAAAACCTCCAAACTGGGCATGCTGGTATATATGGTATTGTTGGACACCGTGGTATCTATAGTTGTAACTCAGGGCATATTTACTTTATGGAAGATTTAAGATTGCGAGCACTTTGCCTGTGCACCATGATTAAGACTCCAAATACAAGAAGGACTGATAACAACCTTCAGTTACTCCTACTGAAACTAGAGAACAGGGTAGAGACAAAGTCACCACCATCTGGCAAAAAGGCTGCAAAATTGACCTACACAAAAAACAAATTGGCAGGGACAAGACCGAAAAGTCTCAGAACCCTCCTCTCTGCTGAGGCCACTAAATCCAGTATATATGGGCCTGCAGCTGCCAGGCAGTTTGAAGGTGACTGTGGTTCATTATAATATGATAATTCACACCTCCAGGAGGGGATTTCATTTGCTAATAGACATAGGATGTATGAAGTGCCCCTAGAGCAGCATGGGGCTAGAGAGGTGGCTTGGACAAAACCCTGTCTGTTCCTCCAGAGCTCTCCCCACCCCACCCCCCAGTTAAATTTCTAGTACTCACATGGCAGCTCACCACTGTCTGTCATTCCAGTTCCAGGGGATCTGACACTTTCACACAAACATACATGCAGGCAGAACTCTAATGTACACAATAACAAATTACCTATACATAACACACACACACACACACACACACACACACACACACACCCTTTATCAATCAAATAGGCAAAAAAACTAGTGCTGTGGAAATATCCCTCATGTGACCCAAACTCCAGACTCTTATTAGATTTCACTTTGTTGTTGTTGTTGTTGTTGTTGTTTTCGAGACAGGGTTTCTCTGTGTAGTCCTGGTTGTTCTGGAACTCACTCTGTAGACCAGGCTGGCCTCGAACTCAGAAATCTGCCTGCCTCTGCCTCCCAAGTGCTGGGATTAAAGGCGTGTGCCACCACTGCCCTGCTTAGATTGTACCTTTTGAGTGACTGAATCCATCCCTTGGGAATTTGTCTCATCTAATAAGCCATCCTTGCTTTTGCTGTGTGCGTGTTTCTGCTCAATTCTGTGTTCTAGGATACAGAATCCAGACTGCCTCCACTTCAGAGCTGCCCTCTGAGTTCTGACATCTGCTAACTCAGTGACAAGGGACGGCATTTCAGCCAAGGAACTGTGCTGTTCCTCCTTGTCTTTGCTGTTCGTTCATTCACTTTTGACAATTTGTGCAGAAAAGATTGATTGTTAAGGTAGAGAGGAATCAACCCCCCAAAACAAAACAAACAAACAAACAAACAAACAAACAAAAACCTAAGTCCCTACCCTTGAAAGTGTTAAGCCTGGAAATCACAAGAAGAAAAAAACAAATGTATGATTATCCAATTAAAGTAAGTTGTATTAAATACTGGCCAGGAAGATAAACACTGGCCAGCTCCATATAGGAAATTCCCAGAAAAAAGGTGCTGAATCATGTTAATCAGGTGCTCATAAAGGCAGAACCCACAGGCTACGATACTTTCCACTGTCACCCAATCAGGGGCAAGCATATGTCCTGATGCTGTACTCTCTCCCCTATAAGTGATTAAGCACATCTTGTGCACTTGGGGCAACCAACCTTGTTTACGGAAGTGAAATTCATAAGTTGATATCCTAGCCCCCAGCATTCTAGGAAGTTATCTGTTCTTGGGCGTATAGTTTAACTTTGACCCTTACTGCAAGGTGGGGACCAGGCAATACGACAACAGAGAAATCAAAGTAACTAGTGAACACAAAGTTGACTTTTTTTTTAACTTTCCTTGTATTATGTTGTGTTTTTTTTTTAACTTTTTTTTTTTAATGTATTCACTATTGCTCTCTTCAGACACACCAGAAGAGGGCATTGGATCCCATTACAGATGGTTGTGAGCCACCATGTGGTTGCTGGGAATTGAACTCAGGACCTCTGGAAGAGCAGTCAGTGCTCTTAACCTCTGAGTCATCTCACCAGCCCCAAAGTTGACTTTTTAATTTAAGTTAATATAAGTTAACTTTTTTTTTAAGATTTATTTATTTATTTTATGTATATGAGTACACAGTTGCTGTCTTCAGAAGACACCACCAGAAGAGGGCATCAGATCACATTGCAGATGGCTGTGAGCCACCATGTGGTTGCTGGGAATTGAACTCAGGACCTTTGCAAGAGTAGTCAGGGCTCTTAACCGCTGAGCCATCTCTCCAGCCCATGTCCTTATTTATTATTATTTTTTTTGTATGGCATTATAGAATTTAGAGTCCTAGACACATTAGACAAACCTTTGCCACAGAAATCTGCAGCCTGGATAGCCGTTCTGTGTGAGTGTGAAGGCCAAGGAACTTCATCACAATTCCACTGGCTACTCCCTTGTTTGTGAACTATGTCTCTTTTCTCTCTAGTTTTCATTCTTTGATTTCTCTAAAGACCAAAACCAGGCCTGCAGGCAGGAAGGATGTGCTCTGACTTAGCTTTTGCGGTGCGGTGCGATGTGGTTTGGTGCGGTTTGATGCGGGGAGCTGGGCATGTACCTCAGTGGCTCCCTGCCCTTCAAGTTAAGTCTCACATCTTAGCTACTGTCTTACAGGAGCTTCAAAGATCAAAGATAATTTCAGATTCTTGTTCATTTCCAGCTCCTGAGCTAGTATACCAAGAGAAGGAATGGAAGGGACCAGGGTAACAGAAAGTGTGTCTGGGGAGGGATGGAAATCTCCCTAGTCCTGTATGTACTTTATTTATGTGCTTTGCCTAGATAAAGCAAAAATTTCCACAAGAATAATCTTGACTTGAAAATATGCCTGGTAAATCAGTCTTCTAAATGCTGAAGATAAGGAAAGAATATTTGCAATGCTATTTTGATGTTAAATTAATGCCCATCTAATTAATTCTGGGCACCACTGACAAGTCCCCCCCCCTTTGTGGGGGGAGGAAGTTTTCGCCCTTTTTTTTTTTTTTCTTTTTTACTAATCCTTATTTTCAGAAGATTCCTTTAGTTGGAAGGGTGAAGAAAATGTTCTTTGTCTCCTTTCTGTGAGGTTGAATCCCCACTTGAAATGCCTAAGGAAAAATTAGGTGCAGAGGAGGTAGGAAGAGAGGCAGGAATGAGGCAAAAAGGGCTTGGTTTTAACAGGCAGACTCAGACTCGTGAGAGCCTTTCCAGTCTAAGAGTTTCTGGAGGGTGGGGTGGGGTCACTCTGGGATTAATGATGAAGCCAACCTGTCACCTTTGAATGTGAAGAGCTTTTACTTGAGCCTCGGAAACAAAGAGGTTATTGTGCTTCCAAACCCGGAGTTCCAAACAGGGACAAGGGGAAGCAGGGAAAGGGGGCCAGGCAGGCTTGCCTACCTCGCAGTCTGAAGCCTTTGCAAAGCGATTGGTTCCCTACACGCCCAAACACAGCCGTTAGGCATTTCAAGGGCACCACAATTAACAGCGGTTTATTTTAAAGCCCTATAGGTAGTTCTTTGTTCTTTCATTCCCTAAATAGATATGAGAAGTTGGGGGGGGGGGAAGGGGGGACAGAGCCTTGGCCTGAAGTGCCAAGGGTCACAATTCTATGCAATCAAAGCAACTCTTTCTGCTGTAGCAAGGGACATTTGGGATCTAGAATCAGGAAGCTATGGCTAATGCCATCTGGAGAGAAGCTGAATTTAGTATTAGTTAAAACTTGTTCCTCAGGCTGCCCACCACAAATAAAACAAGCGGACATCATATCTGGTTCTTGAAGGAGTAAGGAGTGATGGCCTTGAGTCTTATTACAAAAAAAACGATATGTGCTTTGGGAAATCAGAGATTTCCCATGGAAACTGCAGATCAATGGGCAGTATGTCCCGGACATAATCTAAGCTCTATTTATTATTATCGTTATTATTTTTATCATTATTATTTTATTTTTGTGAGATTGTGTCTTACTTTGTAGCCCTAGCTGGCCTGGAATTTGTAGACCAGACTGGCTTCAAACTCACAGAGACACCACCTGCCTCCGCCTCGTGAGTGTTGTGATTAAAGGTGTGTGCCACCATTAGTGGCTTGGGGTGTTTTATCTTCCACCTCGTGGCTTCATTTGTGATAACTGCTGGAGTAAAAGGGAGAGACGGGCAGTTTCCCTGCACAGTAGACAGAGGGGCAGAGGAAACAGGTGGCTCACAGCCTTCGAGGTCCTGAGAGCTTTTATCTCCACGTTCCACAAGCATCCATCACTTTATGGCCACACTGCATAGTTCGGTTTGTAGAGTGCCTGCCCTGCTTGCCCAAAGCCCTGGATTAGGTCTCTGGCACGTCCCAAACCAGGCTAGGGCTGAATGAAGCACTTTCATCTTTTTAATCATCTCTAACCCAGTCCTCAGGGCGCAGGGCAGCTATCTTTGTGACTTCAAGGAAAACCTAGTCCTCACAAAACATTCCAGGCCTGGTAAGACAATGTCTCAATGTCTCAATGTCTCAATGATGATGATGATAAATAACTACTGAAAAATAAATCACGGGGCTGGAGAGGTTCAGAGCATTGGCTGCTCTTCCAGAGGAAGAGCATCAGTTTCCAGCATCCACGTGGCAGCTAACCATTTGTAACTCTTGACCCAAGTATATGACGCCCTCTTCTGGCCATTGTGGGTACTGTATGCATGTGGTACACAGATATGTATGCTGACAAAAACCCATATACATAAAATACATTAAAAAAGAAAAAGTTCAGCTGTCTTTAGGGACAAACTGCACATGGGTGTGCATTTTACATGGGAAAATCCCCTTAAAGCCAAAGTATGCTCATGTGCTATTTTTAATTTCCCCTGCTTTTGTAGAGGCAGGAGTATCAGAAGGTCAGGGTTATACTGAGTTCAAAGCCTGCCCAAGTCATAGGTATCCAATATAAACAATGTGCATGCATGTATGTATGTATAAATAAACTCAAAATCATTGCCTTGTACTTTATATGCTGTTGGTGAAACAGCAGTGCAGTGGTCCATGAGGACATCCAGCCTTTCCGTTAGGCAGGAGGGTAGATTCTGCAATACCGAGTAATCTGCTTCCTGAAATAGGGCAGAGGGTACAAGAGATCGGGTGGAGCAGCTTCTGAACTGAACTTCTGAGGAGGAGGACGAAGCCGAGCAGAGGGAGGACGGGAAGAATGGGGGGTGGGGGGACGCACAAACCTGTATCTGAACTAACCTCCTGTGACTCTCAAAACACCTCATACTGTGTTCCCAGCAGATCACTAGCTTTCATCAACCTTAGGGCTAAAGATGCCATCAGCTCTTATCCCAAACCTATAACGGCATTTCACCGGCTTTGCTGTGACTGGCTTTCCCCTGGCCCTCGCCAATGTCCTTGAGAAAAACTTTCATTTATGACTTTGTTTTCCCCCCGGGGAGAACACTGTATTTGTGGGAACCTGAATACGTGTTCTCAGGATATGATCACTCATATTTAGTCGCGAAATACATCCTCTCACTCTTCTCTTTGAGGCGAGAAGGTCCGCTTTTCTTGTAGGGCAAGCTCATGACCTCAAAAACAGGATGCAAAGAACAATGGGTGTCAAAGGCCTGCAGAATCAGCTTAAGAGGGGCTTAAAGGACGTCCCCACCCGCCAGCGGAAGGTCGGGTCCAAAGGAAACTCCAACCCAAAAGGCATTAAAATTTCGAAACATGAGCTCAACCCGAACTTTAGGACTCTAAAAACCAGACTTGACGGGCGTGATGGCGCACGCCCGTAATCCCAGCACTTGGGAGGCAGAGGCAGGCGGATTTCTGAGTTCGAGGCCAGCCTGGTCTACAGAGTGAGTTCCAGGACAACCAGGACTACACAGAGAAATGTGCAGGAAAGGTTTCCTTGAGCAAGCCGGAGAGCTGCACAGTTTGACAGTGGTAGGTTATCACCTTCCCAGCCACGGACTTCTACCAGGTTCTCAGTATCAGGCACAGATTCTATGCTGTGGAGAAGGCCTCGACTCCGATCAGGAAGCCATTGTTTGTTTCTCCTCTGGTGAAATGAGCCAATTCAAGCCAAATTAAGATATATAGAGGCAGATTTATTGGAAAGCTGCACTCTCGTAGGCAGGTTCACTGGTCCCAAGGAACGAAACAAGGGAAGATACCATGGAGAGGGAGAGACAGAGGGGAAGGGAGAGAGAAGGAGCAAGTACAGAGAAAATGCAGAGAGAGGAAGAGAGAGGGGAAACCTAAATGTCTGGATTATAGAAGGAAGAACTTCTGGAGGAGGGGAAGCCCAGCTCCTGGGCTCAAAAGTTCAGCATAGAGGGCAGGGTAAGCTAACTGAAAGGGTTAGCTCAGGAACTTTGGAAAGGTCATGGTACACTTGCCCCTCTCAGAAGGGAGAGGCTAAATTACTTTCCTCAGACCACAGGGAGGTTCCTGCAGCTAAGGGAGGCCTAGAGTTACTCCAAGGCCTTTGGCCACCTACCTCATTCCCTAACAACCAGTTAGTTTAAAGGTAACACTGTTCTGCTAATCACATTGGGCCTAATGGCGGCTGCTCTGAGGACTGCCCTGAGGACTAAAGCGGGCTGGGCATGGTCGTTCTCTCCCCATATGCAGGGCAACCCCAGCATGCTGGATTAAATAAAAATCCTCCTGCTTTTTGCATTGATTCCCATCTCTGCATGGGTCTCTCCGGTAAGTTAAGGCTTCCAGAGTCTTACACTAACCATGCTCTGTAACAGGTAGGGACTGAGGGATGCTGGATGAACTTGGGGACCAGGTCCACTTTGGTATGTAAATATGCACTTTGGCCCTTTTCCCCAGTCTGAAACACAACACTAAATGCATATTGTCTGGCAGGTCTGTATTACAGAATTTAGGATTCACCTTTGGGTGAATTAGTGTTCCCTAACACCCTTTTTGTACTGTGAAAGCTAGACAGTAGGAAGAAAGCTTTATTTAGTTTCTAATGTTATTTCTCAATATCCTACAACCAAAATTCATCATGTCATTAGCAATACGTTCTTAGCATCCAGTTCCAGTGAACAACCAAAAGCAATGTTGACAATCTGCAGGGTTAGCTTGTTTTCATTTTTATTTTTGATCCTCTTATGACTCCCAGATTGACAGGGATGCTGACACCTGGCACTGAAGTTTTCATTGGATAATCCACATTTCCTAGGGGAAGCATCGCCTACCCACGCAGGATACCTTGATCAGTACCTTCAATTGTTCTTTGTGTTAGATGCTTTTCTGTTGCTGTTATAAATCACTACAACCAAGGCAATTCATAGAAAAAAGAACGTATCTGGCCTTATGGTTTCAGAGGGCGATGAATCCATTATGGTGGTAGGCATGGCAGCAAGTAGTGTAATGGGAGGAAGAGGAAGCTTAGAGCTCACATCCTAAACCACAACCATGAAGCTGAGAGAGTGAACTTGAAGTTGTGCAGAGTATTTTCATCCTCAAAGCCTGCCCCCAGTGGTATATTTTCTTTAGCACAGCCATATGCATCCTATGCTACACCATGTCCATTGTATGCCATGAGGAAACCGGACAGAATTTATTATTCCCACCAAATAAGCAGAGTTGCTGATCGATCAGGACTACAAGAAAAGGACTTGGGAGCTTTGTTTCTTCTGGCAGCCTTGAGCAGTGTCTGAGACAGGGTTTATAAGTTTAAAACCTGCAAGCCTCTGAGCCAAGTTACAGTTATTTACTTGGGGATTATGAACTTTCCCCCAGAGTTCCATCATTGCCAATTGACATTGAAAGTAAGTGATTTTGCCCAACTAATCACATTCATTTGTTCCTTCTGTTGTTAGGAACAGGCATTATTGTAAGTCTCAAAGAGTCTTGCTCAGGAAGACCCCCCTCTCAAGAAAACATGGAGGCAGCAATCAATGCAAAAGGCAAGAGGTTTATTGAGCCTACATGCCTGGGGTTGCCTGTCCTACCAAGAGGAGATGACCCTGAAAGAACACTGTAAGCAGTTTTTTTTTTTTTGTTTGTTTGTTTGTTTGTTTGTTTTTTGTTTTTTGTTTTTTGTTTTTTGTTTTTTTTGATTTGGTTTTTTCAAGACAGAGTTTCTCTGTTGTAGCCCTGGCTGTCCTGGAACTCACTCTGTAGACCAGGCTGGCCTCGAACTCAGAAATCCATCTGACTCTGCCTCCCAAGTGCTGGGATTACAGGCATGCACCACCACTGCCCGGCCTGTAAGCAGTTTTTATACTCTTTAGGGGTGTTGGTCACATCAGCAGAAGTTATACTTTAAACCCATTAACATGTATGCTACCTTTATCTGGGACTTTCCATAGGGTCAGTACATTCTGAAAATTGTTTACCCAGGCTGGGTCCTCCCAGAGGGTCAGGTTGTTCCTGGAATGGGCCGTAGGGGCCATAAGATTATCATTATCTCTCATTATGTTTAGGGGAACTATTGTTGCTTAGAGAGGGAGTTGGTCAGCTTAGGTAAAATGGAGTCTGAACTCAGGATGGCAGTACTTAGGACAAGTTCCTTTCATCTGCTCCAGAAACACCTAAACCTCCCCAACGAGCACCACAAACTGGGTGGGTATAAAGCCTTCAAATGTATGAGACTGGGGAACAATTCTCATTACAATCACATGCATTTATTCTAAAAAAAAAAATCTTTTTATTTTTATTTCCTTTGTATGAGTATGTATACCCAGTGCCCTCACAGGTCAGAAGAGAGCATTGGGTCCCTTGGAACTGGAATTACAAATAGTTGTGAGCCACCAGGTTGGTACTTGAAGCTGAACTTAGGTTCTCTGCAAGAATAAGTGCTTTCGGTCTTGATCAATTTTTATTGTCAATTTGACTTAATCTAGATGAACACCTGGAAAGAAAGACCCTCCACTGAAGAATTTCCCAGATCATGTTGGCCTATGGCTACATCTTTGAGAAACTGTCTTGATGATTGTTATAGGGGGTTGAGCTCACGTTCAGAGGTACCATCCCTAGGCTCATGGTCCTGGGCTATATAAGGGGGCTAGCTGACCATGGGCCAGCAAAAGAGACAGCAAACTAACTCCTCATGGTCTCTGCTTCCGTTCCTTCTTCAGCTCCTACTCTGGCTTTCTGCAGTGATAACTTGTATTCACTAATAGTATTTATCACAACACGGTTCCAATAAGACATGTTCTTTGCAGATTTAGCTCTTTTGTCTTTTTTTATTTTAATTTTTTTAAAGTTTTTGAAAAGGGAAGCAGAGGGAAGTAAAAACACTTTATGATAAAATTAAAGATTTACATGGAAAATATTTCAGATAAACACGTTAAAATTGACAATTTTCATGGAAAATTAAGGAGTAAAGTGGTAGACATGTAAAACATTGCTAAATTAATTGAAATATGAGATAGAAACATTTTATGATAGAATTGAAGATTTATGTGGAAAATATTTCTGATAAAATTGTAGAAAAATATAGAAAAACATGTTAGAATTGAAAATTATCACGGAAAATTTTATATAGATATAATAATGGTAGGCATAAAAGTATTGCTAAGTTGAATACAAGTGGAATTATAAACATTTTCTGATAAACTTGATGATTTACATGATAACATTGTAGAAATATATAGAAAAACATGTTAAAATTAAAGATTATCATGAAAATTATATAGATAAAATGATAGGCATAAAGATAATTTTAAGTTGATTGAAGGTGGAATTATAAACATTTTCAGATAACATTGAAGATTTACATGGAAAATATTTCTGGTAAAATTCAAGAAATAAATAGACAAACACGTTAGAATTGACTATTTCTGCCGGGCGGTGGTGGTGCCTGTAATCCCAGTGCTTGGGAGGCAGGGGCAGGCGGATTTCTGAGTTTGAAGCCAGCCTGGTCTACAGAGTGAGTTCCAGGACAGCCAGGGCTACACAGAGAAACCCTGTCTCGAAAAAAACCAAAAAAAAAAAAAAATTGACTATTTCATGGAAAATTTTACATAAAGAATGGTTGATGTAAAAACTCTAAATTAATTGAAGGTGGAATTAGAAATATTTGTGATAAAAATCAAAAATTTACATTGAAAACATTTCTGATAAAATAGAGGAAGTATATAGAAAGACATTAAAATTGAAGATTATCATGAAAAGTAATGCAGATAAAATGGTAGACATAAAAGAAATTGCTGACGCTGGGCAGTGGTGGCGCACGCCTGTAATCCTAGCACTTGGGAGGCAGAGGCAGGCAGATTTCTGAGTTCGAGGCCAGCCTGGTCTACAGAGTGAGTTCCAGGACAGCCAGGGCTACACAGAGAAACCCTGTCTCGAAAAAACAAACAAACAAACAAACAAACAAACAAAAAAGAAATTGCTAAATTAATTAAAAGGGGAATTGCAAACATTTTCTGATAAAATTGAAGATTTACATGAGAAATATTTTGTTAGTCTATATCTTTTTATGGGGGAGTTGAGTCCATTGTTGTTAAGAGATATTAGGGAAGAGTGATTGTTGCTTCCTGTTATTTTTGATTTTTGTTTGTTTGTTTGTTTTTGTTTTTGTTTTTTTGTTTTTTTTTGTTTTTTTTGTTTTTTTTGAGACAGGGTTTCTCTGTGTAGCCCTGGCTGTCCTGGAACTCACTCTGTAGAGCAGGCTGGCCTCAAACTCAGAAATCCACATGCCTCTGCCTCCCAAGTGCTGGGATTAAAGGCGTGCACCACCTCTGCCCAGTCTATTTGACGTTATTTTTATGTTTGTGTGTGTATCTTCTTTTGGGTTTGTTTGAAGATTACTTTCTTGCTTTTTCTAGGGTGTAGTTTCCCTCCTTGTGTTGGCATTTTCCATCAATTATCCTTTGTAGGGCTGGATTTGTGGAAAGATATTATGTAAATTTGGTTTTATCATGGGATATCTTGGTTTCTCCATCTATGATGATTGAGAGTTTTGCTGGGTATAGTAACCTGGGCTGGCATTTGTGTTCTCTTAGGGTCTGTATGAGGTCTGCCCAGGAACTTCTAGCTTTCATCATTTCTGGTGAGTAGTCTGGTGTGATTCTGATAGGTCTGCTTTTATAAGTTACTTGCCCTTTTTCCCTTACTGCTTTTAATAGTCTTTCTTTGTTAGTGAATTTGGTGTTTTGATTATTATGTGCCAGGAAGATTTTGTTCTGTGAAAGGATGAGAATTACAGCCTAAAAATCACCCGTGCCTAACTCTTAAATGACCCCAAAAGGTCAGAGGTTTGGCCCCCTCTTTGTTGGAAGCTGGGTGGGGGGGGTGTCACATTCCTTGAGCCCGCCCAGGAGTTCCTCTACCCGTGCGTGGTGTACAGCTGTGAACCCCAGAGCCTCTGGAATAAAAATCCTCTTGCTGTTGCATCAAGACCGTTTCTCGTGAGTGATTTGGGTGTCACCTTTCGAGGCGTGGGGTGCTGGGGCACCCTCATTTTTTTCAAGTCTTACATTCTGCTCCACTCTGTTTGGAATTCTGAAGGCTTCTTGTATGTTCATGGGCATCTCTTTCTCTAGGATAGGGAAGTTTTCTTCTACAATTTTGTTGAAGATTTTTACTGGACCTTTAAGATGTAAATCCTTGCTCTCCTCTATACCTATAATCCTTAGGTTTGGTCTTTTCATTGTGTCCTGGAGTTCCTGGATGTTTTGAGTTACTAGCTTTATGCATTTTGCATTTTATTTGACTTTTGACTCAATGTTTTCTATGGTATCTTCAGCACCTGAGGTTCTTTCTTCTATTTCTGGTATTCTGTTGTTGATGCTTGCATCTATGACTTCTGAATTCTTTCCAAGGTTCTCTATCTCCAGAGCTGCCTCACTTTTTGATTTCTTTATTGTTTCTACTTCCACTTTTAGATTCTGGATGGTTTTGTTCAGTTCCTTCACTTGATTGTTTGTGTTTTCCTATAATTCTTTAAGGGATTTTTGTGTTTCTTCTTTAAGGGCTTCTGCCCGTTGACTCATGATCTCCTGTATTTGTGTTTCCTCTTTAAGGGCTTTTACTGATATTCTCCCGTATTTCTTTAAGGAATTTATTTTTTTTGTTTGTTTTTTTTTGTTTTTGTTTTTGTTTTTGTTTTTTTGGTTTTTTTTGAGACAGGGTTTCTCTGTGTAGCCCTGGCTGTCCTGGAACTCACTCTGTAGACCAGGCTGGCCTCGAACTCAGAAATCCACCTGCCTCTGCCTCCCAAGTGCTGGGATTAAAGGTGTGTGCCACCACCGCCGGCTTATTTAAGTCTTTCTTGAAGTCCTCTATCAGCATCATGAGATACGATTTTAAATACAACTCTTGTTTTTCTGGTGTGTTGGGAGAACTGTGATGTTGCCATGTGGCCTTGGTTCTGTTGGTAGGGTTCTTGTGCTTGCCTTTTGCCATCTGGTGCTAGTTGGCATTGTTTCTGGCTGGAGTTTATTCCTCTTGTGGGCCTGTAAGCCTGTGTCCTTAACTCCTCTGAGCTCAAAAGTGAAAGCACTGCTGGGAGATATCTCTCTCCTGGCAGGCTATGCACAGAAGGCTGCAGAGTTTCCAGGCTTCCTGGTGCAAATGGTGGCCCGAAGACTTCTGTCCCAGCTGCTTCACTGATCTTAGGCCCTGTGTGCTCCTAGCTGATTCCCCTCCAGAGAGAAGGTGGTCTCTTGTCTTTTTCTGTTCAAATTTATTTTATTTTATTTTATTTTATTTTATTTTATTTTATTTTATTTTATTTTATTTTATTTTATTTTATTATTTTTGGTTTTTTCGAGACAGAGTTTCTCTGTATAGCCTTGGCTGTCCTGGAACTCTGTAGAGCAGGCTGGCCTCAAACTCAGAAATCCGCCTTCCTCTACCTCCCAAGTGCTGGGATTAAAGGCGTGTGCCATCACTGCCTGACTTTCTTTTCTTTTCTTTTTCTTTTCTTTTTTTTTATTATTTTAGTTTTTAAAGATTTATTTATTTTATTTATATGAGTACACTCTCGTTGTCTTTATACACACCAGAAGAAGGTATCAGAACCCATTGCAGATGGTTGTGAGCCACCACGTGGTTGCTGGGAATTGAACTTAGGACCTCTGGAAGAACAGTCAGTGCTCTTAACCTCTGAGTCATCTCACCAGCCCCCCATTCCCACCCCACCCCTGTTCACATTTTAAACAAAATATTTCATTTATTTACATTCTAGTGGTTGCCCCACCCCTCAGTGCCCCCTCCCATAGTTCCTCATCCCTTTCCTCCTCCCCTTGCCTCTGAGAGGGTGTTTCTCCCTCCTTCCACTATTTCTCTTCCATCCCTGGGGCCTCAAGTTTCTCAAGGATTAGGCACATCTTCTGCCATTGAGGCCAGATTAGACAGACCTCTGCTACATATGTAGCAGGGGCATCAGACCAGCCCATGCTCCTGGTTGTTAGCACAGTCTCTGGGAGCTCCCTGGGGTCTGGGTAAGTTGAGATTGCTGGTCTTTCTATAGGGTCACTCTCCTCCTCAGCTTCTTTAATCCTTCCCCTAATTCAGCCATAGGGGTCCCTGACTTCAGTCCAATGGTTGGGTATAAGTATCTGCTTTTGTCACAGCCAGCTGCTTGTTGGGCCTCTCAGAAGACAGCCATGCTGGGCTCCTGTCTGTAAGCACATCACAGCATAGTAGTGTCAGGCCTTGGTGTTCACCCACATCAGATGGATCCTGAGTTGGGCTGGTCATCGGACCTCCTTTCTTTCAGTCTCCTCCATTTGTCCCCATAGTTCTTTTAGACAAGAACAATTCTGAGTCAGGAATTTTGACTGTGGGCTAGTAACCCTGTCTTTCTATTTGAGGCCCTGGGTGAGTTCTCTTTCCCCTATGTTGGGCATTTTGGCCAAGTCAATCCCAATAAGTCCTGAGAGTTTCACTTTCCAGGTCTCTGGTATTTTCTAGAGGGTTCCCCCCAACCTGCTTATTTCCATTCATTCTCTTGGCCCTCAGGGCTACTCTCCTGTCCCCCTCCCTCCATATCTGATTCTATTTTCCTTTTCCCCTTCCCCTCCTCTCTCCAACCCAGGTCCCTCCCATGATTATTTCTTTCCCCCTTGTAAGTGGGATTGAACAGCCTGAGAAAGAAATTAGGGAACAATACCCATCACAATAGCTACAAGTAGTATAAAATATCTTTGTTTGTTTGTTTGTTTGTTTGTTTTTTCAAGACAAGGTTTCTCTGTGTAGCCCTGGCTGTCCTGGAACTCACTCTGTAGACCAGGCTGGCCTCAAACTCAAAAATCCTCCTGCCTCTGCCTCCCAAGTGCTGGGATTAAAGGGTGCACCACCACCGCCTGGCTAGTATAAAATATCTTGATGTAACTCTTACCAAGCAAGTGAAAATCTGTATGATAACAATCCCTGAAAAAAGAAATCAAAGAAGAGCTCAGAAGATAAAAAGATCTTCCATGCTCACGGGGTTGGGAGAATTAATATAGTGAAAATGAAAATGGCCATCTTACCAAAAGCAATCTACACATTCAATGCAATCCCCATCAGAATTCCAACACAATTCTTCACATACATGGAAAGATCAATTCTCAACTTCATATGGAAAAACAACAGCAAAAAACAGGATAGTCAGAACAATTCTGAACAGTGGAAGAGCTGCTGGGGGAATCACCATCCCTGACCTCACGCTGAACAGTGAGCAAGAGTGACAAAACGGCATGGTGTTGGTGCAGAGACGGGAGGAAGACCGCGGGACGCAGTCGGAGAGCCGCTCGGGGTTTATTTCCCGTGTCCTATTTTTACTGTACCTCTTTTGTGTTTAGATATCCTTAATTTCCATTTTTCTCTTTATTTTTTTGTGTGTGGTTGATTTGCCTGCATGTATGTCTGTGTACCTCATTTGTGCAGTGTTCACAGAAGCCAGAAGAGGGTGTTGGATCCCCTGGAACTGGAGTAACAAACTGTTGTGAGCCACTTGGAATCGAACCTAGATCCTCAGCAAGAACAATATGTGGTCTTAACCGCTGAGCCATCTCTCAGCTCCTGTTTTTTATGTTTTTTTGTTTGTTTGTTTGTTTTTGTTTTTGTTTTTTGAGACAGGGTTTCTCTGTGTAGCCCTGGCTGTCCTGGAACTCACTCTGTAGACCAGGCTGGCCTCAAACTCAGAAATCCACCTACCTCTGCCTCCCAAGTGCTGTGATTAAAGGCATGCGCCACTACCGCCTGGCTTATCTTTTTTTTTTTTTTTTTTTAAGAATTATTAACTTATTATATGTAAGTACACTATAGCTGTCTTCAGACACCCCAGAAGCAGGCATCATCAGATCTCATGGATGGTTGTGAGCCACCATGTGGTTGCTGGGATTTGAACTCAGGACCTTCGGAAGAGCAGTCAATGCTCGTAACTGCTGAGCCATCTCTCCAGCCCTGTTTTTATCTTTTAGAGTGTTGAGATATCCAAATTCTTGCTCTTGCATTTTAGTTAATTGTTTACCCTATAGTATTTTGGAAAATGACATTTCATGGGTGTTGTGGTGGTATCTGTAATGAGATCTGATGTCCTCTTCTGGTGTGTCTGAAGAGAGCAATGGTGTACTCATATACATAAAGTAAATAAGTAAATCTTTTAAAAACAAGTCAAAGTCCAGATTTTAATAAGGTTTACAAGACTTGGTTTTAGTTGTTGTGCACAGAGATTGAGTAACCATTGTTTCTGAAGAAAAAAAAAAAGCCAAAGTCATTTTCAGAGTAAGCTTGACATGAGTCTGGGCTTCTTGAAACCATATCTCTATGACTAGAAATCCCAATACTTGGGAAGCTAAGATGAGAGCATTGGGAATTCAAGCTCACCCTGGGTTACAGAGTCAGTTTGAGGCCAGCCTGGGCAACATAATACCATATCTCAACAATAAAGGCAACAACAGAAAGAATAAAGAATTTTTCCCTTGATGTTTATAAAAACCCATTTCTAAAATAGTAACAATTAAGTATCCCTTGGGCCACAGTAGGGAGAGTAGATATTGTGTTAAAAAGCCTGAAAAAAGGCTGGGCGTGGTGGCGCACGCCTGTAATCCCAGCACTTGGGAGGCAGAGGCAGGTGGATTTCTGAGTTCGAGGCCAGCCTGGTCTACAGAGTGAGTTCCAGGACAGCCAGGACTACACAGAGAAACCCTGTCTTGAAAAACCAAAACCAAAACAAAACAACAAACAACAAAAAACAAAAAACAAAAAACAACAACAACAAAAAAGAAAGCCTGAAAAGAACATCAACCTAACTAGACATCTCTACAGGCTTCTTGCAAAGTAGAACACTGCATTGTTACAGAGTAGTGTGCACATTTGGAGTGGTATATTGTGGTGTGGTATGGTATGGTATGCACTGTTACCAAATGACATGCATATGATATTAGAGGGTAATATAAGGTGTTGTGGAGTGGTCTTGTACTGTCTAGTTTTATGTCAACTTGTCACAATCTAGAGTCATTTTCAAAGAGGGCACCCTAACTAAAAAATTGGTGTGTAGACAGTCTGTAGCGCATTTCTTTAATTGATGATAGATGTGGGAGGACCCAGCACACTGTGGGTGGTACCACTCCTGGACAAGTGGTCTTGAGTTATATAAGTAGGCAGGCTTAGCAAGCCACAGAGAACAAGACAGTAAGCAGCATTTTCCCATGGCTTCTGCCTGAGTTCCTGCCTCCAGCTTCCTGCCCTGCTTGAGTTCCTGCCTTGACCCCTCTACATGATGGGCTACTAACTACAAAATCAGATAAACTCTTTCACCCCCAAGATGTTTTGAGCACAGTATTTTATTGTAGCAATGGAAACCCTTAGTTAGGCAGGCACAATTATTATGGAGAGATATGCTGTGTTGTGGAGTGGTATGTGAGGTCATGGAGTGAATGCAATGTTATGAAGTGGTCTGTAGTATGGGGTGGGGTGGTACATGGTGTGCTGGGGTAATATGAAGTGTTATGAAATGGCCTAGGGTGTTACAGGGTAGTATGTGGTGTTATGAAGAGGCATGTGTTATTATGAAGTGGTATACAATGTGGTGGGCTGGTATATGTCATTATGGTTTCATGGCAGTATGCAGTTATAGGTTGGTATGAAGTGTTATAGAATGTTATGGAGTACTATGGGGTGGTATGTGGTGTTATGGGGTGATATGTGGTGTTATGAGGCATATGGGGATTTATGGAATGCTATGGGGTGGCATGCTGTGTTATAGAGTATTATTGAGTGGTAATGAGGCATTACAGAGTGTTATAGCATATCATGAAGCTTTATGGGGCAGCATGTGGTTATATGGAGTGGCATGGAGGCCTATGGGTGTTGTGGAATGTTATGGGGGGTTACAGACCTGAACTTGATGTCCCAACCATTTCTGCTTCTTCACCCGTCTCCCAGCTGTATGTGGTCTCAGGAGGTATTCAAGGTTAAGGAGTGCTATGCTTGGGAGCTGGAGAGATGGCTCAGCAGTTAAGAGCACTGACTGCTCTTCCAGAGGTCCTGAGTTCAATTCCCAGCACCCACGTGGTGACTCACAACCATCCGATGCTGTTTCCTGGTGTGTCTGAAGACAGCAACTGTGTACTCACACATGAAATAAATCAATAAAAAAGGAGTGTTATGCTTTATTATGGAGTAGTATACTGTGTTTTAAGGTGTTATATGCTGTCATGAAGTAGTATGAAGTGTTCTGGGGGAGTATGTGATGTTTTGGAGTGTTGTAGAGGTAGCTTCTTTACTTAAATCTCATAAACAAAGTTCTGTACGTTTTAAGTTGCTTTCTCTTTCTTTTTGAGGCAGAACATTATTTTGTAAACTTAGTCTTGGACCTCATTACCCTTATTCTACTGAGTGCTGGGATTAGAGGTGTGAGGTATTAGAAGTGACTCTAAATTTTTCTTCTGTTGCCTTCCTAGAACTGAAGAGAATTAGGGTTAGGCTTTGGCTTAAGGAAATACTATAGCTAATTTGATATATTTAGACCTTTCTCCTTACAAGTAGTAAGGTTGGCCTGAGTGCTGGGATTACAGACTCTTTCCTATCTATTAATTTAATGTGAGAGTTTTCCTTTCATTGGAACACTTAGAAATCATGGTGAGTGCCCGATGTCTTTGTCCTTCCTTCCTTCCTTCCTTCCTTCCTTCCTTCCTTCCTTCCTTCCTTCCTCTCTCTTCTCCCTTCCTTCCTCCATCTTTCTTTCTTTCTTTCTTTCTTTCTTTCTTTCTTTCTTTCTTTCTTTCCTTCCTTCCTCCCTCCCTCCCTCCCTCCCTCCCTCCCTCCCTCCCTTCTTTCTTTCTTTCTTTCTGTTTTATTTTTCAAGAAAAGGTTTCACTCTGTAGGCCTGCTGGTCCTGGAACTTATTCTGTAGACCAGGCTGGCCTCAAACTCACAGAGATCCACCTGCCCATGTCTCCCTAGTGATGGGAGATTAAAATCATGAGCTACCACTATCTTATTTCAACATTGCTGTCTCAGGAAATAGGTAGACCCAAGGAATAGAGTGAAACAGGCATAATTTGCTTTTGCTAAAAGGCTCTGACTGCTTACTTGGGCCGGTGGTGAATTACCTTTGTCTTCCTTGTCTCCTTCGTCGTCTGAGGAACAATTCATTGCTTAAAGCCTGCAGTCCCATTGGACCCAGGAGGAGTGGACTTGTGCTTCATTCTTGGAGGAGGCAGTTACCCTCCCTCACACCCGGAGGTGGGCAGCCACCCACGAGGATAACAACTAACCTGAACCAAACTGAACAGTCAGAACTGGGAATTTAGGTTGGGGATGGGCATTTGCTTCTCGGTTCATTCATGAGTGGCATAGAGTTATCACTTTCTAAGAATCAGATTGGTCCCCTTAGAGGATGACAGTGACTAACAGATTGACAGTTGATGGGACCACTTTGTCCCTTCCACTGTTGAATCAGAGACAAGGATGGGAGTGACCATAATCACTGTCCCTAAACCTAAGTCTCACTTCAGTACCCTGAAGATGAGCTAGAGTTAGGGGTGATGCTGAAACTGGACTGCTAAAAATCTAAAAACTCCAGTGAAAGAATAACTGGCTTCTCTTTTGTCTTAGGGTTTCTATTCCTGCACAAAAATCATGACCCAAAAGCAAGTTGGGGAGGAAAGGGTTTATTGAGCTTACACTTCCACGTTGCTGTTCATCACTAAAGGAAGTCAGGACTGGAACTCAAGCAGGTCCAGGAAGCAGGAGCTGATGCAGAGGCCATGGAGGGATGTTTCTTACTGGCTTGCTTCCCCTGGCTTGCTCAGCCTGCTCTCTTATAGAACCCAAGACTACCAGACCAGGGATGGCACCACCCACAAGGAGCTCTCCCTGCTTGATCACTAATTGAGAAAATGCCGCACAGCTGGACCTCATGGAGGCATTTCCCCAACTGAAGCTCCTTTCTTTCTCTGTGATAACTCCTGCCTGTGTCAAGTTGACACACAAACCAGCCAGTACATCTTTCTTATGTGATTTTAATCTGTGGCAACTTGAAATTACTGTAACAAGGCTGGAGAGAGGGCACAGTGGTTAAGGGTACTTGCTGCTCTAGCAGATGAGAGGAGTTTGGTTACCAAACCCCATGGTGGGTGGCTCCCAAGAGTCTGTAATAGCATCAAGGGATACAGTACCCTTTGCTGGCCCCCTCAGGGACTGGTGTACACACAGCATCCACACACATACACACAAAAGAGTAAAACAATAAAACCTTTTATACCAGAAAGATCACTTATCAATGGTCTCCATGAACAATGTAATAACATGCTTCAGACACATGAAGTAAGTTCCAGTCATCGGAGATAATGCTGAGAGAATCCCTTGTATGCAGGATGTCATCAACTTGTAAGGCAAACAAATAAACAAGCATTCCCCCAAACTAACAGCACCTGCAGATTGCAGTAAAGCTATAGTGAAATAAAACGGAGTATATTGCTGTTACCATCCAGATTGTTCCATGTCTTCTGCCAAAGTGTTCTTGTCAGATCTGCTCTGACAGGACCAAACACTTCCCTACTCAATCAGCTTGTGAGTTTCTAAAAATCCTCCAGCTGTCTTCATCTGAGTATTCATACACTCACCCCTCATTCTCACATTAGTAAAAGGAATCAGGGCCGCATGTAGCCCAGGCTAGCCTAGAACTCACTATATATTGGAGGTTGACTTTGAATCCCTGATTCTCCTGCTTTCATTTCCCAAATGCCGGAATTGCAGCTATATGCCGCAGTAACGGGCTCCATTTTTAATCTGATTAAAGCAGCCAAAATGAGGAGTGGTTGGAGTGAGGTCTGACGAGGTAGCCCAGGCTGGCCTGGGACTCTACCTCCTGTCTCAATTTCCTGCATTCTGGGACCACAGAGGCCTGCATCACCATACTTGTCAATTTTAGCTTTGGCCATGATGGTCATAGCATACATTTCTGTTTCTGCTTCCTCAGTCCAGGTCATTAGAACTCCGTCTGTTTGTAATACAGGCCCTTCTGACGTTCCTTGGAGGAGGTGAGCTCTTCATCAGCTTTTGTCATTTTCTTTCTGTTCCTCAGGATCACAGGGTTGGAGGACGGGGGTGTTATTTGTACTGTCATATCCCAGTCAGTCACCGACGACAGATGTGACAGCACATCATCCTCACAATCTACCCCCATTAGCAGTGCATCTTGTACGCTTAGGGGCCATAAGGAAAAACAACAACATGAGATTAAATCCAGCAGGAGAAATGATGCAACCAAGAGGCCTTGTGAAAAACAGTATGTATGAGGTTGTTGGCACGGCACTCTGCCTTGTTTGGTGCTAAATTTCTATTTTTTTTTTTTTTTTTAAGTAAGGTCTCACTTCATAGCCTAGGCTATCTGGACCTTCACTGTGTAGCCCAGACTGACCCCCACCTCTCTGTGATCTTGTCTTGGACTGTTTTTTTTTTTTTTTTTTTTTTTTTAAGATTTATTTTATTTATATGGGTACACTGTAGCTGTCTTCAGACACACCAGAAGAGGGCATCGAATCCCATTACAGATGGTCGTGAGCCACCATGTGGTTGCTGGAAATTGAGCTCAGGACTTCTGGAAGAGCAGTCAGTGCTCTTTGTTTTTTTTGTTTTTTTGTTTTGTTTTCTTTTGTTTGTTTGTTTGTTTTTTTCGAGACAGGGTTTCTCTGTGTAGCCCTGGCTGTCCTGGAACTCACTCTGTAGACCAGGCTGGCCTTGAACTCAGAAATCTGCCTGCCTCTGCCTCCCAAGTGCTGGGATTACAGGCGTGCGCCACCACCACCCGGCTTTTTGTTTGTTTTTTTGTTAGTCAGTGGTCTTAAACACTGAGCCATCTCTCTAGCCCCTTGTCTTGGACTCTTAAGTCCTAGAATTTTAAACACGAGCCATGTTGGCAGAGACTTACCACAAGTAAAAGGGGTACTCTAAAATGATGATGAACATTAGGAACGAGGTACATAGCTTCTTGGTGTTATTATTATACGACTTGTGTGTGACATATGCTTTTTTTTTTTATAGGACCAGCAGTGTAGACAGCTTATTTACCCTAGTGTAACTGTAAACACATGTCCTGCAATAGGATGACTTACAAATAGGAATCTTTAGCTCCTGTATAATCTCATTGGAAGCTGGGTTGGTGGCTCATTTTTGTAATCCAGCCACCCAGGAGACTGAGGCAGGAGGATTTCCATGAGTTTGAGGTCAATATAGGTTATAGCGAGACTCTGGCTTAAGAAAAAACAAATCTAGAAACACAGGCAAGTATACGGCAGTTGTTGAATATATTGTTTTATGCCTCATTGTTTTACTACTCCGTTCCGTAGGCTAGACTCCTGACTGATGCCAACACTATAGGTTTTCAGAGAAACCCCATTTCATGATCTAATAGTGCATTATCTTCTAGATTAGTGTGTAGACATTTAACTTACATAAAAGATTAGAGTTCTTTGATTTTTTTTCAATTTCGATTTTATTTATTTATTTTTTTAAGATTTATTTTATGTATATGCTACCCCGTTGCTGTCTTCAGAAACAACAGAAGAGGGCGTCAGATCTCTTTACGGTTGGTTGTAAGCCACCGTGTGGTTGCTGGGACTTGAACTCAGGACCTCTGGAAGAGCAGTCAGTGCTCTTAACCGCTTAAGAGCCATCTCTCCAGCCCCTTCATTTATTTCTTATTTCATAGGTATAAGTATTTGGTCTGCATGTATGTATAACACCATGCCTGCTGTAGGCCAAAAGGAGGCTAGATTTCTTGGAACTGGAGTTAAGGGTGGTTGTGAGCTACATGTGGGTACTGAGAACCCACCCAACTTGGGGCCTCTTCCGGAGTAGCAAGTGTTCCTTACCACTGAGCTATCTTTCTAGCTCCTCCTCCCCCCGTCCTTCCTCCTTCCTCCTTCCTTCTCTCCTTCTCTTCCTCCTCTTTCTCTTTTCTTCCTCTTCTTCTCTTCTCCCTCCTCTTCTAGATTACATCCGGGCCAGGCTATCGCTCACTGTGTAGCACAGGTGGCCTTGAGGTCACGGCAGGACTTCCGCCTCAGCTTCTTGAGTGGAACGCCTGACTTTGATAGCAGAAGTTAGAGGTGGCTGGAGGAAAGCACCGGACCCTGAGGACGCTGCTGTGCACATCCTGCTTGCACACAGGGGCACAGAGTCATGCTTCTCGCCACCAAACATCATCTGTAGTGAGAAGCAGTCCGAGGGATGCCGTGGCTGCACCTGGCTGGAGGGCAAGGCCCCTGGGACTGCCTGATGTTCACTAAGGCTCACGGGTTAGAAGGCAGCAGATGTTTGGCCCATCAATCCTCCTCTGCCTCACCACTCACCAAAATGCTCTTTAAAAAAAAAAAAAAAGACATTTTAAAAAAAGATTTATTTACTTATTATGTGAGTACACTGTAACTGTCTTCAGACGCCAGAAGGGGGCATCAGATCTCTTTATGGATGGTTGTGAGCCACCCTGTAGTTGCTGGGATTTGAACTCAGGACCTTCGGAAGAGCAGTCAGTGCTCTTAACCACTGAGCCATCTCTCTAGCAAAAAAGACATTTTTAAAGTCAGCATTTCTTGTACCCTAGGCTAGCCTCAAATTTATATAATCTGGACTGACCTTAAACTGATCCTCTTGCTTTACCTTTTAAATTCAGTGCCAGGTTAGATTTACAGTTGTGAAGTGGTTTTTTTTTTTCCTTTTTTCTTTTCTTCTTTTCTTTTTTTCTGTCCCTGCAAATCCAGGCTGGCTCCCTTATTTCTCAGAACTCAGCAGCAGCAGCAGCAGCAGTAAGCCTTGCCTGGAGTAATGCAGGTGCTGCTTTAAGACAGCTGACATCTAGACTAAGAGCAGGGGATAGACAGCTGGGTGCCACACATGAGCGTGTGTGTGTCTGTATTTGTGTGTCAGTGTGTGCATGTGTGTGCATGTGTGTGTGTGTATGTGCCTGTGTTTATGTGAGTGTGTATGTGCCTGGGTTTGTGTGTCAGTGTGTGCATGTGTGCGCCTGTGTGTGTGTATGTGCCTGTGTTTGTGTGTGAGTGTGTATGTGCCTGGGTTTGTGTGTGAGAGTGTGTATGGCTGTGTTTGTGTGTGCCTGTGTGTGAGTGTGTATGTGAATGTGTTTGTGTGTGAATGTGTGTGTGTGTACATGTCTGCCGTTCACTGGAAAGACATTTCTGCACAAAGCTGTGGAACTTCACACAGGCTATCACATTAGAAATTTGCTCCGCCCTGTGAAAAGGACAATTCCTCTTTCTCTCCCTTTTCTGTAAAAATAACTGTGTTTTTCTGATCTCTGGCACATTTAGTTGTTAAGGTGGGATCATTAAAGGTGCAGAAACATACGTGAGATAAAATCTTCCTGGAATTAGAATTAGAATTTGGGGCCCCCTGCCACTTGCAGGTGTTGGCTAGGGTGATTCACGCCTTCTCTGCTGCTCTGACTCTAGGAGGGTGAAGAGAACGTGGTAGAAATTAGAACGAGTGGGCTGCTGATAGGATCTGCTGTTTTTGTTCTATAAAGAAAAACAAATCACTTTAAAGGCCGCTGTTGATGTCCAAAATTTTCTATGACTAGTAGTAAAGTTGTTGGCAAATTGCACTGTAACTTGAACAACTTTAAAAGCACATACTTTGATCTGGAGATATGTAAAAGAAATAGCCGCCTGTAGGCCAGTCAGGTATTAAAACAACTGCTACAACAACAACAACAAATTTGTTACCACCTGAGCTTTACAGCAGGAACTTTGTCAGTGGTGGTGCCCATCTTTGATCCAGAGGTGACTCTCTCCAGAGGCAGAGGCAGGTGGATATCTGTGAGCTCAAGATCAAAGTAATTTCCAAGCAGTCAGAGCTGCTTAAGGTAAGCCAGTCTCAAAACAAAAACAAAAGAGAAGCATGAAAAACCCGGGAAGCAAAATTTAAATACATATTTGAAAAAAAGGTCCTAACTGCTCAAGCTGGTATGTAATTTCTTTCTGATGCTCCTCTCTTCTCTGGAGTGCACCATTCAGGGAAGCCAAGGCGGGAATCTGGAGACGGGAGTGAAGCAGAGACCTTGGCGGAAGGCTCTGTTGCTTTACTTATACTTAGTTTTTTTTTTCCCTCCATGAAGAGACACCAAGACTATTGCAACTCTTATAAAGAAAACCTGGAGTTGGAGAGATGGCTCAGTGGTTAAGAGCACTGACTGCTCTTCCAGAGGTCCTGAGTTCAAATCCTAGCAACCACATGGTGGCTCACAACCATCTGTAATGAGATCTGACGCCCTCTTCTGGTGTTTGTGAAGACTGCTACAGTGTACTTGTATATGAAACAACAACAACAACAAAATCTTAAAAAATGTGCATGTACATTAAAAAAAAAAGGCACACAAGCAAGATATGGTGCCGGAGATAAAGCCAACCGCTCTACATCTTAGTCTGCGGCAGCAGGGAGTGAGAGAGATGGTGGCTCTGGCTTGAGCATTTGAAACCGCAAAGCGCCCACCTGCCCCAGTGACCCACTTCCTTCAACAAGACCATCCCTAAAAGCCATTCCCTGGGGACTAAGCATTTAAATCTATAAGCCTATGGGGGCTGTTTCTATTCAGATCACCATAGTAACTTCAATAAATATCTTGAAAATTAGACTTAAATTGATATAACTAATCTATGTTAAGCACCACTCAAGAATGATACATTTGTAAACTCTGAACCTTGTATTTATTTTTTTAATCATTCAGATTTGAGGGACTTTCAAACTTTTACATATGCAAGCCCTTTTAAAAAGTAGGTAAATCCTCTCTTTAATCCTACTCCTCTGAAAGCCTTGAAGGGTTTTACTGCTATAAGGTGGAAAAAGAAGGGTTTTTAAACAGGTAAATGAAGATTTTTGGATTAAATGCACTATTTTTGTTACAGGTTGATCCAGAGTCTTGGAATTTTCCTTCATTTTAATTCCAAATGACTTGTTGAGCCTGCAGGAAGGCTTCTTTTGAGTCTTTTCTTCTCCAACAGGAATGGGTTTAAAGCAGTCATTTCCTGTGGGGTGTGTGAGGGATGATTGCACTTCATTATTTTTGTGGTTGTTATCGTTAGGTGTTTTTGCTCGGGATCCAACCTAAAGCCTGGATGTGCTCGGTAACTGTCCATCCTCAGAGCCAAGGCTTGGCCTTCGGCTTCAAGTCCACACTGTTGTTTGTTAACTGTTTTAAGGGTTTTTGCTTATTACTGCTTTTTGTTTTTTTTTTGTTTGTTTGTTTGTTTTTTTTTCAGTTTTTGAGACAGGGTCTCTGTTGTAGCACAAGCTTGAGCGCAGACCCCCTCCTGCTATAGCCTCCTGGGTGCGAAGACAAAGTTCATGAACACTTTCACAACTCTAGAGCACGCCAGCTCTCGCAAGTGTACTTCTTGTTATTTTTGTTTGTACTTTATGTTATTTTTTATAGCCATGAGAATGAAATCTTCCTGACTTTAATAGTCATTTTCTCTTTGCTTGGGACTGAATTTGACAAGCGAGCTCTCTAGACACTGACCTGTATTCCCAGTCTCCTTTGTTGTCTTGAAGTGATTTTCTAAAAAAATATTTTGCTTTATGAAGGAGATCTTCCTAAAACCCCACTATGGCAAGCACCCAAGCGTTCTCACCATAAATTATGATTTTTGTTTTGTTTTGTTTTTGTTTGTTTTTTGGTTTTTTTCCAGACAGGGTTTCTCTGTGTAGCCCTGGCTGTCCTGGAACTCACTTTGTAGACCAGGCTGGCCTCGAACTCAGAAATCTGCCTGCCTCTACCTCCCAAGTGCTGGTGTAAGATCCGAAAGAAAAAAATGGGGCTACCCCAGTACCCCATGCCTCGGAAACCGGCACCCCGAAACACTCACAAGAGACAGACCTGATACAATTTGCAAGAGGATTTTAATTTCCAGAGCTGTGACCCCCCCCCCCCCACACACACACAGGGTAAAAGAAGTGAGCCCACGTGGGCTGGCTTGTATGGGCTTTTTATGGGCTTATAACAGAACCCGCCTACCACAAGCTTCTAAGTCTAAGCCAATCAGTTCAAACCATCTGAACCCGCGCTCTCTGAGAACCTATCAGCCTCTCACAGAGGCCGGAAGAACTAGTTAAGTCATTTCCACTTACATGGCCGCCACGCAGTGTCACGTCCACCCTCCCCCACTGGCAATGGGGGGACCTAAGCGCCTCCACAGGCAGGAGTTCCGCAGCCCCCCCCCCCACGGCGACTCCGCCAGCCCCCAGCCGTGCCCGTCCCTGCCACAGCCATTCCGCCGAGGGAGATGGGAAAAGGCACCAGGGACTCTCCCAGAGGTTCGTGGTCGGACTCTGCTCCTTTGGCGTCACCCTAGACTCAGGCACGGGGGATTCCTAGCTTACAACCTTATCCTTTCACTGGGATTAAAGGCGTGTGCCACCATTGCCCGGCCATAAGTTAGTTTTTAAGGTATGGTCTTATGAGTACACATTTTTAGTGCTGGGACCATGCCTGGCACCATAAGATGGTTTCCTCCCTTATGGTCTTTAAAGAGCAGATTGGCTATTCAGAAAGTTTGAAACCATCAGAAATCCGTATGTTTGCTTTTTTTTTTTTCTTTCAGTTTTGATAAGGAATTATGAGAAAGATTAGCCAAAAATATTTCTGGTAAGATCTGATATAGTTCTAAGTATTTTCTTTTCTTTTTTTCTTTTCTTTTCTTTTCTTTTCTTTTTTTTTCTTTTTTTGTTTTTTGTTTTTGGTTTTTTCGAGACAGGGTTTCTCTGTGTAGTCCTGGCTGTCTTGGAACTCACTCTGTAGACCAGGCTGACCTCGAACTCAGAAATCTGCATGCCTCTGCCTCCCAAGTGCTGGGATTACAGGCATGCGCCACCACCGCCCGGCTTTTTCTTTTCTTCTCTTCTCTTCTCTTCTCTTCTCTTCTCTTCTCTTCTCTTCTCTTCTCTTCTCTTCTCTCTCTTCTCTCTTCTCTTCTCTTCTCTTTTCTTTTCTTTCTTTTTCTTTTTTCTTTTTCTTTTTTTTTTTTTTGGCTTTCTTTTCAAGACAGAGTTTCTCTGTGTAGCCCTGGCTGTCCTGGAACTCACTCTGTAGACTAGGCTGGCCTCAAACTCAGAAATCCGCCTGACTCTGCCTCCCAGAGTGCTGGGATTACAGGTGTGCGCCACCACTGCCCGGCAGTTCTAAATATTTCTAAACTTTATAGCAAATGAATTTCCTATTCATTTACTTTATTTATATCCTTATGCATAGTAATAAAATACAAACTATAAATGGTAGATTATGAGCAAATTTTAATGCAGGGCATGATAAAGCTTACTTATAACTGCCTAGCCTTTGGCCAGCCTGGGTTATAAGACCTGTTCTCAAGAAAACAAACAAAAATTATGACAAAAACCCAGAATGTTTTATTACACTCACCACTAATGGATCACGAGGGATTGTTCAGCAGGTAAGGAAGGCACTTAGTGCCAGGACTGACAACCTGTCTTTGATCCCTGGGACTCACAGGATGGAAGGAGAGAACCAAGTAAATAAATGTTAAAAAATATTTTTAAGAGAGTAATTAAAAGCCGGGCGGCGGTGGCGCACGCCTGTAATCCCAGCACTCGGGAGGCAGAGGCAGGTGGATTTCTGAGTTCGAGGCCAGCCTGGTCTACAGAGTGAGTTCCAGGACAGCCAGAGCTACAAAGAGAAACCCTGTCTTGAAAAACAAAACAAAACAAAAAAATCTATTAATTATTTCTGTTCCATTTTCTTGTTCTTTTATTTATTCCAGGAAGGTACAGGGGAAAGACTATGCACTAAGGAGTAATGTGACTTTGTGTGAGGAAGGTTTTTTCTTTAAGAAATACCCTTACTGGGCTTGAGAGATGGCTCAGGGGTTAAGAGTACTAACTGCTCTGCCAGAGGTCCTGAGTTCAATTCCCAACAACCACATGCTGGCTCACAACCATCTGTAATGGGATTGATGCCCTCTTCTGGGGTGTCCGAAGACAGTCACAGTGTACTTATCTATATAAAACAAATAAATCTTAAAAGAGAAAAGTAAGAAAAGCCATGTCCTTGCATGTACTCTAAGCAAGCATCTGCAAAAATTTAAGATTAAGAGCGAGTAAAATGATTTAATCAGAAAAGCATGCCCAAGTCTGACTGGCGAATTTGTTTTAGAAAGCTTTATAAAGGGAGAAGGGGGGAAGGGATAGCAGGTAGCTGTCCTCTTATGTCTATATGTGTGCACTGTGGCACCTATGCCACCCCCCACACGCATACCACACACAAACACTCATATACACAATCATAGTAGATCGATAAAAAATTTAAAACATTTAACTAAGGTATCTTTTAGAAAATAGAAGGGTGTCCCGATATTTATAAACGGTTTATGGAACAAAGTGTAAACAATCTACCTCGAAGTAAAAAGGAAACAAGACAGCAGAGCACGGTCTGCAGTGCGCTTGCGCAGCACGTAAGAAGCCTGGTTCAGTTCTTAAGTAGACACACGTGGGTGGCACCTGCCTATGCTTTCACACTTCGGAGCTAGATGGAGGAGGATCAGAAGGTCAAGATCATCTTTGAGTACATTAACTTCAGGGTTAGTCAGCCTGCCTTAAAAGAA
Source organism: Apodemus agrarius (assembly GCA_964023405.1). Classification (NCBI taxonomy): domain Eukaryota; kingdom Metazoa; phylum Chordata; class Mammalia; order Rodentia; family Muridae; genus Apodemus; species Apodemus agrarius. The sequence continues at coordinate 91,259,094 of OZ030006.1, read as the reverse complement.
AAAAAGACAGCGAGGGCGAGAGTAGGAGGGAGAGACAGACATACAGACACACAGGGATGAGTGGGAGAGAGACAGAGAGGTAGAGAGACAGAGAGAAATAGAGACAGAGATACACACACACACACACACACACACACACACAGAGAGAGAGAGAGAGAGAGAGAGAGAGAGAGAGAGAGAGAGAGAGAGAGAGAGATATTAAGTGAGGTGGGTACGGGTACTCACCTACAACTCCTATCCCCTTGTCTTGGAGACATCAAGTAAGTTTAGGGTCATCCTTTGGAACATTGCAAGTCTGAGAGAGGCCTGGGTGACCGTGTTTCAGATAAACAAAACAAAACAAAACAAAACAAAACAAAACAAAACAAAGCAGAAAGTTACCAGATAATTTCCTATTTTGTATATTTTCTAACCAATAGAATATTGACTTTGGATGTATGCAATTTTATATATTTAGTGATAATTATTTTACCCACATTTTAAATAGCAGATCCTGAGTTAAGTCTGCATTTGAGATTAGCACACGCCTTAGCACCCGTCTTTCCTCTGAGCTCTGCTTTGGCTGACCACTGGATTTTTGGGTAAGAGTTTTAACTTACAGTGTTACTTGATGTCCACTAGAGGGACCAGACCACAAAGAGTACAGGTTTCTGTCACTCTCCGCATGGTGTAAAGCCCTTTCAGACAACAGGCTGAAGTTTACAGAGTATTCTCTAGGGTTTCCTAGTTCCAAAAGGCCCACTTTATCAACACATGTGAATACACCTGTGAAAACATTGAATACACAGTAGTATCACACGGACAATTTAGAGAAGAGCAAAAGCTGGTCTATAATCTGGCGGCCTGACAACCTCTCAGAGCATAGAATTGAGTAACTTCAGCATAAGCCAAGTCACATTCTCACATTGCTGAAACACTCATTAAACAAGAAGGCAAAGGTGACCTTCGAAATCCGGCCTTGTGTGGCAAGAGAATGTACGATGGATTGTGCAGAATATGAATATTGGTGACTAGCTTAAGTTCAATAAAGCCTCAAATTCACTTGAAGTATTTAAAATTATACGGTTTGATAATATTGTCTTTTAAAATAGAGTCAATGTATGCGTTAGGATTCTGAGTCACAAGTTTTCAGTATTTCTGTTTTTACTTGAAACCTGTTTTTCAAAAGAACTTTATGATCTGAAGCAACACATTTTATATACTTGTTTTTTTCCAACTTAAAAAGATTTTTCACTGTGGTGGCGCACGCCTGTAATCCCAGCACTTGGGAGGCAGAGGCAGGCGGATTTCTGAGTTCGAGGCCAGTCTGGTCTACAGAGTGAGTTCCAGGACAGCCAGGGCTACACAGAGAAACCCTGTCTCGAAAAAAAAAAAAAAAGATTTTTCACACTTTATGAAACAACAGTAGAAGCAAAACGGTTTTCTTTCACGTGACTACAATTTATGAATCTCACGTTGCACTATTTCTCTCAAAAAGCTCCATCAGATGAAGATAACTTCATAGAAGTAGAGATTCTATTTTTTCCCAAGAAAGATAGTTTTATTTCAGTGCCGACTTGCTTTTAAAAATCCATCTTAACACAGTGATGCTACGTGCTTTGTTTAAAATAACAAGGGCAGGACACATCTGCTCTCACATTGCCTTCCTCAGACCTGGGAAGACAGTACAGCATCTGACTGTCCACTAGATGCCACACTTCCTTTGCTGTGTGCAGTGGCGGGGCCGGCTTGCAGCCGCAGGGACTGCATGTGGTAACAGGATCCCACAGCGGCCCTTCGCCACGGCCGCCCCGCCCCATTCTGCGACGGTAGACCTACTCACCGCACACTGCAGAGTCAGGGCTTGCGAACGCTGAGATCCATGGGTGTGGGCCTAGGAAGCTGACATTTGCTGCCTTTGAATGCAGGCTTAAGTTAACGGAACTTATGTTCTTTAAAAAGCTAACGGTGCCCATCTTGGAAGGCCTTTCGTTTTCATGGCGAAAACTAAAAAGTATTTTGCTTTATTTCTTCGTTTAAGGTTTTAACATTTGGTGTTCTTTACTTAAACTTGTCTTGTTCCCTCACTTGAGAAGCAGAAAAGAAAGCCAAGTTTTAAAAAAAAATTCTAAGGAGATGTAATTTAAATTTTGACAGAACCGCACTGAGGGAAACTGACTCTCTAGATACACTGACAGTTTTTGAAGAGAGGACAGCTGTTTCCTGTTCTGAGGTATAGTCTTTTATAGTCAGACCTTAGCCTTGCTAGGCAGCTGAGGATGATCCTGAACTCCAGATCTTCCTGTCTCTACCTCCTAGGTTCTGGACTTGCAGCTATATCCCATCATGGCTGGGTTTATGTGGTGTTGTGGACAGAACCAAGGTATGCATGCTACACAACGCTCTACCAACCTAGCTACTCCCTAGTCCTGGCCCTGCATTTTCAGAAGTCGCTAAAACTGAAAAAACAGCCTTTCAGGCTTCCTTCCTTCCTTCCTTCCTTCCTTCCTTCCTTCCTTCCTTCCTTCCTTCCTTCCTTTTTTGCATATGTATGTGTGTGTTTGGTATGTGTATACATTTATGTATGCATGTTCTCCTATGTGTGGCTATCTATGCTGCATGCATGAGCAGCCAGACGTTGATGTGGAGTCATATTCTTGGTCACACACCACCTTCTATATAAAGCAAGGCCTCTCAATCAACTGGTCCAGCTAGCCAGATGCTGGGATCAGGGCATTTCCGTGGCTGAACCTCTCCGATAGCCTCCAGTATGCTAGGATTACAAGCAGACCCCCATATCCACAGAGCACCCGTGTGAGAGCTGGAGATCCAAACCCCAGTCCTCAAGTATTTGTCCAACAAGCCGTCCCAACCCATTGTTTTTCTTTTTGTGAGGGATGCAGCCCACAGTGGGCTTTAAACATACTACAGTATGGCCCTGGGGTGATCTTGAACTTCTGACCTTCCTACTTTCTGGGTGCTGAGATCCAGGAATGCCCTGCTGTGACCGGCTTTCTTTGGCATTGTTTAGTAGGCCAAATTCAATGGTGAGATTAGAAGTCAGTAAGTAAAGAAAAAGGCATTGCCTATTGCCTTCCCGTTCTGTGTAATCAGACAAGGCCAGCGGGACTTAACTTACAAGTTGTTTGTTGTACCTGAGAATTGTTAATTGTATCTTAAAGGGAATGCAAGTCATGGCTAGCGGTTGGTGGTATAGGCTCAAAGGCCTGCTTAGTCATGTGGTTATGTGGCATTTGTCATGTTTTCCTCGGGATTACCAGTTACCTAGACATGTTTTTTCTTAGGACAATTATAACATTCTTTTTTCCTACTTATGAAACATTTTAGGGACCTAATCTATTATCTACCTACATTATCTGCCTCTGTCTGTCTGTCTGTCTGTCTGTCTTATTTAGGGTTTTTCTGCTGTGAACAGATACCATGATCAAGGCAACTCTTATAAAGAACATCATTTAGTTGGGTCTGGCTTACAGGTTCAGAGGTTCAGTCCATTATCATCAAGGTGGGAACATGGCAGCATCAAGGCAGGCATGATGCAGGCAGAACTGAGAGTTCTATGTCTTTATCTGAAGGCTGCTAGTAGAATACTCACTTCCAGGCAGCTAGGACAAGGGTATTAAAGCCTACAGTGACACACCTACAACAACAAGGCCACACCTACTAACAGTGTCACTCCCTGGCCCAAGCATATACAAACCATCAGACTATCTATTTACACATCCATCCATCCATCCATCCATCCATCCATCCATGTGTGTATGTGTGTGCAGGTGCACATACATGTGTATAGGTGAGCATGTATATATATGTAACAAGGCCAGAACACAATTTTGTGTACCGCTTTTGTTGTTATTCCTGAGACAAGACATCTTACTGGGTTGTAACTCACCAAGTAAGCTAAGTTGGCTGGCCAGAGAGCCTCAGGGATCCATCTGTCTGCCCACTCAAGAGCATGCCATCACACCTAGATTTGAAAAACGTAGATTTTGAGAATCAAACCGAGGACATCATGCTTGCAAGGCAAGCACTTTACCAGCTGAGTCATATTCCCAGCCTTTCATACCTTTATTTATAAAATATATTTTGTTTTATTTATTTATTTTTGATTTTTCAAGACAGGGTTTCTTTGTGTAGCTCTGCCTGTCCTGGAATTCACTCTGCACATAAGGCTGTCCTCAAACTCACAGAGATCTGCTTGCCTCTGCCTCCTGAGTGCTGGGCCTAAAGGTGTGCATCACTGCCACCATCACAACCCTGGCTAAAGATTTATTTGTTATATATATACACACACACATACACACACACACACACACACACACACACACACACATATGAGTGATCTATCTGCATGTACTCCCACATGGCAGAAGAGAGTATCAGATCACATTACAGATGGTTGTGAGCCACCATGTGGTGGCTTTGGATTTAACTCAGGACCTCTGGAAGAGCAGCCAGTACTCTTAACCACTGAGTCCCTCATTCTTTTATTTTTATTTTTTAAAGATTTATTTATTTCTTGTACATGAATACACTGTAGCTGTCTTTAGACACACCAGAAGAGGGCGTCAGATCTCATTACGGATGGTTGTGAACCACCATGTGGTTGCTGGGATTTGAACTCAGGACCTTCGGAAGAGCAGTCAGTGCTCTTAACTGCTGAGCCATCTCTCCAATCTCTCCAGCCCCATTCTTTTATTTTTATTTAAAAAACTTTTTTTTTTTTGAGACAGGGTCTGACAATGTAGTCCTGACTAGCCTGTAACTCACCATATAGATCAAGCTAGCTTGGAACATCTTTTGTCTCTCCCTGAGTGCTGTGATTAAAGGCAAGCACCACTATGTCCAACCCAAGGCCCAAGATTTACTTCATAATTTTATTTATTTATTTATTTATTTATTTATTTATTTATTTATTTGTGTGTGTGTGTGTGTGTGTGTGTGTGTGTGTGTGTGTGTAAGGTGTCTGTGGAGTTTGGAAGAAGGCATCTGATCACCTGATCTGGATTTACTGGTGGGTATTACCCAGCCAAGTGGGGGCTGGAGTTAAATTTAGGTTTTCTTCCAGAGCAGCAAGTGTTTGTAACTGCCAAGTCATTTTTCTACTCTTTCTCTGTCTTTAAAGGTGAGATCTGTCTTTAAAGAGGAGATCTGTCTTTAAAGAGGAGATCTCACTTGAAAGTTCAAACCAATCTAGAAATCACTACATAGCACAAGCTAGAATTGAACTCATGTAAATCCTCTTGGTTCAGCTTCCTGAGTGGTGGAATCACAAGCATGTGGCCAATACACAGTTCACATACTCCGAGGAACAGTTTTCAGGTATGTTTCTTACTGTAATGAAATGAAAAATTCCTTCTCAAGCCTTGTTTTCTGTCTCCCCGTCTCCTCCATCTCTACATCTCTCTCTACAACTGACAAAATAGACTAAATTTGTTGATTACTTTTGAATAAAATATTTCTATATGGGAGCAAAATATTTAAAACATCACCAATCTAAATTGCTGTGACTGACCAGTCTAGATAACTTGTATATCTGCAGCAGGAACTGTCAAAATTTGTTACTAAAGCTTTCCTAATATGAAATATTGTTAAGGACTCTTGTCTGAGAAACAATCAGTTTCTGATAACTTTTTGAAGAAAAGTCAAAGACACAGATCAACTAGGTTGCAGACGAGGGAAGGTTTGCATCTGGATTCTGTTGAAAGTGAAATGGGTGTTGGGAGGAATGTTTTATGTCTTGGTGTGTACCATTATTATTAAGTTGTCAAAAATCGTAAAAAATACATTCAATCTTCCTAGAATTTAGAAGCAACAATAGAATGCTGTTCATTTGTCTATTTGTGTGTGTTGGTATGTATGTGTGTACATAAGTGTACATGCACAAGTGTGCACATGAGTTCACACATGTCCAAGGAGGCCAGAAGAGGGCATCAGATACCTGGAGATAGAGTTATAGAAAATAATGAGTTGCCTTACATGGACCCTGAGAACTGAACTTGGGCTCTCTGAGAGAACAGTATAAACTCTTCGCTGGTGACCCATCTCTCCAGTGCCATCAGTAGAATATTTAAATAAATAATGGACTCAAGTTGGACGTCAATAGTGTTACTTCTTTTTCTATAGCTTTGAATAAATTATAGAAGCTTTGAAAAAATTATAATTATCGCATTTATTGCCATTGTACTAGACTTACCGCCTCGTGCACATACCTTTGCTCAGGCCTTTGATAACAAAAGAAAGAACGTAAGCATTCATCAAGGTCTTTCTATCTTCCTTGGCGATGGAAAAGGGCATGGCTCTTGGTTGCTCAGATGACTTTCTGCGTTGCCTGGATTAGGGAATTACTTTGTCTGTCTTTTGTCTTCCCTGTTTACCCTGTCCTTGCTCCCACCAGGCAATAGAATCAGCAAAATACTACATGGGGACGAATACTCAAAGAGAAACTAGGTGTCTAGCAGTTCACACTTTGGTTTGACTCAAATTTACTTTTACTTTTTTTTTTAACGATTATTTTATTTATACGAGTACACTGTAGCTGTCTTCAGACACACCAGAAGAGCGCATCAGATTCCATTACAGATGGTTGTGAGCCACCATGTGGTTGTTGGGAATTGAACTCAGGACCTTTGGAAGAGCAGTTGGTGTTCTTAACCACTGAGCCATCTCTCCAGCCCCTACTTTTACTTTTTAACATCACCACTGGTCATCAGCTGAGAGCAAGAAGGCAACTTATCTCTTTTGCTCCCTAGGACAGTGACAAATTTATTTCAAGCAGTGTCTTGTTATGGAAAGCGATTTCCTTAGTTCTTTAAGAAATGTGTAGATGAATGTGGACACCATGTGACACACTTGCATTCCTTCTGTGGTCACCTCTTATTTGGTTTTGCTTGTGGTTATTTGTTGTTCTCCTGAGACAAGGTTTTGCTATGTAGTCCAGGCAGCCATGGAACTCATAGGTTGGCTTTGAACTCTTGATGAGCCTCCTGCCATAGCCTCCTGAGTCCTGGAATTACATACATGAGTTATCTCATTTTGTTAGAGAAAAACTATTTTACATTTTTATTGAACTATCAAAATTTCTTTCTTTTTAAATTTTTTAAAAAAATTCTTATTTATATGAGTACACTGTAGCCATCTTTAAACATACAAGAAGGGGTCAGCCGGGCGTGGTGGCGCACGCCTTTAATCCCAGCACTTGGGAGGCAGAGGCAGGTGGATTTCTGAGTTCGAGGCCAGCCTGGTTGGTCTACAGAGTGAGTTCCAGGACAGCCAGAGCTATACAGAGAAACCCTGTCTTGAAAAACCAAAAAAAAAAAAAAAAAAAAAAAAGAAGGGGTCATCCGATCCCATTACAGAGCCACCACCATGTGGTTGCTGTGAATTGAATTCAGGACCTCTGGAAGAACAGTCAGTGCTCTTAACCACTAAGCCATCGCTCCAGCCGCTAGAAATTTCTTAAGAAGACAAAGCTTTTTAGTCCTGAGAGTTGAAGAAAGAAAAATTTGGGGTTTGCTACGTATAATGAAATGATCTTTTATCAAAAGCTCTTTATCAAGATCATAAAACAAAGCTCTGAGGATTTAGTGACTTCACTGAGGTAGTACAGCACTGAAGAAAAATGTATGTATGAGTTCACAGGTTTAATTCCTAGTGCTACATTAATATTGTTTCTCAGTGAACAGAATTCAAGTATTGAATGCCTTTAAAATAATTTTTATAGATTTATTTATTATATGTAAGTACACTGTAGCTGTCTTCAGACATGTCAGATCTTATTATGGATGGTTATGAGTCACCATGTGGTTGCTGGGATTTGTACTCAGTACCTTAAGAAGAGCAGTTAGTGTTCTTAACTGCTGAGCCATCTCTCCAGTCCAAAATATTTTATTTATCCTTATGCATGTATGTAGATAATGTTGGTGGGCATACATCAAGCATGCAATAGAGAACATATCAAAGCACACCTATGGAGGTCAGAGGATAATTTTGCCGAGCATATTTTCTCTCTTCCACTTTAAGATGATTCTGGGGCTCAGACATAGGTGACCATATTTGTATCATTAGATGGCATGTGTCTCTATCCACTGGCTAAGCAATATGGCTGACCTTTGAATGTATTTTTATGCATCATTTCACCAAAAACTAAGTGAATAAAGCAATACAAAGACCATCATGCCAAATACAATCCCTGTCCGTTTCTCCCTGAGGTCTAAGCAAATACTAAGTGGAATAATCACATCTGGCACAGGCCAACCAGCCATATCCTTTTTTTTTTTTTTTTGTTTTTGTTTTTGTTTTTTTGAGACACGGTCTCTCTGTATAGCCTTGGCTGTCCTGGAACTCACTGTGTAGACCAGGTTGGCCTCGAACTCAGAAATCCGCCTGCCTCTGCCTCCCAAGTGCTGGGATTACAGGTGTGCGCCACCACTCCTGGCTACCCAGCCAGATCCTTTACTTGTTAAGGGCACTGCAGCCATATAAGGACTGGGTCTTGGACTGAAGTTGATTCTTTTCCTCTCCCTAACAGATCTGAATTTTGAACTTCTGACCCTCCAGAGTGTTGGTATCATGGACAAGACTTTGGGAGGTGATTATGTCATGATGCTGAAGCCCTTATACATCGATTGGAAGTTTCGTAAGAAGAGACACAATACTGGTCTCTGCATCCTCTCTCACGTGAGACTCAAATGAGAATGTGATATTTTTTAAGTTTCTTTTCTTTTCTTTTCTTTTCTTTTCTTTTCTTTTCTTTTTTCTTTTCTTTTCTTTTCTTTTCTTTCTTTTCTTTTTTCTCTTCTCTTCTCTTCTCTTCTCTTCTCTTCTCTTCTCTTCTCTTCTCTTCTCTTCTCTTCTCTTCTCTTTCTTTCTTTCTTTCTTTCTTTTTTTTTGAGACAGGGTTACTCTGTGTAAACCTGGCTGTCCTGGAACTAAATGTAGACCAGGCTGGCCTCGAACTCCGAAATCTGCCTGCCTCTGCCTCCCAAGTGCTGGGATTAAAGGTATGCGCCACCACTGCCCAGCGAGAATGTGATTTTCAAACCAGAAAACCAGAGTGAAGGTCTTCACCAGAACCCAGCTGTACACTGGTACCACAATCCGTGGAGAGTTTTCAGCTTACAGGCATTTCTGTGGTTTGAACTATACAATTTATGACATTTTATTATAGCAGCCAGAAGTAAGACCTTACTGGCATTACTCCCAAGGATGTCCTTTGGGTAGGATGTTAGTTAATTTTATTGCTGTGATAAAACACTAAGACAAAGGCAACTTATAGAAGATTGGGTTTATGATTCCAGAGGGATAAGAGTTCCTCAGGGAGGGGAGACGATGTGACAAGTGGCAGCCGGAGTGGCAGAAGCAGGAAGCGGAGAGTTCACACATTTAATTGCAATCCCAAAGCAAAGAGAACAATTTGGGAATGGCAAGAGGCACTTGTCCACCCTCAAAGCTCTGCAGGGTGATGCACAAACCTCCCCACACAGCAGCATCAGCCAGGGACCAAGCATTCAAATGTTCATGACTGTGGGGGACATTTCTCTTTCCGACCACTGTAGACAGAGTGGGTATATAGAAGAACATTGATTTTCAGACAGGCAATGTCCTTGAAGTAGATTGCAAAGTAGTTACAAATCTTTTTAAAACCAGGTGACACATGTTCCTTACACCCTTCTGTTAGAGAGAGGGGATCTACTACATCACTGAAGCTGGTCCATATAACTCACTTTATGCATGACTGGAAATAGACAATTGCTCTTTGGGAGTGGTTTCTCTCATTACTCTTCAAAACCGTACATTTACCATCATTAGAATTAAGCTGGGCAAGGCTAGCGGGGTGATCAGATTTGGGGTCCAGGTGCTTTGTTGCTTAGCAGAAGTCCATCTGACCATAGAAACATGTGGGCTCAACTGCTTTTCAGTGAGCTTGCCCAGTACTCTCACTAGAGTTTCTAGATTCCACGAACTTCCTAACTCCATGGAAAACTGAGATGGCTGGTTATGTTAGACACACAGTTGAGTTCAATATAACACGTAGAGGAATCATCATGTAAACTCTGCCCAGATTTCTTTTCTTTCTATTTTCTTTTTTTGTTTTTTGTTTTGTTTTTTGTTTTTTGTTTTTTTTTTTTTGAGACAGGGTTTCTCTGTGTAGCCCTGGCTGTCTTGGAACTCACTTTGTAGTCCAGGCTGATCTCGAACTCAGAAATCCGCCTTCCTCTGCCTCCCAAGTGCTGGGATTAAAGGCATGCACCACCACTGTCCGGCTTCTGACCAGATTTCTCATGTATAAAATCATGGTTATCTTGTCTGTAAGTAACAGAGTTTTGACATAGTTTGTTACGCAGCAGGAGACCATGTGATACAGAAGTTAGGGAACTTAGTTCATTTATCTCATTTTGGAGATGAGGGTTGAAAATTTTAGAGGTTAAATGAACTACTCAACATTAACTGTCCAGTGAGTATTGTTTTTTTTTTTTTTTTTTTTTTTTGGTTTTTCGAGACAGGGTTTCTCTGTGTAGTCCTGGCTGTCCTGGAACTCACTTTGTAGACCAGGCTGGCCTCGAACTCAGAAATCCGCCTGCCTCTGCCTCCCAAGTGCTGGGATTACAGGCGTGTGCCACCACCGCCCGGCCCAGTGAGTATTGTTTGATGACAAAAATAAAAGTTAATATGACGAAATGTCAGGAGATATTGTCTGAAGGACAATATTTCAATTGTAGTATATAAAGACACCTACAGCTCATGAATGCTCTGTCATGCTTATAAGCATGGGAAGACTGTGCAACACAGCACATAACAGCAAGGTGGTTTCATCCAGAGGATGTAAGTTCAAATCCACCTTGACTGCCGTCTCCTCTGTGTAGCCATCTAATCGCTAGTTGCTTCCTCTGTATAGTGTGCAAGTTTGCACATGCCTCATTGGTACAATAAAAAAGAACCAATATGGGAGTGAAGTATTATGTATGGGGCCCAGCCTTTAGGAAAGTCTTCATGAGGGGTTGCCATTGATATTAAAAAACATACATGTTATAGATTTAGTTAGAATGCTCGAGCTAATGACGTTTTAATAACTATGGTTATTCACAAAAACGACAGTTCAGAGAAGTCAGAGATGGCTCTTCTCCAACTTCTAGTACTGACTTTGAATCTGAGAGCCCACGTCTATTTTACCACATCTTTTCTAATTTTTTTAAAAAAAATGTAGTGGACACTTGTAGCCACAATATCTAGAAACTATTGTTAGCTACTAATTTCACTTTTTAAAAAAGATTTATTTATTATATGTGAACACACTGTAGCTGTTGTCAGACACTCCAGGAGAGGGCACCAGATCTCATTACGGATGGTTGTGAGCCACCTTGTGGTTACTGGGATTTGAACTCAGGACCTTCAGAAGAGCAGTCAGTGCTCTTAACCACTGAGCCATCTTTCCAGCCCAACTAATTTCATTTTTTAACAACTTTTATTCTTCTCAAGACACATCTCCTGTAGCTGGGGCTGGCTTCGAAATCTTCTTGATCCTTCACCTGCCAAGTCCTGGAGTTACAGGTGTTGGTATACAAATGAGTAATCTTAAACATAGACTATAGCGAAAAGCTTTCATTTTTGTTTATAGCTATTTTACTTATCACTATACATATCATATGGGTCTCAGCTCACTGTCAAGGGCTTCAACAAGAAAATAACAAAACCAGCTTTCAAACTGTTTCAAAGAAGAAAGGTGGCATAGAAGTCCAAAGATACTAAAATATTCTGACTGCTCCTTTGGCCACAATAGAAAGCTAGCTGGTACAGTTAAGAAGCGGAAAGCTATTCAGGTAACTGAGAAAAGAAAAAGCCAGCAGCTGTAACCCCCCAGCTGCAGACGGAAGAAAGAGACGCTGCAGAGGAGGCATCTCCAGCTTCTCCGTACTGTAGTTTTTGTGAATGACCATTGTCATGTCTCTGGTATGGGACCACATCAAGAAGAAAGGGAGGGATCATCACCGTGACCACACCGCAAGCCTCAGGAAAGCCATTGTCTGTTTCTCGTTGGAGGCACATTGTTCAATGTTTCACCGAGGAAAATATCCCTTGGCATTTCAGGGGCCGGGCTGCATCTCTGAAGCTGACTGTGCTTACAGTTGTCTGAGTATGAATCACATGGTTATCAGCTCAACTCTCAAAAGATAGCACCTCCCTGGACATCTGCTTTAAGTGATTAGCATGTAGAATCTGTGCATAGAAGTTTCTTAAAGTGAAAAATTATGATGTATGCATTTAATATTAGCAAATCTCAGATTGTGGAAAAAGACACTGTTTAGAAAATGTAGACAGGATTTCATTTCAGATCTCTCAAATAACCTCTTCCCCTAACCCCAACAGATATCTTTGTGATGCCCTGGATAGCCTCAGATATCCTACATAGCCGAGGATGACAATGAACTTCTGACTCTTCCTCCAATACCTCAGGACTGCTAGATTTACAGCTGTGTACCACTGTGCTTGGTCTCTGCAGAGTTGGGGACAGAAGCCAGAGTTTTGTGCATACTAGGCAAACACTCCACAAACTGACTTGTATCTTCAGCCTACGAGTCAAATTAAATTTTGTTAGAAGATCATGGAAAACTTTGAATGAAAATTAACTTCTTTCAAATCTAGTTAATATATTTATATTTAACTAAAATATGTTATCTCTTGGTATGTAAGTGTTTTGATTGTATGTCTGTGTACCGTTTATTTGCCTGGTGCTCACAGAGACCAGTAGAGGGCATCAGATCGCCTGAAACTGGGGTTACAAAAGGTTGTGAGCTGTCATGGAACACTGGGGAAAGGACCCCAGCTTCTCTGGGGGAGTAGCAGTCCCATTCGCTGCTGAGCCTTCCCTTGAGCCCAGTATATATATTGGATAGGACTTTTCATGTCCGGCTGACTTAGATCTTGCTATGATTCCTAGACAAGCCTTAAACTCACTTTAAGTTTTCTGATTTATCCTCCCAAGAGCTGGATTTGCAGGCATGAGTCACTGTGACAAACTCCCTCTGTCTCTTCCTTTTTCTCTTTCTGTCTTTGTCTCTCTGTCTCTGTCTGTCTGTTTTTCTCTCTCTGTGTAATTACTCCAATATGATAAAAATAAACAAAGACATTCATGTACACTTCCCTGCCCTCCCAAAGTGACCATAAAGGAGAATTGTTTTACCATAATACTTGTAATACAAATGACTTCCTTGGTGTTTTCAAGCTGCCGGAGTGTGCAGTGTAGAGTGGAAATTTGTACATCTATGAGGCAGGTATAAGAAACAATAGCTTCTCATAAGAGCTCTTTCAGAGAGGGGTCATCTACCCTGGATGAGAGAGCCCAGAATGGGGTGGCAATTCAAATTCAGTTGCCCAGTGAGTCTCCTGAGACTTCAGACGGGCAGCAGCTTCTGACCGTGGGTGCTGAGTTACAGACTTAAGCCTACAGTTAACACAGCTGGATTTGAGTCCCTTTCATATCCCATACTCCAGCAAGGGACATTCAAGTGACAAGGCTTTCAGTGACTAACTGAACTTCTACCAGTTCTCTGAGTTGTTCCAAAACCACAAATTACTTCCATGGTGGGGAAGGCATAGCAGCAGCCTTACCTTCAATTCTCATGGCCTTTTAAGAGGAACTAGTTTTTGTAAAAATCAACAACAACCAAACGAAAACCAAAAACACACCCACAAAAAACTAGACAGTCTGATGATATCTAAGAACTTCAGCCCACGCAGCTGAAGAACAGCATGTTTTCTGTATGAGATAATGAACAAAGGGAAATTTTTAGAAGTTTTAAGCTTTTACAGTCTTGTTTAACACACACACACACACACACACACTCTCACATTATATTTAACTAGATTACAAGTAATTATGAGTTTAAACATATAAGAGAGTTGGTTTCAGTAAAGCCCAGCAGAGAGTGAATGTCACTTAGTTACCACAAGCTTAGTTGTTACTGAAAACCTTTATTAATTAGAAAGTATCACCAGAGATGCTATGCACCATGGAGAAGCAGAATTCAGCATTCAGCTACAGTCTCTTTTTAAAGGGAATAGAATAACAAGATTTTGTCTTTAAGTTTCTTCAGTAGTTTATACTAAAAGTCTTTTAACATCAAATTGATTTTTTTATATTGATTTTTTTTAAACAGACAAGAAAGAAATCTGGTTCACAGTCTGAATTATGCTGAAATAAAGAAGTAATTTAAACACATTCTTTTTTGTTTGTTTGTTTTAACAAAGCCTGATTAGTGGCTGGTTTAACTTTTGCTCCTGAAGTGCATGTGTGCATTTTATGTATTGATGACTCTTTTAATCTTGTAAGGACCACATCCAGCAATGAATCACATTCTTCGAGTGAATAATTCAGTCCTGACGCCAACCTCAGAGGGGGAATATTGTGGTCATGCTGTCTGAACAGTGTGGTAGCTATGGCTACCTATATAATTCTTCCCAATGGAAAAAAAAAAGTGACAATGACATTAAATTTAATCAGGTTTCCCTTTTCTGAGGTTCCCACTGGGATGAGCCACTAGTGTCCTGCCTTAAATATTCAAAGGCCTTCCTGAGTAGTTTGCATGTGTTCATGTACTGGGACAATGTCCTGCTACTGCAGAACAATAGATCTGTCACATAGTGCCCTTGCAACTGGGTGCCAGGCTAGCTAGCACTGCTGAACACAAGGTTTAAGGGCTGGGCTTTAATCCAGGGAGCATCTTAACTCTCAACAAACATCAGTAAGGAAATGTACACAGGCACTTAGTGTGCTGGGGAGAAGAGCTCTGGTGGCTGAGCGAGCTGCCCAGATTTGCAGCCTCACTTCACAGAGCGCCTGTTATTGAAGCCCTCATGGCTGAAAAAAATCACGGAAAAACAAACTAGGCGAATATTTAGGAACATAACTCACATCTATGACCCTGCACTTCTGCAGAACACCGCAGAAAGTAGAGATCACTTTCCTTTAAATTATAACCAGAATTATAGATTTCGTATAAAATATAAAAATATTTTATAGCCATTGTCTGTGTGTAGGGGGATTATAAGCTGAATGCTAATTTTTTAAAGGATGAAAACCACCAAGACATCCTTACTGCAGTCTCCCACGTGAATGTCCACACTGGGTATGTGACACTCATCTAAAGATCCCTGATGCTCATAACTTTGGTACTTGGAAAAACAAAAGAAAGGAATATGCAAATTGAGTTCTATCTCTTCTTTTTTTACCCCCAGAAGCATAAAACCAATCAACCATTAGAAACAAAAACCAGTAAACACAATTTTATATTTCTAGGAAAGAATTAAGAATTAAGTGTGCATGACACTTTCTGCTATACAGACAGAGTAAGCCCATCTTGGGCTATGTTTAATACTAAAACCTGGCCAGGAAAGTTTTGAATAATGTTAATATATTTGGGCATCATATTGTATAATTAAATGCAGTGTTTAAATGTTGTACAGTTATAATGTAATAAGATCCTTACATATTACTTTCTATAAATATGTATATAACAAAATATATAATGGAGGTAGAAATGGGATGTGTGGTAAATCAAATGTTTCTTTGTTTCTCATTATCTTTTTTGCTATCTTAGCTTGTATTGAAATCTGGCTCTATGTCTCAATCAATAGGCATGCTTAATTTCTACTAATATCAGTTTGAAGACACGGAGAGGTATTAGTTCATTGCAGATTCTCTTATAGAGTTATGTTTTAATTCACAAGATAGGTGCTTGAATATGGACAATTTGAAATTGTTTTTAATGTCAAGATCATAATCAAAGAAGTAAGCGTCCCATGGACGGATCAGAAAATCTTTTGCTAGTGACATCTCAGTGACCTCAGCGTCATGGAGGAGTTCAAGGTCCACCAGAGACTTGCTCACAGTGGTCAACTGTTTTTGACTGACTGACACTTTGTTTTTTTAACCTTTGAAAATGTGATTTCATGTTTATCAAACTTTGACATAAGGCATTGTTTATAATATAGAAATGAGGACCCTGTGCTATGGTTTTCCAACATAAACTTGACACACAATATATTGGCATCCTCTTTAGGACAGATCAGTGTCAAAGGTCAGGAGGTCAGGAACAAACAGTCCTACTGAATAGGTTTCAGTTAGAGGAGGCAGGTTCCCCAGGAGAAATGCCCTTCCAGAGAGCCTCATTCATGGACTCTGGGCAAAGCCTGCCAGCTCTTTCCATATTTTCTATTGTTTGCTGGCAGGATGTTGGCGTGAACCAGTAACTCATGCAACTATACAGGGGTGACATAAAGTCATTGTTTAGGGGAGAATGGAAGGAGCGCCGGGAGTTTCAGCAAACCTATAAAAAAAAAAAAGGTTAGTAGGGAAAGTTTGTTCTTTTTTGTGTTTCTTTCTTTCTTTTTATGATTTGAGACAGAATCTCATTTTGTAACTTTCTGTGTAGATCAGGCTGGCCTCATCTTCATAGAGATATTCCTTGTACCACCATACCTGGTTGTGCTTTAATGTCTGTTCAGTTGTTTGATTTATTTTGGACATTTTCTCAAGCTGCCCGGCTGGCCTTGAACTCCTGATCACCTCGTCTCCATTTCCACTGCAGGCACGTGCCACCCGCACTGCGTGGAAAAGTTTGTCTTTATGTAATTTTGTGCCTCTTTCTGATTATTCTTGAGTCTTTGGTGCATTTTGGACGTAGGAGGCAGCTGATAAACATTTAGTGTATAATCTAGTCCACAATGTCTGCAACTGTCTTGAAGTTTCTTATTTTAGTCTTAAGGTACACTGGCTGCTGACCGTTTTAATTTTGTTTTTCCTACTCAGTCCTTGCTCAGATGATAGAAACCACAGTCATACTTTTCTTGTCTGGTTCATTACTGGATTCAATTGCATAGAATCTTTGACTATCAAGGAAGTTACTACTAAGAAATTGGAATGTTAGGTTGGAGAGATGGCTCAGTGGTCAAGAGCACTGACTGCTCTCCTGAAGGTCCTGAGTTCAAATCCTAGCAACCATATGGTGGCTCACAACCATCCATAATGAGATCTGACAGCCTCTTCTGTTTTGTCTAAAGACAGCTACAGTGTGCTTACATATAATAATAAAAAAGTCTTTAAAAAAAAAAGAAATTGGAATTTTACTCCATACACTTATAGTGTTTGTGCATTAGGTTTGGTGTTTCTTTGCTATATCTTCTTCTCTTTTTTTGAAAGATTTACTTATTTATTTATTTATTTATTTATTTACTTATTTATTTAATGTATGTAAGTACATTCTGCGTTCAGAAACACCAGAAGAGGGCATTAGATCCCATTACAGATGGTTGTAAGCTACCATGTGGTTGCTGGGAATTGAACTTGGGACCTCTGGAAGAGCAGTCAGGGCTCTTACCCGCTGAGCCATCTCTCCAGCTCCTCAGTACTGCTTTTTCCAGCATTTAGCATTTATATATCAATGGCTCCCTGGTGCACCTTCTCCCTCTGTCCCTTTCTCACATCCCTTTCCCTTCCTTTCCTCACTTCCTTGGTGTCTTTAAATTCGGGATTCAGTCACCGATTATACATTGCATACATTTATTATTAGCTTATTTTAAAATTACATTATTTGTTTATTTTGTATGTACGTGTGTGGGCACACCTGTACCAAGGTATATGCGTGGAGGCAGAGGACAGCTTGCAGGAATTGGTTCTTTCCTTCAGTCACATGGGTCCTGAGATGAAGCTCAGATTGTCAGGCTCAGTGGTAAGTGTCTTTATCCTTGTAGTTATCTTCCTAGTGCTCATTACATTAAAAAGGGAATATTTAATTTTCTTTAATCTAAAACAGTCCAGTCTTCAGTGTTCTATTTTATTAAAATTTTTTTTTGATTGATAAACCTTTCTTGCTCAGGAATAATATTTTGTTTTTTTGTAGTCTTACCCTGATATCCTTGTTTATTTATTTTTCCCTTTTAGAAACTTGAAACAAAATTTTGTTACACAATTGGCACACAATTAATTGGACACTTCTCTGTTTTGTACCCAATTGTTCTTCTCTTCATGGCAAGCTGCTTCTGAGGTACTCATCTGGTGACAGCAGGCACCACAATCCTGATTACGGCAGAATAGAAGTAGAAATGCCTTAGTGAAGTAGGACATTGGGGTACGGGTATTGTCCCTCGAATCAGGAACGTATAGTCAAAAACACAAAATAAAATTTCTGTAGGCATGGGCGATAGCAGCAATAAGCCATTAGATACTGTCAACTGAAACCAGCCAATGGCGGATGAACCAGTTTTTCCTTCAGGGGTTTTTTCCAACTGAATTCTCTGAAGTTATTGGTGAGGAACCTGCCTTGAGCTTCTTACCACAATTACCAGGAGTGAAGAGCACTGTTCTGAGAATTTCCACGCCCCACCTCCCATTGCACCCACTCGAGGTTCCCTCTCCTTAGAAATTTCTGTCGCTGCTACTCCTCTCAGGATTATCATTTTTCTGGTGAGCTTCTACTGAGGTTAATCAGAGTCACTTCCTGTCCGGAAGCCAGGCATACTGGAAAACTCTATAAAATAATACCTTCTTCTTTTTCAAAACAGAGTTTCTACGTGTAGTTCTAGCTGCACTGGAACTTGCTTTGTAGACCAGGCTGACCTCAAACTCAGAGAACTTCCTGTTTCTGCCTTCCAAGCATTGGGAAAAGGGTTCGTTCCACCACATTCAGCTCTACAACAATAACCTCTTTGTGTTCTAAAAAGTGAGTGCTAGTCCCTGAATACATTTCTATTGATGAAAGTAGACAAATATGAAAGTTTATGTAAGTTGGAGTTGCATGAGCTAAAAGTTACATACATTGAAGAAGCTAAGGTTTTAGTGATTATAAATAGGTGCAGTTTAAAGAGCAAATAGATATTAAATTTTAGACACTGAAGATGAAGAGATGGCTTAGTATGTAAAAGTACTCGCTGCCAAGGCTTAGGAACTGAGTTGAGT